>JARQOC010000001.1:174608718-174979248 GCA_033576535.1 Allobates femoralis
TAATCTGTAGTAGGAGAGAGTGGTCAACTGTGTCAAAGGCAGAGGATAGGTCTAGAAGGAGGAGGATTGAGAGTTGTCAGTTAGCTTTGGCTAGGAGCAAGTCGTAATTTTGGTTAGGGCAGTTTCTGTGGAGTGGTGGGGCTGGAAGCTGAATTGTAGGTTGTCAAGGAGAGAGTTAGATGAGAGGTGGGAGGGAAGTTGAGCATATTGTTCAAGGAGTTTGGAAGCAAACGGGAGCAGCGATATGGGGCGGTAGCTCGTCATAGCAGTCGGATCAAGGTTTGGCTTTTTGAGGATGGGCATGATGATGGCATGTTTGAAAGCAAAGGGGAAGGTACCAGAAGTTAGCAACAGATTGATTAGGTGGGTTAGGGCTGGGATGAGCGTGTTAGTGAGGTTGGGGAGCAGGTGGGAAGGGATGGGGTCAAGTGCACAGGTGGTGAGGTTTGATTGGGATAGAAGACAAGTAAGCTCTCCTTCAGTGGTGTTGGAGAGGGATGTTATGAGGGAAGGGCTGAGGTCTGGTGTATGGAGTGGTTGTCGTGGTGGAACAATAAGTTTGCCTTGTTTGGGCGATCTTATTTTTGATGTATGTGGCGCAGTCCTCAGCAGAAATGAGGGAGGTTGGAGGGGGCAGCAGTGGGCGGAGGAGAGAGTTAAAAGTGCTGAACAGTTGTTTGGGGTTATAGGATAAGGAAGATACAAGGTTTGTGAAGTAGGTCTGTTTAGCAGAGGTGAGGGCTGATTTGAAGGCAAGTGTAGCCTGTTTGAAAGAGGTGAAGTCGTCTGGCAGGTGTGTTTTCTTCCAACGCAGCTCCGCAGCCCTGGACGATTGTCAAAGTCTTTTGGTACACACGAGACCTTAGGCTGTAGGTCTAGAGGGGATAAAAAAGCAGAAGGCGCAGACCTAAGTGTAGAGGTTTTATATATATATATATATATGTAATTTATAGGCAAGCGCACTCACCTATAGTGTATCTTTATACAATGGCGCATCGATCTCTTAGGATCTGGTAAGGCTCCTATGGTATGCTGCTCCAGTCCGGGGGAAAGCGGAACTCTCAGCCGGGAGCCCGTGGATTGACTTCAGAAGAGTATTAGCTGGGCAGATGAGCGCTCCCACATTCAGAACCATTCAACTGAACTTCAATTTTCTTCCTCTTTCTGAATTTGGGCATACAAGTTAACCATAAGAAATTGATGGCTGCCGAAATTCATAAAGAGGAAAGAAAATAAAATTCAATTGCTTGGTTCCGAATGTGGGAGTGCTCATCTGCCCGGCTAATTTTTTTGTTGAGATTGTTGTGCCAGGGTTGCCTATTGATTCGTCACACCTTGCGATGAACAAGATGGGCGATTTAGTCTATGGCTGATGTGAGGGTGGCGTTACAGAAAGCGTTGGCACTGTCCGTATCGTGGAGTGAAGATATCGATGATAGAGTTAGAATAGAGTCTGAGAATCGGTGAATGTCTAAATGTGCGAGGTTTCTGCGAGGATGTGCTAGTGGTTGGACATTGGGGGCCAGTGAGGAGGACAAGGAGGAGAAGGTGAGTAGATGGTGGTCAGATAGAGGGAAGGGGGTGGTTGTGAGATTAGATAGGGAACAGAGGCAGGTGAAGATGAGGTCTAGTGTATGTCCATCTGCGTGAGTGGGTGTGGAAGACCACTAAGTAAGTCCAAAAGATGAGGTAAGTGAAAGGAGTTTGGAGGCTGCTGGCTGGCGGGTGTCAGTAGCGATATTAAAGTCATCCATGATGATGGTGTGAATGTCAGCAGAGAGAAAGTGAAGAAGCCAGGTGGAAAATTGGTCAATAAAGGTAATGGCAGAACCCTGAGGTCGGTATATAACGGCCATTGAAGATTGGAGGGAGAGTAGATACGGACGGAGTGAACTTCGAAAGATGGGTGGATAAGGGCGGGTGGGGGTTGGATTGGGCTAAAGGAGCAGTTTGCAGAGAGGAGGAAGTCCACTCATTCACCATGTCTGTTGCCAGGGTGAGGAGTGTGGGTAAAGTGAAGGTCGCCATAACTAAGTACAACAGGGGAGGCCGTGTCAGAGGCTGTCAGCCAGGTCTCAGTGAGGCACAAAAAGGAAAGGTTCCAGGAAGTAAAAAGATCATGGATCATATGGAGCTTGTTGCAAACAGAGTGGGCATTACAAAGTGCTCCAGAGAGAGGAAGCAGTGGGGTGGGAAACAGGGGCACAGGTTTTACAAGTGAGGGATTTCGGTAGTTTATCTTGCTTTGGTGGAGGTGAGGATAGGTGAGACATATGGGGTGGGTGGCCAGGATTGGAAGATATGTCGCCAGCAGTGAGAAGTAGTAAAGAAAGGGAAAGCAGGTGTGAGAAGGAGAGTGGCCAGCTTGTTTTATATTTCAGTAGGAGAGGTCTGAGGTTAAGGAGTAGGTCTGTGGATGAGGTAAGGGGATAAGAGAGAGGGGGAAATAGTTATCTGGTTAGAGGGTGCTGGGGTTTGGGGGTAGCAAAGGAGAGTGCGGATAAGTGGAGCTAAAACTGTGAGGGAAAATGTGAGCATAGTGAAAAAGCAGGGTGAGAAAAGAAAGGCAGGTATAATTAGAAGACAGTAATTACCTTCTGACCAATTTCTGGACTATTTCTGGTATATTTCTGTTGTACACTTTAAAGATATCACTTAAAATGATATCACTTCAGACTAAGGTCATTCAGACCTGCTTCTCTACATTTATATCATTCAAATGGACAAAAAAGAGTCCAAGTGTGGGCAGAGGGGAAGAGGGTGAAGGAGGGAGCATTAGGACACCACGCAGCAGGGGGAAATTAACAGATTGGAGTTACTAGGAACATTTGGACTACATCAAAGCAGAAGAATGGGAAAACATAAAACAGGATGGAAAGATAAGGCTAGGTGTGGACAAGTATAGACAGATATGAAATATGAATTCAGTAGGTATGGAGTATAATACACAGGATTACAGCCACGTACCAGTGCAAAGAGAGACAGATATGAAATATGAATTCAGTAGGTATCCAAACTATATTCCAAATCCCCCAAAAAATACACGTATTATGTGTGTCAACATTTTTTATCTTTATAAATTAATTATATATCAAAAAACATTAAAAAGACAATTGAAAATGAAAATGGGTAGAATTGATACAAATTAAAGATCTGTTGGCACATGATTTCAACAGTTACTACATTTACAACCAATTCATGTATATACCTAAATGAATGAATGAAAAATCTCAAGTTGATCATCAGTTAATCAGTATATATAAATGAAAAGATGGATAAATACATAAATAAAGCTGCAGGGGGAGACCATTTGCAAGAAAAATATTTTATATATAAACCAAGAGTGCTTGGAGCTTAGAAGGTACAATGTGTGAGGAATGAGCCATATGTAAAGGGGTTGTGCCATGAGCAATTGTATTGTAATTGTAATTGTATTGTAATTAAAGGGAGCCTGTCACCTCTATTTACCCCCCTATCCTACCACTACCTGTCCCTGCACCTTCCTAGCTGATCCCTAACCATCACTGTCTCACCTAAGAGTGCCCTATAAATAGTAAGAAAAAGACTTATATAGTTAAGTGTAGACTGCATCCATAGTCTGTGGTGGGTGGACTCCAGGGCTGCATTGTCCCCTCCTGGCTTTCCCTCAGCATGCCCCGCTGGGCATCATTATTCTTTCTTCAGTCCGTCCTCCATTTGAAATTCCCGCTTCTTCTGATGATGGTGTGCCGAGCCAGAATGTCATATTCGGCCTGGTGCATTGTGGGGGCTGATCACTTGGTACGGTCTGGCTCTGGCGCATACAGAGTGTGCAAATTGAAGCCGGCCAGTACCACGTGATCAGCCCGTCCGTCCTCTATTTGAAATTCCTGCCTTTTCTGATGATGATGCGCCGAGCTGGAATGTCATATTCGGCCCGGTGCACTGTGGGGGCTGATCACGTGGTACGGCTGGCTCTGGAGCATAAAGAGTTTGCATATTGAAGCCGGTTAGTACCACGTGATCAGCCCCCACAATGCACCGGGCCGGATATGACGTTCCGGCTCGGTGCATCATCATCAGCATCATCATCAGAAGAGGCGGGAATTTCAAATAGAGGACGGACAGAAGAAGGAATAATGACACCCAGCGGGGCATGCTGAGAGCAAGCCAGGAAGGGACAATGGAGTCCCGGAGCTCATCCACTGCAGACCATGGATGCGGTCTACACGTAACTATATATGTCTTTTTCTTACTCCCTATAGGGCACTCTTAGGAGACAGGTATGATTAGGGATCAGCTAGGAAAGTGCAGGGGCAGGTAGTGGTAGGATAGGGGGTAAATTGAGATCACAGGTTCCCTTTAATAGCTCTTAGAATAAAAATAAGTTCTATAATTCAAAGTGTTGAAAAAAATGTTTTATTGTCCCAAGATCTTCTTATAAATTTACCCCTATATAATGTATGTGTCCGACCATGTAGGAACAGGTCGGTTATACTACATCTCCTGGGCAGGGGAGGTAATAAAAGAGAGTATACAGTCATTACTAGAGATGAGCGAACCTGTGGAAGTTTGAATTCAGTGCGGTTTGTCAAACTTACAATGTTTGGAGAACAGTTCGTCGAATTTCCGAACCACATTGAAAACAAAGGGAGACAAAATCAGGGGCCTACAAAACACCTTAAAAGTGGCACAAAAGCTGCCAAACACAGCTCAAATTAGGGACAGACACCAAGAAAAGTGTTATCTATTTCCCAGAGTTAAAATTTTCATCTTTGTGCATCATATGTGTATTTCAAGCTTCAGGTGTAAGCATTTCCAAAAATTAGGACCAGATTCCACCAAAGTGGCATCAATTGAGCCAGAATAAAAATTAGAGAATGGCACCGTCTGAAAGCATGGAACAGGGCTTGGCCTAGCATTTCAAGGTTAAACATTCACTACAGTAAGGGTGGTGAGTGACATGTGTAGGTATCATACTAACATAGGCCGATTAAATTCAGGAAACAGACAAGAAGACCCCAAAAGGAGTCTCCACATTTCCAAAAAATTAGAGCCAGATACCAACAAAGTGGCATCAAATGATCCACAATAAAAATTGGAGAATGGTGAAGCCTTCATGAGAGCACAGGGTTTAGAGCAGGGCCCGGCCTAGTATTTCAAGGTTGAACATTCATTACAGTAGCAGGGGGTAAGTGACATGTGTAGGCATTGCCGAATCGTGGGGAAGAAAATGGTGTGTCACGGTCCGCGCTGCCAAATAACATCCACTCCGAAAAATAATGCACTTGAAGATGGAACTTCAAAGTAACGTTTTTATTGCTTCCTACGCGTTTCGGTGCCCTCCTGGCACCTTCCTCAGGGATCACTATATAGTTACGTGCATTATTTTTCGGAGTGGATGTTATTTGGCAGCGCGGACCGTGACACACCATTTTCTTCCCCACGATTCGGCATATCTCCACATATGAGTGGACGGTGGAAGTCCTGCAGCAGCCATCCAGAAATAAATCACTAAATACGCCTTCAAGCCGGTTGTGGGTTACACAACTGCTCCAGGTGAGTGGATCCCTTTTTCACCACTTTACTCCTAGTGCCATAGTGATAGGGCACTATTGCGCCTCTTGTTCCCCCTCCTTCTTTTATTTTATGTGTAGGCATTGTACTCACATAGCCCTGGTAAATTCAGGAAACAAACAAGGAGAAGCCAAAAAGTGTCCACATTTCAAAAACTTAGGGCCAGATACCACCAAAGTGTCATCAATTGACCCAGAATAAAAATTGGAAAACAATGCAGCCTGCATGCATGGCACAGGTCCTGGCCTAGCATTGCAAGGTTAAACATTCATTAGTAACAGGGGGTGAGAGACATGTATAGGCATCGTACTTGCATAGCCCTGCTAAATTCAGGAAACAGACAAGGAGACCCTAAAAAGAGTTTCCACAGTTTAAAAAATTAGGACCAGATACCATCAAAGTGGCATCAATTGACGCACAATAAAAATTCGAAAATGGCAAAGCCTGCATGCATGAAACATGGCCCAGCCTAGCATTTCAAAGTTAAACATTCATTACAGTAACAGGGGGTAAGTGACATGTGTAGGCATCATACCCACATAGCCCTGCTAAATTCAGAAAGCAGACAAGGAGACCATAAAAAAAAGTCTCCATATTTCAAAAAATTAGAGCTAGATGCCACCTAAGTGTCATCAATTGACCCACAATGAAAATTGCAGAATGGCAAAACCTGTGTGCATGGCACCAGGTCTAGAACAGGGTTTGGCCTAACATTTCAAGGTTAAACATTCATTACAGTAACAGGGGGGCAAGTGACATATGTAGGCATCATACTGACATAGCAATGCTAAATTCAGGAAACAGACAAGAAGACATATCAAAAAATTAGGGCCAGATTCCACCAAAGTAGCATCAATTGGCCCACAATAAAAATTGGGGAATGCCAAGATACAGTAAATGCAGCACACTGAAGAGTACATCACCTACTCTAAGCAGTCTGCCACTGGCGTGGAGAAGTCCTTGGAGATCCATGACTTGTTCACCTTGATGAAAGTTAGGCGGTCTACACTTTCTGGAGACAGCCGAATGTGCTTATCCTTCAGGACACCACCAGCAGCAATAAAGATGCATTCTGAGAGAATGCAGGCAGCAGGACATGACAAAGCCTCCAAGGCGTGAATGGCGAGCTCTAAGCAAATTCTCAATTTTTCACAGCAAAAATGCAAAAGGGTCTAAAACCTCACCCTGATGGCATGGATATTGAGCTGTAGATACTCCTGCACTATGCTCTTCAGTTGTTCACTATGTGCCATACTTGTACTCATTTCTACGGGCTGGTTGAAAAATAAAACTTCAAGAAATTGTTTCTGACACTTACATTGCTGCTGCTAATGTTTCTACACTGACGACTCGACATCCCCTGGGTTGTAAGTGTAAATCTGCCATGCATACTGATGTGTTGGGGAAAACCAGTCTTATGTTTTTCTACCAGCTTTTGTTGATACTCCAGCATGCACGTGTCCCTGTCCAGGGTGAGAAGCATATGGCTAAATCTACTCTTGTACCGCAGATCCAACAGTGTGGCAACCCAGTAGTCATTGGCAATTCGAATACTAACAATGCGAGCATAATGTTGTGGATAGTGCAACAAGAAGTTGCCCATGTGTTTGACACATCCATGAGGCTCAAGTCCTTCTCCATGTTGGTGATGGCGAGATAACATTCCTGCTTGCTTCCTCTGTCCTCTGTCGCCAACCTCGGACAACAGAAAGGGGAATCATTTCTTCCTCATCTCCTTACTATTTTATACCCATCACCTCTTCATCCTCATCTTACTTCATTTGTTCCTCAGCTGCAGCATCTTCACTACCAGTTTGTCTGGTACCATGAGCTCTTCTCTGTTGCTCTACTCCACACTGACTGGCCACCTGACTGTGTGACTGTGTGACGAGAGTCCGGACTTTTGAGATCTTAATCTTTTCCCACATCCTCCTCTTCTTCCTCTTCCTGCTGTACCAGTAGACTTTTCAAATTTTGGTCCAGCATGTAGCTGAGTGGAATAGTAATGCTGATGAAGGCATCGTCAGTGCTAACCATCTTAGTAGCTTTAGTAGCCATTTTCAAACAGTGATGAAGGGTGCAGAGGTCCTTTGATTCGTGCCCATTCTGGAACCGTTATTTGCACCACATTTGGCTTGCTTTGATTCACTGTACACGTCATTACATACTGTGCCAGGGCTTGTCGCTGTTGCCACAGTTGCTGCAACATGTACACAGTGGAATTCCACCATGTCAGAAAATCACTTATTAAACTATTAACTAGTTGTCCGAAAGACCTCAGTAGTGATGCTAATCGATGGGCCGCAGGTTGAGAACAGCGGAAGTGAGCACATAGCGACCGTGCCTGTGCAGCAGCTCATCCATGCTGGTGGAGTGGCACAGGAACTGCTGGACAACCAGGCTTAGGATGTGAGCCATGCAAGGCACCTGTGTAAGTTTGCCCCATCATAGGGTCACCACCAGGTTTGCACTGTTATTGCACACTGCCTTCCTTATCTCCAGGTTTAGCAGAAACGCTACAGGGTTAATGACAACAATTATCTTATAAAGACCAATAAACCTAGGTGCCAGCTTCCATGAAGGCACCTGCTGCTTGATATTCCTGGTAGGCAACCACACAGTCATTCACACATAGGTCCGGACCTGGCGAGCACTTTTTGTCAGCATACATTTGTATCTGTCACCCATGAGCCTCATGTTACTCTGTACTCCCTGCTATACAGAGTAGAGTGAAGAGGTGAATTGTTCCTCCTCAGGAACTCCCGAAGAATCTTTGCCACTAAAGGTACCAAACTGAGGATGAAACCCATATGCACCAAGAAATGGTGACTTGCCTATGGACTCCTGGTGTCGATTTTTTATGTCAAATTCGGCTAAAGGTAAATAAGATGCCCAATCCTCCTGGTTTTCGGAGAAAAAACACCCAAGATAAGTCTCCAAATTTTGATTTGTGCGCACAGTCTGCCCATTAGACTGTGGGCGGAAGGCAGAAGAATAGGACAACTTCACCCCTAATCGAGTACAAAAGGCTTTCCAAAACTTGGAAACAAACTGTGTACTACGATCTGAGACCACATCGGAGGAAACCTCATGAAGTCTCAAGATTTCACTGATAAACACCTGTGCGAGTGTCTTGGCATTAGGAAATGCTGGTAGTGCCATAAAGTGTTCCATCTTGCAGAACCTATCAACCACTACCAAAACCATCGTCTTGCCTGCAGACACAGGAAGATCCATGATAAAATCCATAGATAGATGTGTCCATGGTCTATCAGGAATGGACATGGTAGGAGAGATCCAGACGGACGGGAATGCGTAACCTTAGTGCGTGCGCAAACACTGCAAGCAGACACAAAGTTAGTTACACCCTTTTGCAACCCTGGCCACCAAAAACGATGAAACAACAGATCCAAAGTTGCCCTACTACCCGAATGACCTGCCAGTACAGAGTCATGATGTTCTTTAATTACTTTGAGGCGCAAATTAGGTGGTACAAAGAGTCTCCCTGAAGAGCAGGAGACAGGAGCACCCTGTGAGCCTTCAACACCTCCCCCTCTAAATTTGGGTAAAGAGCTGAAATATCCACCCCCCTTTGTAAAATGGGAATGGGACTCTCTTGATTACTACCACCCGGGAAACTACGTGATAACGCATCTGCCTTCACATTCTCAACCCCCGGATGGTAGGTGACAGTGAAATTAAATCTTGTAAAAAAACAAGGACTATCTAGACTGCCTGAGGTTGAGACCCTTGGCAGATTCAAGGTAAGATAACTTCTTATGGTCAGTGATAACAGTGATGGGATGGACAGCCCCCTCCAACCAGTGACGCTCTTCCTCAAAAACCAACTTAATAGCCAAACGTTCTCTATTACCAACATAATAATTTCTGTCAGCTGATGATAATTGTTTTGAGAAAAAGGCGCATGGTAACCATTTACCGGGGGATGGCCCTTGTGACAACACTGTTTCCTCCCCCGCCTCTGATGCATACACCTCAACAATATAGGGCTGAGAAAGATCGGGTCTACAGAGGACAGGTGCAGTATATCCAAGAGAATAGGAATGAGGTTTGGGATTACTGCCTCACCAGTATATTTTCCACAGATGCTGGTGCTTAGGATTGATAGTCGGCTCCACCTGGCAAATATCAATCAGAAAGAAAATCCAGCACCCAGCGTTTCTTCATGCTTTTAAATCTTTATTCTCTATATCAAGTTCCAAATCATGATATAAAACGAAAAAGCATTGCAATGCCGTCAGGTTTTCCGGATGATCCCAGTCAAGCACTTACAAAATTCAGAACTGTAAGTCTCTGCTGACCGATTTCCCTGTTGGAGGTTACTCAGTCTGCATTCGGCCAAAGAGACACAGTCAGGATCCTCGTAGATGAGTCCAAGAGCATCAAAAAATCCATCTACAAACTGAAGACAAGCAGAGTCATGTGGAAAAGAAAAAGCCTAGGATTAGAGATCGCCCTTTAACAGAAACATAATAATTCCCACACCCAGCTGCTCAACTCCAGAGGAATAGGGCCGAAACCTAAAGTATAGTTTATAGGCTTCTTTAAATATCGCAAATTTATCTCTGCCTCCTGCAAACCTGTCTGGGAGAGCAATCTTAGGTTCAGGTCTGACCTGACTACCCGCTGGGTCCCCCACCAAAAGATTCTGCAGCTGCTGACCCTGTAATGATGACCGAATGTCTGCAACCTCCAGAGTCAGCGCCTGGAGCTGCTGGGCCAAGGTAGAGACTGGATCAATGAAGAGAAAAGGAAAAATTTAAAAAAAAATCAGTTTCACTTTTTTCATTTATAGGGAACCTGACCTCTACAAATGACCCCACAGCCTGTTTTAGCCTGTCTCTGCACCATAGTAATCCATTTGTAGCCATCCCTTTCTGTCCCTAAAGCGCTATGTGAAAGTTTATAAAAGCAGTTTATTCACCTCTTATTCTGCAGCTTCACATTACATGTGAAGCCGCAAAAGGGGGTCTTTTGTGCTTCTCCCCGCCACCAGCGTGTCAATTATGCATGCCCACATGGGCGTGCTATACAGCAGAGATTGTGCTGCAAGGGGGCGGCAAAGGCGATATGATGCGATAAACTGGCGCTGACACCTGGCTCCGATAACGACCCTATACAGTATTCGTAACTGTCGCTGAGCAGGATACCTATTTTGTGACTGTCCCTGAACTACAACTAAACAAGGATCACAGTGGGTGAACACTAGTCAGCCCGGCTACCAACTAAAGATACACACCAGGGAAACAAATAAACAAAGAGAGAAAGGAAGAAACACTTAGCTTTTGAGACGATCCACACAGCAATCCAATAGAAACTCAAGGATTTACTGCTTGACCTGAGAAGCTACCTCCAAACACCTGACAAGCTATCACTAGCAGTGCATCCTGGTAGTCAAGGGGTATAAATAGACAGCTCAAGGTAAGAGATCAGCTGAGTCCTAGTGACCTCCAGCTTTCACTAAAAGACAAATACCTCTTAAAGCAACAGACACTTTTTTAGGGTTTTGACTATTTGGCCAAACACCACGACCTTCTGCAAGTGGCCTCTACAGTCTCATCCGTGCCTCTTGACACATCCGTGACAGTACCTCCACTTCTACGAGTGGTCTCCGGCCACTCAGGGCAAGCCTTGTCAGGATGGGAGAGGTGAAATGTGCAGACCAGTCTTGCAGCGTTCACCTCTGACGCTGGCACCCACATCCTCTCCTCGGGACCATAACCCCTCCAGTGCACCAAATACTGAAGGGAATGTCGCAAGATGCGAGAATCCACAACCTTAGAAATTTATGAAATGAGTATCTTGGTGTGTTCCTGAGGAAAAGGCCGGGACGGCCTTGAAACACGTTGAAGTAAAGACACCAGATAAGATTTCATGGACATCTGTTATTCTATATACAACAGTGCGAACCACATTGTTTTTTTTCCTGTCCATTGAGATATTACGTGGCCACCTGGGGTGGTGGGTCCTGCGGCGGTTGTACCAAAGTGCAGATACCGGTTGTGGGTCTCACAAATGATCAAGGTGAGCAGTTAATGCACTGCATACATCCAGTAATAATAAGGAAAAAAGACCCATTGTGCCCTTGTCTATCCATTCTTAGGTAAGTCTCTTAAAGTGACAGAGACATTTTTTTAGGATTTTGACTGTTTGGCCAAACGCCGCGACCTTCTGCAAGTGGCCTCTACAATCTCTGCAGAAGAGTACGTCTGTATTTCCCCTCAATCAGTTATGCAGTTGGAGACTTGCTGCAAGTCACACATGGGTAATTGAGGCACCACCTCTGAGGACTATAATGTTTGTGATGTTGAGGTGGAGGAAAAGGAGGACAGGCCACTTGATGCAGCAGTTTCCATGAACTGTAGCAAAAGCTGGGCCTCATCCACAACTCTTATCCGTCTACTACTGGCAAACAAAGAGACTAGAGTAGGCCGTCCAGTAACAGAAGTTGTCACTTTGGACACGATGACGAGCCAATGTTTGGTTACTACAGCTTTCAGTAACATTAGCAGTAGCACCTACCCACATACACCTCCAACACCGAGCCTACTTCCTTTACAACAATCTTTTCCACTTTCCATGACCTCAGGATTTCCCACTCACCTTTTATGCACACAGGTTTTGAAAGCACTTGTTTGAGGCCAAATTCAGCCTTTTGTAGGGGAAACTGAAGGACTTGAGAATCACAAGTTACAGGCAAAAACAGGCCTTTTTAGGTGAAACTGAAGGATTTGAGATTCACAGGTTATAGGCCAAACGCTCGAGGAGAGAGGTGTATTAGTCGGGCAGCAAAGTTAAGAACAGATTGGAAAGGTGCAAGAGTGTTAGCAAGGAGGCCACAGAGAAGGAGGTTGCAGTAGTCGAGACGGGAGATGATGAGGGCATACACTAGTAGTTTAGTAGATTGAGGGTTGAGTAAGGGACTGATTCAGGAAATATTTTTGAGTTGGAGGCGGCAGGAGGTGGCGAGAACTTGGATGTGTGGTTTGAAGGATAAGGCAGAGTCAAGGGTTACTCCGAGGCAGCGGACTTCAAGTACAGGGCAAACTGTGATATCATTTATTGTGATAGATAGATCAGGTAAGGGAGGTGCGCGAGATGGAGGAAAGATGATGAGTTCAGTTTTGTCTACATTTACTTTAAGGAAGCGAGAGGAGAAGGCATATATGACTGACAGACACTCTAAAAAATGGGAAAGGAAACGGTGTTCACCAGTCCGCGCTGCCAGGATCCACTTATTCCAGGGAAGAAACTCACGATCAGATGTGATGTGATCAAAACTTTTTATTGCATCCAACGCGTTTCAACGCCTTTCCTGGCGTCTTCCTCAGGGATACCCTGAGGAAGACGCCAGGAAAGGCGTTGAAACGCGTTGGATGCAATAAAAAGTTTTGATCACATCACATCTGATCGTGAGTTTCTTCCCTGGAATAAGTGGATCCTGGCAGCGCGGACTGGTGAACACCGTTTCCTTTCCCATTTTTTACTGTGTGATTCCACGTGCAAGTGGTCGGTGGGAGTCCAGTAGCAGCCATCCGGATAAAACACTACATGTCTGCATACCAGTTGTGGGTCGCACAACTGAAATAGGTGAGTGGTTCCTTTATACCACCGGATTGTCAGTGTCTAAGTGATAAGGCACTATTGCGCCTCTTGTTCCCCTTCCCCCTTTTTCTTTTCATTTGACAGACACTCTGGGATTCTGGACAGCAGACAGGTGATGTCTGGGCCAGAGAGGTAGATCTGAGTGTCGTCAGCGTACAGGTGGTAGTGGAATCCATAGGACTTTATGAGTTGTCCTAGGCCAAGGGTATAAATGGAAAAAGAAGGGGTCCCAGGACAGAGCCTTAAGGGACCCCAACAGAGAGGGGATGGTGTGATGAAGTAGTGTGGGAGTGGGAGACACTAAATGTGCATTTGGAAAGGTAGGAGGAGATCCAGGAGAGGGCATTGATACCAATTGAAGAGAGGATCTGTAATAGGAGGCAGTGGTCGACTGTGTCAAATGCAGAGGACAGATCAAGAAGAAGGAGGATGGAGAAGTGTCTGTTAGCTTTGGCAGTAAGTAGGTCGCTAGTAATTTTGGTTAAGGTGGTTTTGGTGGAGTCGTGGGGGCGGAAGCTAGATTGAAGGTTGTCAAAGAGAGAGTTGGATGAGAGGTGGGAGGAAAGTGCAGTGTGGATATGCTTTTCAAGAAGTTTGGAGGCAAACAGGTTGGGCCGGTAGCTGGATGTGGAGGTTGGGTGTAGGGATGGCTTCTTCAAAACAGGTGTAATTGTTGCGTGTTTGAAAGCGAAAGGAAAGGTACGAGAGGTTAGTGAAAAATTGAAGAGGTGGGTTAGGGCTGGGATTAGCATTATGGTGAGGTTGGGTAGAAGTAGGAAGGGATCGGGTCCGATGCACAAGTGGTGAGGTGCGATTTTGAGAGGTTCGCGGTCACGTGACATAGCTAATGATCTCGTTCACCTATATCCTAGCGTGTGAAGCGTCCTTCAGAGGTTACATGCAAAAAAAGTGCCTTTTTAGGGGAATTGAAGGATTTAAGATTCACAGGTTAGGGCCACTTCACACGCTCAGATATCTGAAACGATATCGTTGAAACGTCACGCTTTTCGGATCGTTCAAACAATATCGTTTTTGAATCGTTGCGTGTAAATGTCGGATATCTGAAGGTAAAATCGATAGATCGTTCATCATAAATTTGAGCTCCTGACCTCAAATCCATCGTTCATTGTCCAATTAAGGATCTGTGAAGCAGCAACATCGTTCAGTGTGAAACCTTTTTGAACGATGTTGTTCATATTTCTCCTATTCCTTTTGCTTTGTTAAATCGTTCAAACGATCTTCTCCAAATAGTTGGAGCGTTGCCAAATTTAAGATCGTTAACAATATCCTTGCGCGTGACAATGCACTAACGATGTCGGAAGGATCGCGGTCACGTGACATAGCTAACGATATTTGAGCGTGTAAAGCGGCCCTTACAGGCAAAAAAAATACCTCTTTAGGGGAAACTGAAGGATTTGAGATTCACAGGTTAAAGTCACTTCACACGCTAGGATATTGTTAACGATATCCTTGAAACATCACGGATTTGTGACCGTTCCAAAGATATCGGTAGTGCATCCTTTCATGTAAATCAATGATGTAGGATGGAAAAATCGTTGGAACAGTCTTTACAAAAATGAGATCCTGACCTCAAATCTATCGTTTGTCGTCCAAATAACGCTGCTTGAAGAACCTTCATCGTTTAGTGTGACACCTTTTTGAACGATGTCGTTCAAAAATCTCCTATTCCTGCCGCTTTAAAAGATCGTTCAGTCCCTGCTCTCCTATTTATCTGGTGCATTGCCGAATGGGATATAGTTAACAATATCCTTGTGTGTGACAACGCACTAACGATGTCGGAACGATCACTGTCACGTGATCATTCTAAGGATATCGTTAACAATATCCTAGCGTGGGAAGTGGCCTTTAAAGGCAAAAAAGTGCCTTTTAGGGGAAACTGAAGGATTTGAGAATCACAGGTTATGGGCCAAACAAAGCCTTTTTAGAGGAAACTTAAGGCCACTTCACACGCTATGCTATCTGTGAACGATATCGTTAGCTATGTCACGTGACCGCGATCCTTATAACATCATTAGTGCGTTGTCACACGCAAGGATATCGTTAACGATCTTAAATTTTGCAACGTGCCAGCTATTTGGAGGAGATTGTTTGAACGATTTTACAAAGCGGCAGGAATAGGAAAATTATGAACGACATTGTTCAAAAAGGTGTCACATTGAACGATGTTGCTGCATCACAGATCCTTAATTGGACGACGAATGCTAGATTTGAGGTCCTGCTCTCAAATTCGAGATGTCCGATCCAACGATTTCTCGTTAAGACATCCTGCGTTTACACGCAACGATGCACAAATGAGATCGTAAGAACGATCTCAAAAGCGTGACGTTTCAACGATATTGTTTCAGATATCGAAACATGTGAAGTGGCCTTTACAGGTTTCAGGCCAAACTGAAGGATTTGAGATTCACAGGTTACAGAAGAAAAAGTGCCTTTTTAGAGGAAACTAAAGGATTTGAGATTCACAGATTACAGGCCAATCGGAAGGATTTCACACGTTACAGGCAAAAAATAAAATTTTTATGGGAAACTGAAGGATTTGAGATCCACAGGTTAAAGGCAAAAAAGTGCCTTTTTAGGAGAAACTGAAGGATTTGAGAATCACAGGTTATAGGCCAAACAGCCTTTTTAGGGAAAACTGAAAGATTTGAGATTCACAGGTTACAGGCATTAATGATGGTGTTACACGCAAGGATATCCTGAATGATATCCTTGAAATCTCACAGATATGTGATCGTTCTAAAGATATCGTTTGCACATCCTTGCGTGTAAACAAATGATATAGGATGAAAAGATTGTTAGATCGTTCATCAAGATTTGAGATCT
Source organism: Allobates femoralis (assembly GCA_033576535.1). Classification (NCBI taxonomy): domain Eukaryota; kingdom Metazoa; phylum Chordata; class Amphibia; order Anura; family Aromobatidae; genus Allobates; species Allobates femoralis. The sequence continues at coordinate 174,624,745 of JARQOC010000001.1, forward strand.
GACCTCAAATCTATCGTTCGTCCTCCAATTAACCACTGAAGGATGTGGCACATCATTCCGTGTGAAGCCTTTTGAACGATATCGTTCAAAAGTCTTCTATTCCTGGAACTGTAATTTTGTTTGTTAAAATGTAGAAAACAATTTTTTTTTTATATATTATTCATTTTAACCCCTCCTGCAGCTCAGTGCTACATGCCGGCACTGTGCATGCAGGAGCGGGTATTAACCCGGTGTTGTAAGGAGTTAATCTTATTGTGCCACATGGCCCAGAGAGTGCCCACACTCCCCTGGAGCCATGTAGCACAGAACATTGGCAGCGCAGAGGTTAAATCATGTATTTAGCAGAAAAACCGGCGTGTCTGAAGTCGGTGTTTAATGGGTTAATGTTATTGAGATACATGGCCCCAGAGAGTGCCACACTCCCCTGGAGCCATGTAGCCCAAAACATTGGCATCTCAGGGGTTAACCAAGGCAGTTTGTCAGAAGCTGCACTATGTCGGCTCTGCTTCATTCATTCTTAAAAGCCGGCGGGTACTGTCAGTTCTCAATGCGGCGTGAAAATTTACTATAGAGCTTCCTAAATAGGTAGCTGTGGCCATGTCCACACACCTCCGCTGTAAGTATTTAGCAGTTCCCGCTAAATACTTAGGTTTTCTCAGAGAAGCGGAGGTGCGTGTGTGCCGGCGCTTTCTGCAGATGCAGCCAATGGCTACCCGATGTGTATCGTGGTAACCATTTCACACAGCAGGCTGCCTAGAGTCTGCTTAAGCCGAGCGCACAGGGAAACGCTGCTAGTGCTGTGGTGCTGAAGACGACACGGGGCTCCAGCACCTAAGCGATCATCAATACAGCAGAGAATATTGTAATGAGGGGATGTACGCAAATTGCACATCTCCTCATTACAGTGTAAGAGTAGCTGTTCTTTGCTGTATTGATGATCGCTTAGGTGCTGAAGCACTGTGTCGTCTTCAGCAGCACAGCAGAGGACAGCTACCTATTCACAAAACAGTTTAGTAACTTTTCACGGCGCACTGTGAAATGACAGTACCCGACGGTTTTTAAAGAATGATTGTAGCAGCGCCGCAATACTGCGGCTTCTGCAACCTGGCACAGTTAACCCCTGGGCTGCCAATGTTAGGGGCAGCATGACTACAGGGGAGTGTGCCATGTTGCTCAGTTTAATAAACCCCATAAACACCGCTTTTTACGCGATCCTGCAGAACTGTGTCGGCAGGTGCCTCAGAGCTGCAGTAGTGTGTTTATATGTAAAATCAGGCAGGGACATTGTCAATAAAAGTGTATTTAATACTTTTACACACAATAATGTGCCAGTACTGCTGTCACAGCACTGGTACATTATTGTTCAGTGTTGAATTGACAGATTTGCTAATGATTCTGGCGCAGAGCCAGAATGAATATCGTTCACGATATCCTTGTGTGTGATGACGCACGAACGATAATTGAATATCGTTTGTACGATTTTAGTCACGTGACTTTTCTTAGGATATCGTTGACGATATCCTTGCGTGTTAAGCGGCCTTATAAAGTGCCTTTTTAGGGGACACTGAAGGATTTAAGATTCACAAGTTACATGCCGAATAGAACCTTTTTAGGGGAACATGAAGGATTTGAAATTCACAGGTTTCAGGCCAAATGGAAGGATTGAGATTTAGGGCCGCTTCACACGCTCAGATATCTGTGAACGATATCGTTAGCTATGTCACGTGACTGCAATCCTTCCGACATCGTTAATGATATCCTTGCGTATGACAATGCACTAACGATCTTAAATTTGGCAACCCTCCAGCTATTTGGAAAAGATCGTTTGAAACGATTTAACAAAGCGAAAGGATAGGAGAAAAATGAACGACATCGTTCAAAAAGGTGTCACACTGAACGATGTTGCTGCTTCACAGATCCTTAATTGGATGATGAACAATGGATTTGAGGTCAGGAGCTCAAATTTATGATGAATGATCTAACGATTTTACCTTCAGATATCCGATGTTTACACGCAACGATTCAAGAACGATATTGTTTGAACGATCTGAAAAGCGTGACGTTTCAACGATGTTGTTTCAGATATCTGAGCATGTGAAGTGGCCCTTACAGGTTACAGGCATAAACAAAGTATCTTCTTAGCGGAAACTGAAGGATTTGAGATTCACAGGTTACAGGAAAAAAGTGTCTTTTAAAAGGAAACTGCAGGATTTGAGATTCACAGGTTACAGGCCAAATAGAGCATTTTTTGGGATAACTAAAGGATTTGGCAATCACTTCCTGTATGCAAAAAACACAGCTTTGGCAATGCACACATGTTTAGGAATTACATTTGTTCTCACTTCTCAGTACAAAATGACTATGCCCAGATGAGCACTCTCGCCCTCCTATTCTATCTACAAAGCAATGGAGTAGCTAGCTATCTATTCGTTTAACACAAACAGAGCAGCACAGAGTGGTAGCAGCACTGTCTCTAACCATTAATACTCCGAAAATGGCAACGACTGCAAATGGCTGCTTCTTATATCCCTAGGGACATGTGACTTTGGCAGCTAATGAAAGAAGCCTGTCAATGACACAAGCCCTTGTGTCTTCATCTTGTGGATGTTTTATGCATCCTGATTGGCTGCAGATCGTGAACATTGACACAGAAAATGTCGGAGAAAAAGAAAAATGGAGTCTGACAGTATTCTGACCTCTCCCCACCCTCATCAAACATGTCCAGACTGTCAGAAGGTAGGAGAAAAGCATCACTTAAACACAGTAATGCTTTTTATAATTCGATCACTCACTGAACAAATCTACGTTTGCCGACGTTTTGGGAAATTTCTTGGGAGTGCTGATCCCAAACTGAATCAGCCTTGTTCGTGCTGAATTTGAAATTGGCGAACATGTTCAAGCAAAGTTTGCTTATCACTAGTAATTACAGCTGGAGATCGCAGCCGATTCGTTCTCTGATATAAAACAAGCTTTTAAACAGGCAATTGAATATTTTTTTATTACAGAAAGAATCAGCTATGATCCTCGGCTGTAATGATTGTATTCTCTCTCACTTTCTCCCCAGCCCAAGAGCTGTGGTGTATCCAATCTATTCCTGCATGGTCGGACACATACTTTGCACATGGGCACATTTATAAGACTATCTTGAAATAACATTTTTTTAAACATCCAATTGTGGAACTTATTTTTATTCTAAGATCTATTAATTAAAATGTACTATTGTTCATGGCACAACCCCTTTAAAGACAGATCCTAACAATTTGATTGCAAACTGCAAGATATGGATATAAAGCGGAAAAAGGGTTCAAATGAGAGCAAAAATGTTAAACATTTAGTACTTCATTCAAAAAATGCTCTCTGTAGTACAAAAAGGCATTCTAATGTTACATCCAACTGGAGGAAGGTAGAGATTGGAAAAGCAAAGGTCTCCTACTTACCCAACTGCATGCACCACCAGAAGGAAACCTCTGACGCACATTTCACTGTCTACTTCTTAGGATGTAGTTTAACCTGCCAAAGAAGACCCCTTTTGAAGAAGCAGACAGCGAGATATGTCCCTGCACATTTTTTTCCCCTATACTCTCTTCTTACAGCTTTCCTCACACTTAGGGTATGTGCCCACTGGACGGTTCTGCATCTTTGCAGACCGTCAGAAAACCGGTAGAGAATTGCAGAAACTGAGTTTTCTGCCCTCAGCAGTGTCCCTCGTTTTTTGATCGTTTTTTGAGCGGTTTTCTAGCGTTTGTACAGCGTTTTATCGGCGGTTTTCCGGCGGTTTTTCTTAACGTTTTAAAGACGTTTTTTTGTGCACTTGTAAGCTGGAACCGCTGAAAAAACGATAAAAAGAAGTGACTTGTTCTATCTTTGAAAACCGGTGCCAAACCGGTGAAGAAAGTGGAAAGGAGACAAATAAAAAAGTTCTCATGTGCACAGCGTTTTCTAAAATACATTGACTAGCATGTTAATCCAAACGCTGGATTGAATTAACATAAATTTAAATAAAACCTATGATAAAACGTCGACGTTTTTCGCTGATAAAACGACTGTAAAACTTCCAGTGGGCACATACCCTTACAGTGATCTCCTCATACTGTTTCTTCACACATTTCTTCCCATATACTATAACCTCATACATTCCTACCCACATATTGTACCCTCAAACGCCACCCATGTGTATCACATTTTTCTCCCTTTACACTGTTCCCTCATATTTTTCTTCTACCTTACTGCCCTCTCACACGTCATCTCATACACTGTTCTCCACATACATTTATTTACCATGCTGTTTTGTCACATACCCACCAATACTGTCCGCATACAGTCCCTTCATAAATGTACTCAATACTGTATGCACACACTTCCCGCTCACATGCTGTTCCTTGACACTCCTCCCACCAATACTGCACTCTCAGATTCCAATGTGGCACCCCTGCAGGGAATTGCCACAGGATCCACCAGTGCAAGGAGGGAATTACACCTTGGCTCACACAGCATACAACACCTTCCACCCCAGACCTGAAGGGGGAGCTCTACTGGCTGCCTTAAGCCAGTTCACCTTTAAAAGATACAGGCCTGAGGGGAGGTGTCAGTTGTCTCAGGAGTGACTTCCAGAAAGTCTGAGGAGAGAGCTGGAGTGAGGAGCTGGTTGCTGGGAAGGATCCAGGCCCAGGACCAGGGAACACTGACCCAGCTGTGCTGCACCCTTGGGAGAGGGTCGGGGGCCAGTGGAGTCTAGGAGAATCAAAGAAGGGAACCAGGCAAGGTTTCCTTGTAGTACACCCAGACACCAGAGTCCGTCACTGCCAGCATCCACTGCAGCAGTAAAAGCCCGGGAGAACCAGGAGGACCAAAAAACCCCTGAGGTAACAGACAAGAGACACTCAAACTGACCAAACACAGGACCTGGGGCCATAGGAGGAATAGGGACCCCACAGAAGGACATAATTGTCAGCTTAGAGCCAAGGCCTGAGAGGGAGAAGGAGCGGTGAGTTCAGGCATAGGCAAGACTTACCCCAAATCACAGAGCACAGAGACAGAGGAGGCCTCACTACTTTCTAAGGTGGAAGTCCTATGTTGCATCGGGGACCTGGTTATTTCTCTGGACTGTACCTGTCACCAGTAAAAGGTACTGAAACAAAGATCATGGTGTGTGTGCCTGCTTAACCACTGCTATTCATCGCATTGACTGCAGAGACGCGACTACAACTCCCCTCATTCATCCCCGCTGCCCTGAGATAAAACTCCACCTGTAGGGAGCTGTACTACACTGAGCTGCACTTCCATCACCTCAGCGGCCGGCTGCAGCGCTGGTATACCCGTTACCAGGAACTACAGGTGGCGTCACATTACCAATCCCCTTATCCACCACCATTCCCCGCCACTGAGGGTCCAGGGCACGAGACTGGGGACCAACCAGCCATTATCCCCTATCAAAGTCGCCATCAGCCCTGGTACCCGAGTGCCCCTACCCTATCGACCACCTCACCAACCATATAGTCTCCACAAGCATCCCTCCATACCATGCCATCTTAAATGTTTCCCCTATATTGTTCCCTTACACTTCTCCTTTATCCTATTGTCACACATGTACAAGGTGATGTCCGGCACATGGCACAACACAGAGGTTACAACGGGAATGGAAATGGATAGGAGGCCCTAACAGTAGGGAGAGAGGAGATGAGTCACTACCTGACACTAACCTGTGTCTGCACCCTGTGCTCCCTAATGTCCGTAAGTGGGTCCTTCCCACAAGTGACTATTAAAGGTGGAGGAGAGTGATGACAAAGCAGCAGCACCTGAGAAAAGAATAACAAGGAACAACCAGCAAGGAAAGATTCCTTAACCCTTGATTCACCAAAAGAAAGCAACTACATTTTAAACTTAGAGCCTCACAAAACAACGTGAGACTCAGATCTCAAAACTGTCACAAGTCTCCCAAGGACAGAACACCCCTATGACAACTGTCCCTTCACACTTCTCCCTTTCCTCAAAATGCTCTATCACTTTTGCCCTTATACTGTCCTCATACATTTTTATCCCTCATGCTGTTCTTTAACACTTTTCCCACATACTGTCCACTCACACATTTTTTCCCCTCACGCCGCCCCCTCTTTTCTCCTCTATACTGTCCCACTGCATTAGGCAGCCAATGATGCCCTGCTGCTGGATGCACCTGAAGTAAAATAATCTACCTGTCCATCCGTAATTATGCCCCTACCAATATATTCCCTTAACTCAGATTTCTGCCCTCATTTTGTTTTAAACAAGGCAGGAAGCAGTAGAGCCATGTACATAGGAATGATATCCTCCAATTTTTCCATTCATCATATCAAGGTTTCATCAACAGTTCACATTCTGATGGTGGCATCAGGTACACAGACACAGGAAACTTACCGTAATTTTCTTTCCTGCAGTGATTACTGAGATCATTGCTGCTTAGGGTATGTGCCCACAGGACGTTTTTTGAGCAGTCCTGAACGCAGGAAAACCTGAGGATCCTAGAGTCCTTGACAGGAGAAATGCTATGATCTTGTCTGCGTTTTTTGCACGCTTTTTGCGCGTTTTTACTGCGTTTTTACTGCGTTTTTGATGCTGCGTTTTTCCAGCGTTTTTCCCATTCACTGCACCAAAAACGCAAAAAGAATTGACATGTCCATTCTTTGCTATCCGCACCAAAAACGCAGGTATTTGACAGTTCTTGACAATTGCAAAACTAATGTGTGTGCACAGCTTTTTTGTAAAACACATTGGTTTTGCTGGGAAGCCCAACCGCAGGAACAGATTAGCATACATTACCATAAAACCAATGGTTTTCTGCAAACGGAAACCGCAGCAAAACCGCAGCAAAAACGCCCTGTGGGCACATACCCTTACAGTTATAGTTATACATTGTGACTTAATGATATTGTTACTTGCTTTACATCTTAAACGTCACTGAAATAACTTCAGCCTAAGTAAAAATGCCATAAAGGATAAGATAAAAGAATCTGTGCCACTCTTTTCCAAAGGATGTCATGGTATAGCTGCTAGCCATTATTTATCTCAAAGAGACTGATATACAATACCAGATATGGCCCATAAAAAAATGGCACTGTTTAAAAGAAATGAAGTCTAGACTCAGCCATCCATTTTAATTATATTAAATTATTATGGTATTGGAACATGATGGATCTTACCTTGCCACATGTTCTGCCCAAAAGGTCCTGAAAATGTATACACAGTAATGTACAAAAGTGTTGGCACCCTTGAAAATATACACATGTTCATTTTCTTTGTGTATATTAGGACAACACAAAAAATTGGAGAAAAAAATGTCAAATTGGACATAACTTAATAGAGGGAAAAAAAAATGGGCCAGACTAAATTGTCACCATTCCCAATTGTTGGTAAACAACTTTGTTTTTCGCATGTGATGCTCGTGCTAACTCACAAGTGGAAAGTAACAAGTGTGGGCTGATTCACATCTGAAACCAGATAAAAAGTGGGGAAGTTAACTCAATCTTTGCAGTGTGAGTATGTGTGTACCACACGAAGCATGGAGAAAAGAAAGAGAAGAGTTCCGCCTGAGGACTTGAGAACCAAAATTGTTGAAAAAATATCAACAGTCTCAAGGTTACAAGTCCATCTCCAGGAATTATATATATACTGTATGTATATAAATACATATATATATATAGAAAAATATATTGCAATCTGAGAGTCCTCAGTGGTTGATACCTTTTAATGGCTAACTGAAGAGATGGTAAACATAGCAAGCTTTCGAGACGACTCAGGTCTCTTCTTCAGGCTGATAATGACACAAATTCTGAAGACACATACATTTATACATAAGCAATAGAAAAAAGGGAAAGAAGAGAACAGAAAAAAAAAAATACAAAACAGTGTTATATGCTCTGGTGGATATGACAGGTGACGCAAAGCAGAGTCGTGTAGGGAGGGGTGGAGGAGCAGGGACAGAGACACCAGATTTCTAAGATAAGCGGAACCAATGTATTAGGTAGATGATTAGTAACCCATGGAGACCTGAAAATACTTAGTCTGCTCTCCACAACTTAACTAAGTGACAGGGTTCACAGAAGTGTCAGGAGTTCATTGTCCTATGATTCCAGTGTGTAGCAAGCTGTCTCCAAATGCACTTTCATTTTATATATAAAATGCATGAATCTGCTATCCCCAAATGTCCGTTCATTTTACATAAAATCCCATAAATCCATGTGAAATATTTAATCCGGTTTCTGAAGAAACGTGCACAACTGGACAGTGACATATTCTTCCTTTCCAAATGTAAGAAGGAGAATCTGATTCCCAAAGGACTCTGGATTACAAATCCACTTCTGCATACCTATAATACTCAGTATGCACGAAACCTTTGCCACAGGACCTCGGAGAGACTAAGGAACCACCTTTTGCATGTCTACTACAACATCAAAAGTAACATCCAGGGGGAATTGGAAACACGGAGGAACACACTTACATAAGCCATGGAACATAATCTACAACAATTTTACCATAAATTACAAACTCGTCTGATTCAGAACAAGGAAAAGAAATTACACAGACTGCGCATCAATTCAGGACTCAATGCAAACAAAACAAAGACACATCCTGACAACTGGGACAACTCCTCCTGTCAGAAAGCATCTAATTGTGTTATCAACCTTTCGGATTACAAACCCAACAAGTTAGAACTTTCCGTGCTTTCTAGGGGACTCTCGTTTTGTCCTACTAAAGCTCTGGATAAAATTGAACTGTGCAGCGACATGGAGGATTACTTCAGGAGATTACGCCTAAGGGAATTTTTCAGCGACAAAGAGGATTCCGAACTCAACTGGGCCGAAGGAACAAGGATCCCAACAACCAAAAAGAAAAGGTCAGACTGGACACCTGATCTTAAGCGTAACTCACACTTGAACAACTATATAGACACTTTCAGACATTTGGTAAAATCCACTATTCTAGATACACACAAGAGTCCACCATCCAATATCAATGCCCAGGAGAGAAGGGCCGTACGGTCCTTGAAAACCAACAAAGAAATCATCATTAAACCTGCAGACAAGGGTGGTGCAATAGTCATGATGAACAAATCTGACTACCTGAAGGAAGCAAACAGACAACTGACGGACACACGTTACTACAAGAAATTGCAGTCTGACCCCACACAGGACTATTACAAGGAATTAAAAAGGCTGGTTTCTTGTCTACCTGATGTATCCGTAAGAGCTGATGACCTTCTACCAGTAAGTCCAAGAACAGGCACATTCTATATGCTTCCCAAAATTCACAATTTCTGGGTGGGTAGAGGGTGTTCTCAAACCCCTGGTAAAAGAGACACCCAGCTACATTCAGGACACAACTGACCTATTGAATAAACTGTCAGCAATAGGTCCTCTACCAGAAGGAACCATCCTCGCCACCATGGATGTGGAATCTTTGTACAGCAACATCCCACACCAGGATGGATTAAATGCCTGCAAAACCTTCCTGGAGAACACAGGGATTGATGCTGACTCTGTGGTAGAACTCACAAAATTCATCCTCACACACAACTACTTCACATTTGATGACAACATATATTTACAGGAGACTGGCACAGCAATGGGGAGCAAAATGGCACCACGATATGCAAATCTTTTCATGGCCAAGCTTGAAGGTGACTTTTTATCCTCTTGCCCTATCAGGCCTCTGGCTTACTACCGTTATATTGATGACATCTTGATCATCTGGACGGAGTCTGAGCAACAGCTGAAGACGTTCCACGAACACTTCAATCAATTTCACCCCACCATTAACTTAACACTCAACTACTCCTGCACTGAAGTCAGCTTTCTGGACACCATCATTAAGCTACAGAACAATGAAATAGAGACATCCTTGTACCGGAAACCAATTGACCGTCCAACATATCTCCGATGGGACAGCTTTCATCCAAAGCACATAAAAAACTCTATTGTGTACAGCCAGGCCATCAGATACAATCGGATATGTTCCAACCCTGCAGATAGAGACAGTCACCTTGAGGAACTCAGAAAGACCTTTCTGAACCAAGGCTACCATCCAAGAACAATCGAGAACCAGATTACAAGAGCCACCAGAATATCAAGGAATCATCTCCTACATTACAAAACTAGAGAAGAGAACAACAGAGTTCCTCTTGTAGTCACCTACAATCCAAGTCTGGAGGTGCTAAGAGGAGCCGCACGGAAACTGCAACCACTCCTACAAAAAGATGCCCGACTAAAATCAATATTTCCAGATCCCCCACTCTTGTGTTTTAGACAACCTCCGAATCTAAAAAACATCATTGTCAGAAGCGCCCTGTCATCTCCAGCAACAACAGGAACCTTTCCCTGCAACCAGAGAAAGTGCAAAACCTGTTCATCTATAATGACAACTGACAACATAAGGATTCCTGGGACAGATCAGGACTACAAGATCCCAGGTAACTTCAGCTGCACCACAAGCAATGTGGTGTATTTAATTATATGTACCAAATGCCCAACAGGTGGCATGTACGTAGGTGAGACCGGATTACAATTCAGAACAAGAATGAATTCTCATCGCCACTCAATAAAAGAAAAGCGTATGGATCTACCTGTAGCAAAGCATTTTTGCAGCTCTGAGCACAACACTGAATCCGATATGAGGCTGCTCATCTTAAAGAGTGACTTCAAATCTCAGAGAGAGAGAAGAATTTGGGAATACAAATTGATAACAACCTTCAACACACTCGAAACCGGATTAAATATTTCACATGGATTTATGGGATTTTATGTAAAATGAACGGACATTTGGGGATAGCAGATTCATGCATTTTATATATAAAATGAAAGTGCATTTGGAGACAGCTTGCTACACACTGGAATCATAGGACAATGAACTCCTGACACTTCTGTGAACCCTGTCACTTAGTTAAGTTGTGGAGAGCAGACTAAGTATTTTCAGGTCTCCATGGGTTACTAATCATCTACCTAATACATTGGTTCCGCCTATCTTAGAAATCTGGTGTCTCTGTCCCTGCCCTCCACCCCTCCCTACCCGACTCTGCTTTGCGTCACCTGTCATATCCACCAGAGCATATAACACTGTTTTGCATTTTTTTTTTTTCTGTTCTCTTCTTTCCCTTTTTTCTATTGCTTATGTATAAATGTATGTGTCTTCAGAATTTGTGTCATTATCAGCCTGAAGAAGAGACCTGAGTCGTCTCGAAAGCTTGCTATGTTTACCATCTCTTCAGTTAGCCATTAAAAGGTATCAACCACTGAGGACTCTCAGATTGCAATATATTTTTCTATCTACTGGCTAACACGGTATAAATATTCTTTACCTTATATATATATATATACACTAGCTGTACTAACCGGTTACGCCCGGGTTAATAAATAATTGCTGTTAGCTATAACAAAATAGAATTTGAATATGTCATATTAATGACCTGTAGGAAAATAGAAGCTGAGCTGTGATTGGTTGCTATAGGCAGCCTAATAGATCTGCAGCCAACAGTAAACCCTCCCCCCGGCCGGGCAGTATATATTACCTCACACATACACATAATAGACAGCTCATGTGACTGACATCTGCCTTAATTCCCTATATGGCACATGTGTTGCACATTGGCTGTTTTTAATCAGATGTTTATTTTTGGAAATTAAAGATACTAGACGTATGAGGCAAATTGTGTGAGGCACATCTGTGTCTGTCTGTGTGGTGTGTGTGTCCCTGGGGTGTGTGTGTCCCTGGGGTGTGGGTGTGTGTCCCAGTGGTGTGCGTGTGTCCATGTGTGGGGTTCCTGTGGTGTGTGTCCTTTTGGGGGAGAGGGGTGTCCCTGTGGTGTGTGTCCTTGTGGGGGGAGGGGTGTCTCTGTGGTGTGTGTCCATCCTTATGGGGTGTGTGTGTTCCTGTGGGGTGTGTGTGTGTGTGTTTCTGTGTCCCTGTGGGGTGTGTATGTGTGTATGTCCCTGTGGTGTGTGTGTCCCTGTGGGGTGAGTACATGTGTCCCTATAGGGTGTGTATGTGTGTGTGTCCCTGTGGGGGGTGTCTGTGTGGTGTGTGTCTCTGTGTTGTGTGTCAGGAAATTCAGGGAAGGAAGGTGTACTGCGGTCCGCGCTGCCAGAAACATCAAGGAAGACCCAAGACGAAGTTTTGATCCAAGCCTTCTTTATTCTCCTCCTACGCGTTTCAGTGCCCACCTGGCACCTTCATACAGCAGCCTCCCCCCGCCTCCTCCAGCCTCCACAGCCCCCACCCGTATTGACTCGTGTATAAGCCGAGGGGGAAGGTGCCAGCTGGGCACTGAAACGCGTAGGAGGAGAATAAAGAAGGCTTGGATCAAAACTTCGTCTTGGGTCTTCCTTGATGTTTCTGGCAGCGCGGACCGCAGTACACCTTCCTTCCCTGAATTTCCTGGTCTAACCCTACGTGTGTGGAGTCGGTGGAAGTCCAGCGGCAGCCATCAGGATATTATCCTACATGCTCATAAGCCAGTTGTGGGTCACACAACTGGAGTAGGTGAGTGAATTGCTTTTCTCACCGCTGAAACCTAGTGTCTAGTGATAAGGGCACTATTGCGCCTCTTGTCCCCTCCCCTCTCTCTTTTATCTGTGTTGTGTGTGTGTTTGTGTTCGGGTGCAGGGTGAGTATCCAATGTTGCGGCTCCACCTTAGCTGTTACTCTTTGTGTGCATGTGGTGTGTATACATGTCCCCGTGCGTGGTGAATATTCCATGTCAGGGCCCCACCTTAGTGACTATATGCTGGTACATGCTGTTAGTCTTTGGTGTTGTCATTAAGCCCCTCTCATTCACAACTGTCAACTGGTAACTGTCACTTTCTCTCCATTATGTAAATAGGGCCAAAATTGTTTGATGAATTGGAACGCGTGGGGTAAAAATTTCACCTCACAACATAGCCTATGATGCTGTCGGGGTTCAGATGTGTGACTGTGCAAAATTTTGTGGCTGTAGCTGGCAGCTGTCGATTTTCCTCCAACACTTTTCCTTTCACTTTTTCCCCAATATGTAGATAGGGGCAAAATTGTTTGATGAATTGGAACGTGTGGGGTTAAAATTTCGCCTCACAACTTAGCCTAATGACTCTCTCGGGGTCCAGACGTGTGACTGTGCAAAATTTTGTGGCCGTAGTTGCTACGGTGTTGATGCCAATCCCGGACATACATACACACATTCAGCTTTATATAATATTATATAAACTGATATATATATAAACTGATGGGCATGTGTGACCCTGGCCAAATTAGTTAATCTCCTTACACATGAGCGGCAGAAAAAAGAATGCAAGCTGTCATGCAGGCTCAGGGTGCATCAGTGTCAGCAAGAACTATCCATCAACATTCAAATAAAATGAAATGCTATGGCAAGAGACCCAGGAGGACCTCATTGCTGACACAAAAACATAAAAAAGTTGGACTGCAGTTTGCTAAAATGTATGTGAGTAAGCCAAAATTCTTCCAGGAAAGCGACTTGTGAACAGATGAGACCAAGATAGAGCTTATTAGAAAAGCATTTTATTCTACTGTTGACTGAAAATGGATTGAGGCCTACAAAGAAAGGAACACAAAACCAACAGTCAAATATGGTTGGTGGAGGTTCAAAGATGTTTTGTGGTTGTTTTGCTGTCTTTGGCACTGGGTGACTTGACTGTCTATGCGGCATCATAAAATCTAAAGATTAGTGCCGAGTGTCAGAAATCTGGATTTTTCTCCAAGATCATGGGTCTTCAAGCAGAACAATGACCCCAAACATACTTCCATAAGCACCAGGAAATGGATGGAAACAAAGTACTGGAGAATTCTCACAGTCAGCTATGAGTCTGGATCTAATTCCATTCAGCACCTGAGGAGAGATCTTAAAATTGCTGTTGGGAGAAGGCGCCTTCAAATGTGAGACCTGGAGCAGTTTAAAATAAAAACAGTGATCCAAAATTCCAGTAGAGAGGTGTAAGAAGCTTGTTGATGCACACAGGAAATGATTACCGTATATACTCGTGTATAAGCCGAGTTTTTCAGCCCAAAATTTGGGCTGAAAAGTCTCCCCCTCGGCTTATACACGAGTCAATACGGGTGGGGGCTGTGGAGGCTGGAGGAGGCGAGGGGAGGCTGCTGTATGAGCGGCCCCGTCACGTGGGGCCGCTCATTATATATGCACTGCTTCCCCTGTCAATCAGCGGCAGGGGGAAGCAGTTCATATATGCCCCCAAATGCTGGCACTCTCCCCCCTTGTAAGGGCCCCCCCCCGCTGGTTATATTACCATCCCGGTCTTCTGATCAGCGCCGCTCCTCGGTGCTCCGTCCGTCCAGCTACATCCGGGATCCCCGGCCATCGCAGGCATATGACGTCATCGTGCGATGGCCGGAGATCCCGGATGCAGCGAGGACGGAGGATGGAGCATGAAGAATGGAGCACCGAGGAGCGGCGCTGATCAGAAGACCGGGATGGTAAGATAAGCAGATGGGGGGTGAGTGCCAGCATTTGGGGGCAGCTGGGTACCCCCAGGGGGCTGCTGGGTACCCCCTGGGGGCTGCTGGGTACCCCCAGGGGGCTGCTGGGTACCCCCAGGGCTGCTGTATATACTGCTGGGGCCTGTATACCACTGGGGCTGCTGTATACTACTGCTGGGGCTGCTATATACTACCACTGGGGCTGCTATATACTACCACTGGGGCTGCTATATACTACCGCTGGGGCTGCTATATACTACCACTGGGGCTGCTATATACTACCACTGGGGCTGCTATTTACTACCGCTGGGGCTGCTATATACTACCACTGGGGCTGCTATATACTACCACTGGGACTGCTGGGGCTGCTATATACTACCACTGGGGCTGCTATATACTACCACTGGGACTGCTGGGGCTGCTATATACTACCGCTGGGGCTGCTATATACTACCACTGGGGCTGCTATATACTACCACTGGGACTGCTGGGGCTGCTATATACTACCACTGGGGCTGCTATATACTACCACTGGGGCTGCTGGGGCTGCTATATACTACCACTGGGACTGCTGGGGCTGCTATATACTACCGCTGGGGCTGCTATATACTACCACTGGGGCTGCTATATACTACCACTGGGACTGCTGGGGCTGCTATATACTACCACTGGGGCTGCTGGGGCTGCTATATACTACCACTGGGGCTGCTGGGGATGCTATATACTACCACTGGGGCTGCTATATACTACCACTGGGGCTGCTTGGGATGCTATATACTACCACTGGGGCTGCTGGGACTGCTGTATACTACCACTGGGGAGGCCTGTATACCACTGGGGGGGCCTGTATACCACACTGCTGGGGGCTGTATACCTGTGCTGGGGTCCACCCTCGGCTTATACATGAGTCAATAGGTTTTTCCAGATTTTTGGGGCAAAAGTAGGGGGGTCGGCTTATACACGGGTCGGCTTATACACGAGTATATACGGTAATTGCAATTATTTATTCCAAAGGGTGTGCAGCCAAATATTAAGCTGAGGGTGGCAACAATTTTATCCAGGGTTTTGTGTGAATTTATGCCCAATTTGCCTATTTTTCTTTATTTATTTGTTGTTCCAATACACACAAAGGAAATAAAGAAGTTTATAAAATTATGTGTAATTGCAATAATTTTCTGGGAGAAATACTTCATTTTCTCAAACATTTTCAAGGGTGCCAACACTTTTTTGCCATGACTGTACATGTTTGATTTAATAAAAATTAAACAGTGTTTTATTCACCCTCACCAGATCCAGCACTGAGTTACCTCCACCACTCTTAGGGCCCTTTCACATCAGCGTTTTTCGTAATTCGCGGCAGATGCGGTGAAAAAACCGCATCTGCCGCGTTTGCCGCATAACGGTTCCACTTGCGGCACGGTTGCGGTTTTTTCCATAGGAAGTATAGGGGGACTTGCGGCAGATGCGGCAAGTGCGGTATTGCACTTGCGGCAGGTGCGGCAGAGAAAAAAACCGCAGTAAGCCGCGGTTTTTTTCTCTGCCGCACCTGCCGCAAGTGCAATACCGCACTTGCCGCATCTGCCGCAAGTCCCCCTATACTTCCTATGGAAAAAACCGCAACCGTGCCGCAAGTGGAACCGTTATGCGGCAAACGCGGCAGATGCGGTTTTTTCACCGCATCTGCCGCGAATTACGAAAAACGCTGATGTGAAAGGGCCCTTAGACTTTGTTCTTGTCACAAGCTGACATCATGTCGACAGCTGTGCAGCCAATCAGTGAGCTCAGTGGCTTTGAGCCATCCACTCTGGCAGAGCTGCTGTGTCAGTTATTGGCTGCAGTGTAGTCAATGGGACATCAAAGAGTAACAGACACCGGGAGCAGCAGCAAGGATTCAGCTCGGGACCCTGGAATGGTGAGTAGGGCAAAGTTTGTATTTTTAAAATAAATTGCAGCCAGGGAACATGGGTTTTCCAAAATCCCTTTAAGATTGGCCATATAGACATTAGCTTTAAAAAAATGCTTAGTGCATTATTTACCCAATCAATAACTCATATCTTTAGCTGTAGCCATGTCACCAGTCTCATTGACATTAGTCAATAAATAGAATAAGGCTGAATAAGAGGTTTATAGTGGAATCAACATTTTTAATGTTGACTCCTGAGTACAAGTGCAACCTAATAGAGAATATAATAGCTATGTGAAAACAAATGTTGCCTGGCTTGGCAATTTGATGTTTTTGTACCTGTTCTCATATATAAACAGTTTATTGGTACAAATGATTTCCCTCTGTTTCCCAGTAACTGAAGCCATCTTTTCATTATGTGCATTTGTGCATTGAGATTAAAGCTAACCTTTTTCCCTTGCCCTATGATCTCATTAGAAGGGAAATACTTCCCCTTTGTCTTTCTTTAATTTGCTGTGATATCTTTTCAGATACTATTGATCCAGACCTACCACATCTCTTTCTGTCAGTGCCTGTCTACACATTCGTCATCATGAATTTGTCAGGGAATATGCCTATCATGTCCTATCCTTTTCCTCCCTCTGTCACTATGTCAATATTTAATGTCACACTCTCCTAATCTTGTTATCTTCTCTGCCCTTCAATTCTGTCTAAAGTTTGTAAATGCACTTGGACCAGGCATCCTTAGGCGTAACAAATCATAAATGTGGGAATTTTCCATAAATGTTTACAATTTTCATAAAAGAATAAAATATATTAATCACTTTATTATCAGGGTATTTAGCTCTGCCAGTGACTAGGCGTAATGACAGTAAACACACATTATGACAGGTTCACTATACAACTTGATCAGAGAGCAGAAAAAAAGACAAAATACTGTGGACCAGAATACGATGGATCAAAAGTGTAGCTATGGTTTCAGGTTTTGGGAAGGGTGTAGTACAAAATACATCTGAGTGGGCTCCCGAAATAGGTAGCACATAGTTAATATTGTAGATGCCGTAGTTATACAAATACCAAGTCTAGCATCACCACCAAGAAGTGACCATGGTAGATAACTATTCTGCAGAGCATTTTAGGGATTACAATATGGAATGAAATAGTGACTCAAAGGTATCGTCTTTTCTGACTGAAGTTGATCGCTTTTTTTGTCTATTCAATCTAGCCCTGACCACCACAATGACTTCTTCCAGACACAATTCACTTTCAGATTTTGCAATGCAAATATATTTTATGCCTCACATTTCTAGCAGCTTCATATATTTTATATCATACCTAGTTATGTAAAGTTTGGGGTCCGTACCAAACATCTAGTGTTCAGGCATGGACCCCAAACACAGACTTCCCTGAGACATAGATGTTACAGTTTTGGATTCAGGTTTGGTTGGGGAGCTGTTAAAGAAAGCAAATCAGTGATTAAAAGAGCAGCATTATACTTACCGACGACCACACGCTTGTAACACCACTTGTGGGTCTGCTTATTAACCTCCGGTTTATTCACTGGACTACGCCTCCAACAGCCAATCACAGATGCCCACTTTCTGTGACAACGTCTGTGATTGGCTGTTGTGCCCCCACCCATTGGGCCGGTGTCTGTGATTGGTGGCATATACCCTACCATTCAAAAGTTTGAGGTCACCCAGAACATTTTGTGTTTTCCATGAAAACTCATACTTTTATTTATGAAATGAGTTGCAAAATGAATAGAAAATATAGTCCAGAAATATAGTTTCTTTGAAATAATAATTTTTTCCTTCAAACTTTGCTGTCGTCAAAGAATGCTCCTTTTGCAGCAATTACAGCATGGCATGGTGTTGCAAAAAGGAGTGATAGCCTTCCTTATTCAAATTCCCTTTGACCTTGTACAAATCTCCCACTTTACCTGCACCAAACCAACTCCAGACCATCACATTACCTTCACCATGCTTGACAGATGGCATCAGGTACTCTTCCAGCATCTTGTCAGTTGTTCTGCCTCTCACAAATGTTCTTCTGTGTGATCCAAACACCTCAAACTTTGATTTGTCTGTCCATAAAACCTTGTTCCAAGCACTGTTTCTGAGCACTGTTCAGGAATCAGGCGACGGCCGAGAGGCGATTTATCACCTCGAAATTCCACAATCACACGCCGCAACTGTGAGGCAATTTCACGGCGATTGCTCCGGGGCGACATATCGCCTTTAGGATTGCCAGACGATATTGCGGCGTGTGAAGGTACCCTAATGTAAGTGTGACGCTTCCGGGGGAAGGCGCCCTAGAGTGGACCCACTGGGCCGTGGTACCGAACTCCCCTGGGTGAGCTGATCCTAGTTTACCCCACCCCTATACAGGGATTGTCAGGGGCAAGCCCAGGGGGTCTAAATACCACAGCAGCTAGTACCAGGGGGGCGGCTCGTAAGGTTAGCCTATACTAAGGAACAGAGAAGTATTCCAGGTAATAGGGTACAAGGCTAGGAGACCAGGAATGGTGCTACCGGCGAAGAGCACAGCAAGGGTTCCAGGACACAGAGCACAAGGAAGGCCTGACCAACAGTCAGCAAGGCAGAAGCAAACTGACTTAATAATCAGGCACCTCCCATCAGAGGAGATGGCCTGATATACCATGGGAAGAGCAGCTATTGGTCAAGGGGAGAGTCAGGTTGGACCGTGCCGGCCCCTAGAGTCACAGGGAAGGAGTGCACCTAGCATGCGCTGATTGGTCACATGAATACGACCATAGTAATGTGCTCATGTGCGAACCCGGCGGTCAACTGACAGGAAGGGAACATGGCGACGGCTCTGAGACACAGCACGCCTGGATGCTGGACGCCCGGTCAGCAGAGGAGCAGGAGATGCCAACCCGGGAGAGGTGAGCTGGGAAGCGGTGCCAGGGAGCCTAACAGTAAGTACAATGTAAGACTTGTTGCTCATTTGTGCAGCGGGGCCTCCCACTTCTCTTTCTACTCTGGTTAGAGCCTGTTTGTGCTCTCCTCTGAAGGGAGGAGTACACACCATTGTAGGAAATCTTCAGTTTCTAGGCAAATTCTCTCATGAATAGTCTTCATTTCTAAGAACGAGAATAGACTGTCGAGTTTCACATGAAAGTTCTCTTTTTTCTGGCCATTTTGATAGTTTCATAGACAAACAAATGTACGCTCAGATTCTCAACTAGCTCAAAAGAAGGTAAATTTTATAGCTTCTCTAATCAGCCAAACGGTTTTCAGCTGTACACACTTGTACAAGGATTTTTTAGAGTTTTCTAAACATTCATTAGACTTCTTACACAGTGAGCAACCACAAATTACCATTAAAACACTGGAGTGGTGGTTGCTGGAAATGGACCTCTATACATCTATGTAGCTATTGCTTTAAAAACCAGATGTTTGCAGCTAGAATAGTCATTTACCACATTAAGAATGTATAGAGTATATTGCTGATTCATTTAATGTTGGCTTCATTGAAAAAAAATGTGCTTTTTAAAAAATAAGGAAATTTCTAACTGACCCCACACTTTTCAATGGTAGTGTACTTGAGTGTATTGGCAAGCAAAACTGTTGTCATATGGGTGTAAAAATAAATAAATAAATAATTGAAAAAAAATTGCTTAGTAGTCACCTGTATTTTTTATTCTCAAAGCTGATAAAGCAGGCAGCTATGGGCTGCCATCCCCAACTGCTCGGATTTACCTTGAATGGCAATCAAAAGTGATGGGGAGATGATTTTTTTTTTTTCAATTATTTAAATAAATAATTAAAAATAAACTGTTGGCTCTGACCTATTTTTGATTGCTAGCCAAGATAAAACCAGGCAGCTGGTGGCGACTGAGAGTGAAGTCTCAGGGATGGAATGTTCAGTTGGGACCTTCAAATTGTGTCCCGAAGTCCTGAAATGAATCCCCAATATCAAAGAGACACATTATCTATTAACCAACCGGCGCCTCCCCCTGCTCTTGGGGGACAGGGTGTCTGGGATGACCTCAGCATTAGTTCCCTACTAGGGAAGAAATGGAGGACTTTATTACCCGGCATGGAGGCCACCTTCAAGGCTGAATCCTCTGAGCTTAAAGGGAAAGTTAATAAACTTTTGCTGAGGGTGGCCTCCACTGAGTCCTCTTCAGAGGATATGGGCAAGAGACTGAGGATTCTAGAGGACACTGTTTGTGCGCAGGCCTCACACTTTGAGTGGATAATGGATTCCATGGAGGATTTGGAAAACGGGAGAGGAGAAACAATATTAGAATCAGAGGCCTCCCGAGTCCGTCAGGCCTAGAGATCTTGACAGCACTCTTAGGAACATATTCAACTCTATAAGCGATGTTCCGTCAGACTCATTTCTGGAGTTTGATAGAGCCCATAGGTCCCTGGGCCCTCCACCTGCAGAGGGGGCCAGACCTAGAGATGTGGTATGCAGAGTCAACAAGTTTCAAGTGAAGGAGGTCATTTTCGCTAAAGCCCGTAGCCTGGGACACGTCCGGTTCCAGGGGCACTCTCTCCAGCTCCTAGCAGATCTGTCGAGATGCACTCTCCAAAAACGGAGGGCTCTACGTGCTCTTCTAGGAGTGCTTAGACAACATGACATGCCATATACGTGGGGCTTCCCCTTCCGTCTTCAGGTGCACAGGAGGGGATAACCCACTTCGTCACACATCCAAGGACATTCCACATTTACGGCCGCATTGGGGCTCCCTTTTGTCCCCATATCCATGGATGAGTGGCCGGGGTTTTCCGAGGATCTGAGATAGCGCTTAACTGCCCAGAGCCACAGAAGGAGAGGAAGAGGAGAGGGAGGGGAGCGTCGAGACTGAGGGGTGGCGGGAGGTTGAGAAGGAGGCTGATATGTCCTCACTAATTCTTTTATACTTTTCTCTATACCGATTATATCGGCTGATACTCAATGAGGACAAACATTCTATTTGAGACTTACCATACTGTTATCCACATTGCGGATACTTAGAAGTAGACTCATTGGGTTTGTAATTCTGCTATATGGGTGGCAGCCTATGTGTGAGGGAGGGGGTAGGGTGATGTGTTTTTTTTTTTTCTTTTTTTCCTCATGCCTGGCAGACATTTGTTAACCCAAAATGTCATTTTCTTTCCACAATGTTTTTGGCATGCATTCCGACTTAGACTATTAAGATGTACTTTGTTATAGATTTACTGGTATTTTGCCTTAATTGGCATTTTCTTACTGAATGTTACTAGTTTATTTGTATGCTACAAATTCATCTGAGAGGGTTTAGCCCAGGGCGGCTGGGATGACCCCTGAGTCGAAAGGCTACAAACCACTGGGAACCCGTCCCTGTTGACCAGGGAAGAACAGTCGTATAGACTGCGCCAAAACACTATCCCGGATTATTCTAGGAAAACATTTCTTCCTTTCTTGAATAATTTTTCTTTTTTCTCTTTGTTTCTGAAATTCTTATATCCTTTCTTACTTCCTGCTCTAATCTCCTACCAGTCTCAATCTTTATCTTCAACCCCTTTACTCTTCCCTCTTTTTGCCCTTCCGCCAGCCTCCATATCGGCCATGTCAACTTTAAAATTATGCTCACTTAATGTGAGGGGCTTCAATACTCCCCAAAAGAGATCTCAGGTCCTGTATTCAGCCCATAGGCAGAAATGCCAGATTTTACTGTTACAGGATACTCATTTTAAATCAGGACATGTCCCGAGTCTCCGTAATAGGTATTTTTCCACATGGCTTAATAGCACCAATCCTGAAGCGAGAACGAAGGGAGTTTCAATTGCTATACATAAGTCGTTGGCGCACTCGATCCTGGACACCTGTGTTGACCCTTTGAGCTGCAAAAATTTCTCAAGATTTGTATTGCTGGCTCTCTGCTAACCATTATTAACTGGTATTTGCCCAATAGATTCCATACCAAGATATGCAAATTGTTCCTGACACGCCTGGTTGAATTTGCGGAGGGTTCGACTGTCATCGGAGGGGACCTCAATTTCACCCTCGATCCGGCAGCTGACTCTTCTTCAGGTAAGGGTTCTATCCCGATCAAGAGACTTAATTCACTGAAAAGGTTCTTACACACTCTGCAGCTTATAGACGTCTGGAAGATATTAAATCCTCAGGGGAGAGACTTTATGTATTTCTCTCCAATTCATAACTCATAGAGCAGAATTGATTTATTTCTCAGTAGCCACTGTCTTTTGTCTTGGGACCCTGTAACAACCATAGGCGATATTATTCATTCAAACCATGCCCCCATTTTCCTTTCACTCACACTACCTGACTCAACTAGACGACAATGGACTTGGAGATTGAATGGTCAATTATTGAAAGATGAGACGTGCTTGTCTGAGGTGAGAGAGTCTATTCAACGCATCGGTCGGGACCATGCTTTAGACCCCACTCCTCAACCCAAGAAGTGGGAAACCTTGAAATGTGTTTTCAGGGGGATCTTTATAAAGCATGGCTCCAGACTGAAAAAGATCAGTACTGAAGTGGTGAACGACCTCCTCTCCGAGATTCATTTATTGGAAACATCTCATAAGCAGACGCTATCTCGCTCAACTTTGACTGACCTGACTTTGAAAAAGATAGAGCTTAAAGACTTGTTAGACCAAAAATATCATAGGTACTTTGAAAGGACCAGGAGCTTTTTTTACACTATCTCAAATAAGTGTGGGCGCCCTCTAGCCCGATTGCTCCTTCCCCGATTGAACCCACCGTTCGTCCCCTGTGTCAAAACGAGGACAGGAAAGCAATCCTTCATACCGACTGAGAACCTGAAGGAGTTTAGAACTTATTACGCCGACCTATATAATATACGAGGGCAATTCTCAGACCTCCCACCTCCGGAGTTATCTGATACAATGGAAAGATATATTAGACGTACGGCGGTCCCGTCGCTTGATGAGATGGTCACAGCGATCCTGGAAGAGGATATTATTACAAGCTATTCAGTCTACCCCTTCTGGTAAATGTCCTGGACCTGATGGGTTCTTACCAACTTTTTACAAAACTCTTAAAGGGAACCAACCACCGCAAATGACCCCCCGGACTGTTAATATGTGTCCCTACACCCAGCACACACATTTGGGGCAATCGTTTTTGCTAAAAAAACTGTTTAGTAGAAGCTAATATATAGCTTTATGAAGTTTAATAAATCGACACGGATGGGTGTTACCTAGCTTTGTCCACGTGCAGTGTTCGTGCCTGTGAGCCTCCTCTCCCCCCTCCCCTCTCACTTTCTAAGAGCCTGGCCGCGTCATGAAAGGGGCGGGACTAAATCGCAATGAGCTCCGCCCCCTTTCAGACGCGATTTAGCCCCGCCCTTTTCATGACGCGGCCAGGCTCTTAGAAAGTGAGAGGGGAGGGGGGAGAGGAGGCTCACAGGCACGAACACTGCACGTGGACAAAAATAGGTAACACCCATCCGTCTCGATTTATTAAACTTCATAAAGCTATATCTTAGCTTCTACTAAACAGTTTTTTTAGCAAAAACGATTGCCCCAAATGTGTGTGCTGGGTGTAGGGACACATATTAACAGTCCGGGGGGTCATTTGGGGTGGTTGGTTCCCTTTAAATCCCAATTGGCTCCACCGATGTTGGCTGCCTTCAACGCCGTGCTGCATGGATCGGAATTCGTGCCACAATCTTTAGAGGCTCATATCAGTGTTCTCTCCAAACCAGGGAAGGATCCATCTTCAGTTTCGAACTACAGGCCAATTTCACTACTGAACGTGGATATTAAACTCTTTTCTAAACTATTAGCGGATCGCTTAGCACCGCTTCTCCCTTCGCTGATGAACTCAGACCAGGTGGGCTTTGTCAGAGGCAGAGAGGCGAGGGATAATACTATTAGAACCCTGCTTTTGTCAGCTAAGGCCAAAAATGGCTTGATTCCACTCGGCTTGATTTCGGTGGACAGTGAGAAAACTTTTGACAGAGTCCACTGGGGGTTCATGAAGGAGGCACTCATCCAACTTGGCCTGGGCCCGAAGTTCCTGCATGGAGTCCTTTCTGTGTATTCTTCTCCCTCGGCGAGGGTGAGAATTGGTGGTATCTTGTCCCCCCGTTTGTAATAAAGAAAGGAACTAGACAGGGATGCACATTGTCCCCTCTCCTTTATGTGACTGTAATGGAGCATCTAGCCACAGCTATTAGGGACAATGTGAACATCAATGGGTTTAAGATTGGACAGATTCACCACAAGACGGCGTTGTTTGCAGATGATCTTCTGTTATATGTTTCGCAGCCCCTGATTTCTATTCCTTCTATTTTGAAGGAGTTTGAACAGTCCGGCCAGATGAGTAACTTTAAAGTTAATTGCTCCAAAACCGAGGAGCTTAACATTTCTTTACCAGGGGAGATTGTTTCGTGTATGAATAAGAAGTTTCCCTTCAGGAGGAAACCGGAGGCCATAAAGTACCTGGAAATATTCATTCCAACAGACCCTTCGCAACTATACCAATTGAATTACCGGCCCTTGCTGACTAGCGTGGAGACAGCATTAATCTCGTATAGACAACTTACATTTTCATGGTTTGGAAGAATGAACGTCATCAAAATGGACATATTGCCCCGGCTCTTATATGTTTTTCAAACAGTCCCTCTCTTGCCAGATAGGAAGTTTTTTCCCAGGCTACAGACTTTAGTAACTAAATTTGTATGGGGTAATAAGAGACCCAGGATACGAATGAGTATCCTCACATTTCTCCGGACCAAGGGAGGGGCTGGATTACCTAATTTATGGGCTTACTTTATAGCCGCCTCTATTGCGAGAACTATAGACTGGCAGTTTAGTTCCTCATCTAGGCAATGGGTGGCTGTGGAGCAAGAGGGCCTGGGGATCCCGCTGAGGCACCTGTCCTGGATTCCTCACAATGATGTATCTAATGTGGGCCCACTGTCTTATATGACTAAGGAGACCCTGAGGATTTCGAATTCAGTGGTGAAAACCTTTTTGACGGACGGTGGGCTTAGCCCACTTACCCCCCTTTTTTCAAATCCAGCTTTCCCACCGGGAGTGTAGTGATATATGGCGGCAATATATCACTACACAGGGGTTGAGGGGGAGCATCGGACCCTTTGCCCTGGGCGCCCCAGGGTATGTACGGACACCCTGTACCACCAACTACCACTCCTGAGGAACCCACTACTACATCCATGGTGGGGGAAACGCGTTGAGTGAAGACGAAGTGCGAGAACATCAGGATAAGCTAAGTTATACCCTGACCTTTCTGTGGGGCACTGGTAGCCCTGCCTGTGAGTGACCCTAGCGGATTTGGTATATCTGGCTTTCTCTGGGCTATAGCTGTATATCACTAAGGTGACATGTTGCAATGAGTTTGATGTGTGAGATATAAGGTGAAGGTGAAGTAATGCTGTTTTTTATTTATTTTGTACCTAACAATTGCTAGGTTTATTGCTAATACATTGTATTGGTATGGGAACTGAGGAACTTAATAACAGCACGGTATGACACCTGACACCTCCACAATTTTAAAATAAGAAGGATTTATCTCTCCAAACAGCTGTTTTTTCATGTCCTTTAGGTGGCCGTTTTTTTGAGGCCACAAAGTTGAAAGGATAGACCCTTAACTCTGAGGATAGCCCCCTTTTTTGTGATACCTTCCAGAATATATGCATGACATTAGACCTTTGCTGTAAGGAGGTATAGTGTACCAATGGGCCTGTACCTTTAGACATCAGCTAAGGGTTAGTAGGGACAGCCGCCGATGAATGGGGACACCATCTAGGGGGTATTGTACGTGTATAAAACTCTGTTGTCAGGTAGGGTGAGGTAGGGAGAGGTTAGGGTCAGGCCACGTGCGCCCCCCAACCCCTCCCTCCCCTCTGGAAAGTCAGCTGCACACCTTTGATTGGAACCATAGTTTCCTTTTTTAAAAATTTATCTTTAAGAGTTATATTTTTGTAGTAATTCCTTGGATATATATATATACTATATCAGATCCTGGTAGGTTGGAAGGATTACAGTACCCTCTACTTCCAACATACATGGGAGAAAGAATTGGGCAGAGAGATTTCGAAAGAAGACTGGGAGAAGAGTTTTTTCTTCACCCATAAACTGACCAATTCTTGTATTGCGCAGGAAAGAAACTACAAGCTGCTTACCAGGTGGTACCTTTGTCCAGCTAACCTGCATAGTATTTTTCATGGAACCTCTGAGATCTGTTGGCGGTGTAGCGAGGCGAGAGGGACGATGCTTCACATATGGTGGAGTTGTAGAGAGATTCAACGGTTCTGGTGCAGGGTGTTTGCCAGCTATGCCTTAATCACTGGCAGGTGGGTGGATAGCGGTCCAGAGGTGGCACTACTGTCTATTTTCCCTGGATCCATCAGGCTACACAGGAAGGATATCTTCCGCTTTTGTGTCTCGGCAGCACGTGCTGTGATTCCGAGGTTTTGGAAGTCTTCTTGGGTGCCCACCATGCTTGATTGGTACAGGGAAATGATGGATATCTTCCGGATGGAGGAACTGGCAGCAGACGCTTCAGACTCCCGAGATAAGTTCTCAGCCATATGGATTGAATGGATCCTTTTCCAGGACTCCTCAGACTTTAGAGGTATTTTTACAGATGGAGACCCTACATAGAGATTCTTGGCCGATGTGGGGACTGGATACATTTTGCTCCCTTCCCCACTTTCCGACTCCCGTTCTCTTATCCCATTCTTCTTCAGTCCTACTTCTGACACCTCTTATTTTCCCCCTAAGTGTCTTTTCCTTAACTTTTCCTTCTCTCCCTTCTTTTTAATTCTTGACCTTCCAACATAATTTTTATTCTTTCTTATATATCCAAACGAAACTTAATACGCCAATGAGGCCTTCCTGGGAACTCCTGAGCTGAAGGAGTATAACAGATACTTATAATTTACTTTAAGAGGTGTTTTTCACCAAGCTCTGGACTAATTTACCCTAAACTTTATTGTCTTAACCAGTAGGTTGGACAAGATATTCTACGTACTGTTCTAATTACTATGGAGGCTTCAACATCCCCTCTCCCCTATATACACTATAATTTCCTCTGAACCCAATGGTAGTGAGTTCATTAAGGACACGGTTGTTTAAAATTACTATTTTAGTGGTGCGAGGACGGGCCGGTAGAAGACTTTCTTATGGACTCTTAGATCCTGGCTTTGAGTGATGGCTCGGTGTTCTGATATTGAGATATTAGACTTTTAAAAACAATGATATTTTTACTATAGTTTTTCATTACTTTATAGATTGTACTTCACTATATAGATGTTGTATGTACTATATATAGATAAGTTTCTTGGGGGGTCTAGTTTCCCAAATGGGGTCACTTGTGGGGGAGTTTTACTGTTTAAGCACATCAGGGACTCTCCACACATTACATGGTGTCCTCTTATGATTGCAGCTAATTTTCTCCTTGAAATGTCAATTGTCACTCCTTCCCTTCTGAGCCCTGGCATTTTCCCACACAGTAGTTTTCTGTCACATATGAGGTATCGGCATTCTCAGTATAAATTGCCCCAGAAATTTTAGGACACATTTAGCCTCTCGCCCCAGTAAATTTTAAAAATGGCTAAAGAAAACATTTTGGTGGAGAAAAAATACTTTTTCATTTTATGGCTCAGTACATGAAGCACCTGAGGGTTTAAAGTGCTTACCAAACATCCAGATAAATTCCTTGAGGAGTTTAATTTCCCAAATGCGGTCACTTGTGGGGGGCAGGGGGGGAGCAACTGTTTAGGCACTTCAGGGGCTCTCCAAACACAACATGGAGACTGATAATGATCCAGCTAATTTTTCATTTTAAGCGTCAAATGTCGCTCCTTTCTTCCCGAGCCCTTCTGTGCGTCCAAACTGTGGCTTTTTACAACACGTGGGATATCAGCATTCTCAGGAGAAATTGCATAACAAATTTTAGGGTCCATTTTCTGCTGCTACCCTTGTGAAAATGAAATATTTGAGCCTAAAGTAACAATTTTGTTGGAATAGTAAAATGTTCATTTTTTCCTTCCACATTGCCTTAGTTCCTGTGAGGCATCTGAAGGGTTAATAATCATCTTAAATGTGGTTTTAAATAGCTTGAGGGGTGCAGTTTTTGGAATGGTGTCACTTTTGGGTGTTTTCTGTCTTGTATGCCCCTCAAAGTCACTTCAAATGTAATGTGGTCCCTAACAAAAGTGTTTACATTTTGTTGGAAAAATGAGAAATTGCTGATGAACTTTGAACCCTTCTAAGGCTGGTTTCATATCAAGATTTTTGAGTGTCTGTGTGTATCCTGGTTTTTGCAGAACCACACGGATATGAACGGACAGAAACGGATTGAAGGACACTTATGTGTCTGATCCGATTTTGTGACAGATCCGATTTTAGTATCTTTGAAGCTGGAAAAACGTTCTGCACATGCGAGAAATGATCTGATTTTTTAGCGGATCTCATGTTATTTACCGCAGACAGCATCGCATCCGTGCCTGTCTGACTGTGTCCGATTTGACCAAAATTGCAGCAGACTCCGATTTTGGAGACGGGAAAAAATCTGACACATTTGGATCAATCACAAAACTTACACAATCGGAGGCCATTTAAGGACCAATCCGATCACATCCGTACCCAGAGGGATACATGGAGACCAAAACGGATCCGTGGCTGTCCACTTTACAACAGACAGCCACGGATACTGAAAAATCTTGACATGAAACTTGCATAACTTCCTAAAAAAATGTTGTTTCCAAAATAGACATGTGAGAAATGTTATTTATTAACTGTTTTGTGTGAGATTACTCTCCAGTTTAACAATATGAAAATTAAAAGCTTGAAAATTGCAAACTTTTCAATGTTTTGGCCAAATTTCAGTTTTTTTAATAAACACAAAAATTATTTTAAATTTACCACTATCATGAAGTCCAATATGTCATTAAAAAGAATCTCAGAATCACTGGCATCCGTTGAAGCATTACAGAGTTATTACCTCATAAAGTGATACTGGTCAGAATTGCAGAAAATGACCTGGACATTAGGACCAAAAAAGGCTCAGGGATGAGGGGGTTAAATAAAGCACACAGACAACCCACTTTCCCAATTTATTAACCCCAAACATACCCTCCAACAATAATCTACAGTGTTGACCAATGAAGCAGAATTGGCTCTGCTACATGTGTTAAGCTGAGACATTAGTGTCCCCTCACTGCAAATAGCACTCTCAGACTGAGTTGTGGCTGTGCGTTTGTCACAGGCTGTTGGAGGCAGAGTCCAGTGAATAAAACAGAGGTTAATGACCAGACCCGGAAATGATGTTACAAGAGTTTGGCTGTCTGAGAGTATAATGCTGCTGCTTTAATCACTGTTTTGCTTTCTTTTAGAGGCTCCCAACTCTTACGGCCACCATTTTATAACTGCAAAGTCTGGGTTCAGGGTTTGGGCTCAGGTTTGGGTCAAGTCCATTTCCGAACCCAGACTTTAAAAAATGTTCATCTGGATCCACTGAACCCGAACATCTGCGGGTTCGCCCATCTCTAATAACACCTATACAAGATATCTCTCCTGCTGCTTCTCACCAAGTAATAATGCCTCCTTTGGGCCTGCTCGGCAATAAAAATGCCCCCTAAATATCAAGAGTGTTTTGTGTGTCCTAAAAAGGCTATTATAGCAATTTGTGCCTTTTGCTAATGTATTACCGCCCTTTGAAAAACATAAATGCCCATTCAAATCAACCTTAAAAGGTTATCTTTTTAAATGCCCTCCTAACAGATGACCAAAAAACACAAATTTTTCCTGATCAAATTGTTGAGAAAAAATATTCCTAGTGAGTGACCATCAAAAGTAATACAGCCACCTGAGTCCCCCAAAATTAATGTTGCCCTAAGTGACACCTTAACAATAATACCCCCTTAAAACCCCACCTAAAAAAAGTAATAATGCCCTTGAGTGCCTGTTTAGAAGAAAAAAAGTAACTATATATATAGATGGAGTGATGTGGTGATGTCTTTGAGCCGCCGTCGGCAGGGTGCCCTATTGATGTGTATGCCCACAGGTCTCAGTCAACCTGCAGTCTTCAAGAAGGCCGTAACAGTGATAGAATTTAGTGCCCATGACCTCTAGTTCAGTCTGCAGACAACAATTCAGTTAAAAGTGGCTTTTGACCACAGATATTCCCTGCCTCCCCTCCACTAGCTACCCGGTCGCTGTGGACTCACCTTGCTTTGAACAATGTCAACTAACTAATTTGCACTATACTAAGTATAGTTGTAGGATCCTTCAGGAAGAAAATTAGAATAGTCAATGAGCTCCAGTAATGCATGTTTAAAATGAAAGTGCACTTGATATGATTTGCAGTTACATTAACTCTTGAGAATACATCTATTTTATATAGACATATATTTTTTTTTAATGAAGCCTCAACATTTTAACCTTGCACATTGTGTATCTTTATAAGCGGATCAGTAGGCTTAGATTTCCATTTAAGAACCTTGAGTTAATTGACTGATATCCTAAGATGAATGCAGAATCTTAGAACAAATTTGACTCATCCTATAGAAAACCTTGATGGAATGCATAAAATTGCTGTGTATGGTGTAGTTACCTATTGTACAAATTTTAATTGTTTGAAGAGTTCTTGTAAATTTAATAATCAATGCAACCATTCAATGTGTATTGGTTATCTAAATCTACAATGAAGGATATCTCAAGATGTAATTAAGAAAAAAACACTTATTTGCAGATCTTAAGCGTTTGCATTCAACACTTTTCTCTAACACAAGCATTAACCTTTTGCTTGGAATGTAGAATGTGAAAATATTCTCAAATCTACAGGATATAACTAACAAGGCATGTATGGCAATTTTTTTTTTTAATAAAGAAAAGTTCATATTCAGGGAATGAAATTATACCAAAAACTTACCACCTTTGACTTGGTAACAGGTCTTTATTAACACTAGAAGTCCCGGGAATTTCAAGGTTCCTTGGTTTTCAATGGTAGAAATGTCAAATGACCCGTCTCTGGACTTCTAGTGTTAAAGGGATTGTCCCAGGGAGGGCAATCTCCAGAGGGCCCCGATGCAAGCAATGTTTCGTGGCCCCCACCCAAATACTTCAAAGTTACACTTGAAGACCACTGCTAATTTGTCTAGAATAAACCATTCTAAGCATTTTGTATAGAAAAAAATTTACATCCCTGACAAATCCCAGAAGTCTAAAGCAGTTGGCCCATCTTCATAAAGCATAACATCTGCGAGGTTTCCATCAGTAATTATTAATTATGCTCATTTAGTAAGATAGATAGATATGAAATTACTAGACAGATTCAGTTAGAGCCAGAAATATTTGGACAGTGACACAAGTTTTGTTATTTTAGCTGTTTACAAAAACTGTTCAGAAATACAATTATATATATAATATGGGCTGAAAGTGCACACTCCCAGCTGCAATATGAGAGTTTCCACATCCAAATCGGAGAAAGGGTTTAGGAATCAAAGCTCTGTAATGCATAGCCTGCTCTTTTTCAAGGGACCAAAAGTAATTGGACAATGGACTCTAAGGGCTGCAATTAACTCTGAAGGCGTCTCCCTCGTTAACCTGTAATCAATGAAGTAGTTAAAAGGTCAGGGGTGGATTCCAGGTGTGTGGTTTGCATTTGGAAGCTGTTGCTGTGACCAGACAACATGCGGTCAAAGGAACTCTCAATTGAGGTGAAGCAGAACATCCTGAGGCTGAAAAAAAAGACAAAATCCATCAGAGAGATAGCAGACATGCTTGGAGTAGCAAAATCAACAGTTGGGTACATTCTGAGAAAAAAGGAATTGACTGGTGAGCTTGGGAACTCTAAAAGGCCTGGGCGTCCACGGATGACAACAGTGGTGGATGATCGCCGCATACTTTATTTGGTGAAGAAGAACCCGTTCACAACATCAACTGAAGTCTAGAACACTCTCAGTGAAGTAGGTGTATCTGTCTCTAAGTCAACAGTAAAGAGAAGACTCCATGACAGTAAATACAAAGGGTTCACATCTAGATGCAAACCATTCATCAATTCCAAAAATAGACAGGCCAGAGTTAAATTTGCTGAAAAACACCTCAAGAAGCCAGCTCAGTTCTGGAAAAGTATTCTATGGACAGATGAGACAAAGATCAACCTGTACCAGAATGATGGGAAGAAAAAAGTTTGGAGAAGAAAGGGAACGGCACATGATCCAAGGCACACCACATCCTCTGTAAAACATGGTGGAGGCAACGTGATGGCATGGGCATGCATGGCTTTCAATGGCACTGGGTCACTTGTGTTTATTGATGACATAACAGCAGACAACAGTAGCCGGATGAATTCTGAAGTGTACCGGGATATACTTTCAGCCTAGATTTAGCCAAATGCTGCAAAGTTGATTGGATGGCGCTTCATAGTACAGATGGACAATGAACCCAAGCATACAGCCAAAGCTACCCAGGAGTTCATGAGTGCAAAAAAGTGGAACATTCTGCAATGGCCAAGTCAATCACCAGATCTTAACCCAATTGAGCATGCATTTCACTTGCTCAAATCCAGACTTAAGACGGAAAGACCCACAAACAAGCAAGACCTGAAGGCTGCGGCTGTAAAGGCCTGGCAAAGCATTAAGAAGGAGGAAACCCAGCGTTTGGTGATGTCCATGGGTTCCAGACTTAAGGCAGTGATTGCCTCCAAAGGATTCGCAACAATATATTGAAAAAAAAATATTTTGTTTGGGTTATGTTTATTTGTCCAATTACTTTTGACCTCCTAAAATGTGGAGTGTTTGTAAAGAAATGTGTACAATTCCTACATTTTCTATCAGATATTTTTGTTCAACCCTTCAAATTAAACGTTACAATCTGCACTTGAATTCTGTTGTAGAGGTTTCATTTCAAATCCAATGTGGTGGCATGCAGAGCCCAACTTGCGAAAATTATGTCACTGTCCAAATATTTCTGGCCCTAACTGTAGATAATAGAGAGATATGAAATAAATAGACAGACAGATAAATAGATAGTTTACCACATTAGTAAAAGAAGGTGAGGTATAGTGAGTAGGGTACAGCACAAAGATAACTATTTGTGAGATACCAGACACAGAATACATGGTACTGCAGGGGAGTGCATTCACACAAGTAGTGAAGATGCCCCTGAGGAGAGCCACTCAGGAAGAATCTGTTAGCAACACTGAGAGAAGACTCAATAAGGCAGGGTGACACATTAAACATTTGTAGACTATGGCATACAGAACTAGTCTCACTCCTTTCCTTCTCTGTTCACTTACTATAAATGTCAGAGGAATGACCCCCTCCCCCTCGGGATGATATGTATGAAGTCCGTCCCCAATTTGTCCAACAATCAACAATTATTAACAATAAGTGGCTGATCAATGAGGAGTCCATCACATGGAAGCCCTGTAAAGAAATGGAAGTGCTGCTCACACCCCCTTGAAGCCAATGTGATGTTTTGGAATTTAATGAACTATTTTTAAAATGTTTGATAGTTTACATGTATTTAGTCTGGCACAGGTAGATTGAATGGTCAATACTGAATTAGAGTGGGAGGAGTTATATGGAAGACTAGAGAGATGTTTCCTGGATTATGACGGGGGGGGGGGGGAAAGGCGCACTGCTTATTATTTGAAATAAAGGCGGGTGCTCACCATACCAAGTGGAGCATATAGAAATGGGAACAAGAGTAGACAAGGTATGTATGGGAGCAACACCAGTTCAAAATATCGACAAGTAGACAAAAAATTGTGTGATATATACAAGATTAATGTGCAAAAAGTATTTTGGATAAAAACAATTAAAACAGTAAGTGTCCCTCTATGCCCTTGTAACAGAGATAACAGTGACCATAAAATTGCAACAGTATACGGCACTGGATGATATATATACAGTAGAAGGACCCCGTAGGATAGGCAAATTGATATTACTCTTACAATTTACAATGAAAAGTGCATACATGCGTGTATAGGACCACTAGCTTAAGGAGTATATAATATTTGTTGGTCAGGTATAATAATGATTCACGTGGTTAGCGTGCAGATACCAAGCCCAATATTGGGGAAAAACACAATCAATACAATAAATGCTGGTGTACCAGGGTCAGCAAAATATTATCTTGCATAATAGCATAGACAATTAATCATAGATACACACTCATATCAACCCAAATGGACTATGGTGAACCAAAGTATGCTATAGTGGGTCTCAGTACACAGTAATGCACAGAAAAGTAAAATGAACTGGGTGATGGCCGGCAAGTTACACTGTTAACCTATTAGATGTTAGGTTGGTTAGACACCTGTCTTTCCATCAAGACAATATTTTTGTTTATGTCAAGAAATAATGTGCTGACACAGGTGTATATGTATCAAGTAGAAACCTACCTACAGGCTGACATTTCTGTAGCCCGTGTAGTATGTATCAGTATAAGTTACAAAGTGCTGCTGCAGCCTCAATGTGAGTGATTGTAGCCCAGTATCAATAAAGTGCCTGTGCACAGATAGCAAATAAGTAAAGGCTGGCATAGTCAAAATAACAAACCAGTCCGGGGGTCACCATGAGGAATTAAAGCAGGAGTCAGGTGTTGCTGGTCATCAGAACAGAGGCACAGGGGCGCGCCCAGACCCCATGCGTATCACTGCCTAGGTGCAGCTTCGTCAGGGGAGTGTTGCAATTTTATGGTCACTGTTATCTCTGTTACAAGTGCATTGGGGGGCCCTTACAGTTTTAATTGTTTTTATCCAAAAGGTTTTTTGCATATTAATAATAAATAAACTCTTGTATATATCACACTATTTTTTGTCTATTTGTCGATATTTTGAACTGGTGTTACTCCCATACGTACCTTGTCTTCTCTTGTTCCCGTTTCCTGGATTATGACAGTAGTATGGAGAGTCTGGTGCAGCAAAGCCTAAGGCCTGTTTGTTAGCAGACTGCTGTAATATAAGTGTGTGTTGTGTTGAAGATGCAACAGATAGTAAGATTTGAGATTCGGGGAACTGGAAAAGAATTGTTAAGGTTTGCAGCACCGATAGACTGGAAAAGACCAACAGACTGGTATGCAGGACAGGGAGGTCGAGTGAATGAATTGAGAGGAAACTGGATAAAGTTAAAGTGCAAATAGGGTGATAAATGAAGGGAATAAAATATTGGTTTGCTCACCTAGTCAGGTTGTGTGACACATAACCAGTTGAATGCAAACTATAAAAGAGGAGAGAAAGTGCAATAGGGTTTTATCCTTATAACACTAATGTTGTGCAATCGTATGTCGCTGCTCACCTGGGGCGGTTGTGTGTCCCACAACCGGTATAAAGGTATGGTATGACTGCTGCAAGATCCACACTCTACTTGCAAACAGTAGTGCCAAAGACGAAAATTACAGTGCTTCCTAGATCCATGCTGTACATACAATGGAATAGGATGAAATGACCACAGTTGTCAGGCAATGATGGCTTTTATTCCTACACTTTTTAAAGCTAAATCCTATCTCCTTCCTCATGTTGTTTTTCCCTGAGGAAGTAGATGGGATTTAGCCCTGAAACACGTCGGAATAAAAGCCATCATTGCCTGACAACTGTGGTTCATCCTATTCCATCATATGTACATCATGGATCTAGGAAAAAAACACACCTACTAGATTATTTTCTTATTGTGGGGGTCACTTATATCAATAAGTACACAGCAGGCTAAAGCCAGTGACCTGCATTATTAAATTTAGACCTAAAACTTAACTTTTAATGTTAAAAGGCTAAAAATGGTTCAAATTTGAACCTATGAATTACAGGTTATAATCAGTGCACATGTATTGAATGAACTCTGAAGCAGATATTAAGACCATATTATCTACATTCCGGTCATTTGTATAAAGTTAGTGAAAAATAGCTCTCACAAAGTTGAGTCACAAACAGCAAATTGGGGTTTCAAATTTTCTGTATGTGATATTAGCTATAACTAACTTTTAGTGAGACAGATTTCTCCTGTCCCCTGTTTCTAGCCAGACTGGAATGATCTCACCATTTTTCAGTTGCTATTAGAGGAATGCATCACCCTTAAGGTCCTTGTCACGGGAATGTGTCCTTTGTCAACCTGACACCATGCTTTGGACACTCCAGGCAGCATTCATAGTCAAACGTGCGTTCTCCCAATGCGTCCCAATGCGTTTCTATACATTCGTATGTCATCAGGGGAGTTGAAATTTGGGGGCAAGCTGCAACATCCTAACTGGCAGAACCTCATATGCCCACCAAGTGCTAGAAAGACAAAAACAAAATAGGGTCACTCACCCAGCCACCACTGGTTAAATAAGGGAAAGATTACCTTAGACCGGCACCTACCATGTGTCCACAGCTTCTGTGCTTCTGCTGTGATCTGACACGTGCAGTAGTTCCACTTACTGATTTCTGTGAAATGCAGATGGACCACAAACATCATTTCCGGTGTCCGCGTCACATCCTCCCATCACCCAATCAGAAGCGGTTCCCGGGCCATGTGATGCGGTCATCTTAGCTCCGCCCATAGATATGATGCAATCACCGTCATCAGCAGTGGGAAGAGCATCCCACATTGTAAACAAATGCTCAGGGTCCCTGAGTCTCACTGCCATTCACAAAAAGGGGCACAATCCATCTCTTGCCACAATAACAGGACGGATTAATTATAATAAACAGTGACAATTCTTTATGTCACTGACCAGTATTACATGGATAGCTGAATTACCATTTTTTTAGCATAGATTAACAGGTATAGCGAGGAATATCAAAAAGAGTTGTGAACCTACAGAGAACACTGGCAAGCCAGGACAGGCATGAACAGCAATAGGGGGATTACTAGATTGGGTAAAGAATAGATACTATTCCTACGCTTTTCGGAGCTAAATCCCAGCTCCTTCCTTATGCTGTTTTTTCCTGAGGAAGGAGCTGGAATGTAGCCCTGAAACACGTCGGAATATAAGCCATCATCGCCTGACAACTGTGGTCATTTCATCCTATTCCATCGTATGTGCAGCGCGGATCTAGGAAACACATAACCAGTTAGAATCGCATGGAACAGCTGCTGCAGAAATCCACTTGCCACGCGGCAATAAAACTCAGATAAATGGATATAAAAGGTGGATATGAGATCCGCGCTGCTGTGAGATGAAAGACCGAAGAGATATATTAAAGGTGGCTTTATTGTACACGTTTCAAAGTGCTTTCTTCAGTTCACTTCAGTCACTGACAGTGCGATCTAAAGTGTTATCACCACCAATCAGATCGCTAATTCGATCAGTTGTGTTAGCTACATATCTGAGCTGATGACATCAGCTGAGATGTAGGGGGGAGGATGTAAACTCAGCACCTGAGTTTGCATCAGGGGGCGGGACAAGGCCAAGGATGTACAAGTACTTCCTTGGTCAAGCAGGGGTTAAGAGGGAAATGGCGTGGAACCTCAGGAAAAGAATATGAATTTCATGGACTGTACTGTGGTAATGGGTCAGTATTGGAACGAGAAAAACTAATGGAGTTTGGAACAAGTGGAGTGAAGAAAGTATGTATAAAGATAGTCTGTGATAAAGAAATGTATGAAAAGACTTGTGCACACTATTGGAAATGAGCAAAACTTTGGAAGTTCAAATTCATCGAATGGGCAATATTCACCGAACAGTTCATCAAACATCCAAACCCCATTCAACCCAATGGGAGGCAAAATCAAGGGTCTAGAAAAACTTTAAAAGGGGTCTTTCGTGAAGTTGTCTCAGGTTACACAGCGGTTATCATGTAGCAGGGAATCCAGTACGTTGTTGACACCTCCTTTTAAGCAGAGAATCTGCATCAAATTCTGCATATGCATTCTGAAGTCAGCAAAGTGTAAGAGAGTTCAGAAATGTTGCACCAGCATGTTATTTTTTCTTGCAGATTTGATGCAGATTTTTGGCTGGAAAAAGAAATCTGAACCACATCTGCAAGGAAAAAAGCAACATGGGCACAGCACATCTGACCCCTTCTAGATTTTGCTGGCGTCAGGATTAGACATGCAGATTTTGATGCAGATTACCAAAATCTGCATCAAAAAAAGCATCAAACAATGCACCATGTGCATATGGTCTAAGAGGGTTGAGCTGCAGTTGTGCTGAAAGGGCTCAAGGATTCCTCTTACCCCCTGTCTACTTTTATAGAGACTTCTAGGGCAGGAGTGGCCAATTACAGTCCTCAAGGCCTGGAAACAGTGCAAGTTTTCAGGATTTCTTTAGCATTGCTAATTTCATCAGCTGCAGAGGTGATGATTCCAGCACCTTGTGCAATGCTGATGGTGGGTTTACACGTCCTGATATCGGGACGATATCGCTATACAACGGCGCGGGAGCGCGAATTTTTAGTGCGCTTTTCCCGATATTGCATCGGTGGTTTACACGTTGCAATATCGGGAAACAACGTCCCTCCGATGTGTACGCCCACCAACCCAGTAACGACCATTTAACATGGGAGTTAATGGGTAGCGTCGGCGTACACATCGGAGTTGGGCTGTCACACGGGACGATGCGGCTACAACGGCTATGCGATATCGGGCTGTTGAAGAGCACGCTCATTCAACCCCGATATCGTTTTGGCATCGTTCCAGCATCGCATTGTACGTTCAAACCGTACAACGCGCGAACGATATCGGCTCCAACTCGCGACCCACGTGACTTTTTGTCGGAGTTGGATCGGAGTTGGACGCCGATATCGCGGCGTGTAAACCCGCCATCAGGCGATCCTGACAACATTCACTGTTTCCGGACATTGAGAACTGCACTAGGCCAGCCCTGGAGTGAGTGTAGTGTTTTGCATTTACATACCTCAGACCTTCAGGCACGAGGCCTGCAGCTTGTTCACCAGTCTCTGTAGGGCAGTATCAAAGCACCCATTTGCAAAAACAGTTCTGCACACGAGGAGTGAACTAAAAAAAACGTTACTATAACACAGACTGCGTCTCAAACACAAACATAACAATATACATAGTATACAAATATAACAAAAGTAACTCAGGGATCATCAGCACACAGACTGTTAAAGTGGTCGAAAGTTCATGAAGGGCAGAGACCAATAAGATCCTTGAGTTGGTCCCCAAAGACTGTATGTATGCCTAGTACAGTGACATGTAATTGAAGCAAAATGTGGAAAGGGGAAATATAACTTTAACAAAAACAGAGGCCTTGGTCTAGGAAGAACTGAAAGAAAAACATATTAAAAAAGTCCTTCTTCTTTGCCAAAATGCTAACTAAGGGATGCGTCATTGACCAAACAAGATGCCTTTTTTTTTTTTTAGTAAAGTCCACTGTACTGTACAAACTTTCTTGCAGCTTTCTAGCAGAAGGTTGGGGTTGGTGATGGTACTCCGCTGCTGGATAGTCTTTGGGGGTGCAGGGGCTACTCCTGCTGGGGCATTCTTTGCCACCACCTGCTGCTGAGCACACTCCATCATGTTCCCACTGGAGATGATGGAGGAACCAGGAGACGGCCACTCCCACTAGGACAAACAGGACCAGCTTGGGAAATAAGTTGTGTGACAGATTGGTTTTTTTGCAGGACAAGATGACATTTCCAGTAATACCACTTTTATTTACATGCAACCTTTTGATCACATTTTATTCTACTTTGGGCAGTATGATGAAAAAGAATATTGTTTTTAGCAAGTTTTTTAGTTCTATTTAACTTTTTTCACTAAAGGAGTTAACTAATGTGACAGTTCTATAGAATGGGTTGTTACAGACACGCCGATACCAAATATGCATACTTTTTTGTTTATTTTTTTTACATAAATATACAAATTTGTTGGTAATATATATATTTTTTTTTTTTTTTGCTCTATACTTTTGTGTTTTTTTTATATTTTTACATTTTTTTAATTTTTTTCACTTTTTTGCTTAGTCCCTTTATGGGAAATCATATTTTTCAGATTTATGGTACACAAACATTGATCATTTTCAAATAGGCTCTTAGCAAATGAGTATTTATAGTAAGTCTTAAAGACACACAAATGTAAATATGCATACAGCTCTAGCAAAAATTAAGAGATTACTGCAAGATTTTCAGTTTCTCTGATTTTTCTCTTTATAGGTACAGTCCCTGAGAAAAGTTATGTCGCTTATCCATGTTATGTAAATAAAAGCTTATAACCTAACGTTAAATTCATCCATTGGTTTTATAAATTACTCTTTTGAAAGCTGAAACCCTCCCAAATTTGGTTTAGGTTAAGAAAATAAATTGGCATCAATGCTGAAATTTTGATCATTTAATGAACACAGAATGGTCAGATTTTGGCAAGACAAAAGTTTTGTCACCTGGTCATATAATGCACCCAATCCTAGTTTACATCCTCACCTGTGCTCAGTAAATGATCACTTAATTAGTGGGTGTGTATAAAAAGAAACCCAGCACCCCAGACCTTCAATTGAACTGCAACTTGAGCTCTGAGAACATGCCAAAAATCCACCCTGCAAACAAAGCCTTGATTATCAAAAGGCTGAAGATCAGATCCACTGCAGAGGTGGCTGGCACCTTTAATGTGTCTCAGCATCAAGTACAAAGAATTAAAAAAAGATTTGAAGAGACTGGAGATGTGTTTGACAAGCTCAGGTCCGGCAGACCCCACAAGAGAACTTCTCAAGAGGAACGTTTGTTGGTTAGAAAATCCAAAGCAAGCCCCTCTTCCACTGAAGCAGAGCTCCAACAGGCCTGGTCACCTCAAGTCCCTGTGTCAACTAGAACAGTTTGTAGGATTCTGTCTCGAAATGGCCTCCATGGTCGAATCAGTGCCCAGAAACCAGCACTAAACAAAAGGCAAATAAAAAGCCATGTGGCATTTGCAAAGTCCCACAGACTTCTAAATGCTGGAAAAGTGGCAGAAGGTGGATTTCTCTGATGAATCTTCAGTAGAATGACACCACAGCCACCGCAAATACTGCAGGAGACCTACTGGAGCCCGTATGGATCCAAAATACACCCAGAAAACAGTTACATTTGGTGGTGGAAAGATCATGGTCTGGGGTTACATTCAGGATGGGGGTGTGCGAAACATTTGCAAGGTGGAAGGCAATATCAATAGCCTAAAATATCAAGACGTGTTAGCCATCTCTTACATTCCATATCATAAAAGGGGACAAATTCTGCAGCAGGATGGTGCTCCATCTCATACATCCATCTCTACAACAAAGTTCCTCCAGGCAAAAAAGATCAAGTTGCTCAAAAACTGGTCAGCCCAGTCACCAGACATGAACATCATTGAGCATGTTTGGGGTAGGATGAAAGTGGAAGCTTGGAAGACAAAACTATTGAATCTAGATGAACTCTGAGAGGCATGTAAGACTGCATTCTTTGCTATTCCTGATTACTTCATTAATAAATTGTATGAATCATTGTTGAATCACATGGAAGCAGTCCTTCAAGCTTATGGAAGTCACACAAAATATTAAATATGACTCTAATAGCACCACAACTTCATTCACCAATGTTATGCAACACATATTTGTATTTCAAGTTAATTATTTGTTTGAATACATTACTTTCTGTGGGCAACAAAACTTTTGTTTTGCCAAAATCTGACCATTCTATGTTCAATAAATGATCAATATTTCAACATTGATCAACAAAGAAAAAGACATGACATATACAGAAGCCGGGAGCACACTGAAAATTTTTAGAAAAATATAAATATGAACAATTTTATTTAACAAATATGTGGACAAAACACAGTAAAAACAATTAAAGCCAAGTGGGAGATCAACAACATAGGTTCCTGTACAATTGGAAGATCTGACAGATTATGTCAGGTCAGAGGTCTGACAATACTGAGACTTTAAAGGGATCCTGTCACCCCCAAAACACCTCAAAACCTATTAAAAGCTGTCCCTAGAGCATAGTAACACTTACCCTACACTCCTTTTACCTCCTAAAAGCACCAAGTGAAATAGGAGAAAAATTTTATTATAGTACCTCATTATGGATGATAATGAGTGACTATGCTATTCATAGTCACTCATCCAGGCTCTCCCACTGCATGATATCACGCCTCCATAGGCGTGATCTTGGAATCTGATTAAAATGCGCGCATCCCCGCCGCTCTCCTGTGTCTCGGCCGGCCTGTAGTGGGGCTCGGTGACGCGATACGCGTCATTTCCGGCGCCGGGTGACGTATACACCCGCGCCGCTCTGTTAGCTTCAAAACGCGCATGCGCAGTGCGCGTTTTGAAGCTAACAGAGCGGCGCGGGTGCATACGTCATGCAGTGGGAGAGCCTGGATGAGTGACTATGAATAGCATAGTCACTCATTATCATCCATAATGAGGTACTATAATAACATTTTTCTCCTATTTCATTTGGTGCTTTTAGGAGGTAAAAGGAGTGTAGGGTAAGTGTTACTATGCTGTAGGGACAGCTTTAAATAGGTTTTGAGGTGTTTTGGGGGTGACAGGATCCCTTTAAGGTGAATCAGGAACCCATGGAGACGCTGCGTCTCCATGGGGTCCTGATTCACCTTAAAGTCTCAGTATTGTCTCTACCCCTCTCTCCCATTATAACAGGGTTTACTATGATTGGCTATACCTTACCGCTTTTGTAGCCTATAATAATAATTTTATTTATATAGCGCCAACATATTACGCAGCACTTTACAATTCGGAGAGGACATGTACAGACAATATGAGACAATACAGTGCAACAAACATTAAAAAAACCATGAGGAGTGAGCCAATATACAGCCTCTGTCACATAGGAAACTATCTTCATATATACCACCACTGCCCTAGTGGTTGTGGTAAGGGTTGGGTGAGAGTGACCAGTTGCCACTTATTATATCACTAAACTATGATGGTCTATGGGGTCCCCGACCACTTTTCTTTCTTTTCTCATCTACTATGGGATGTGACTGATGTGACATACATGATACAGTAATCAGGACATAATCAGTGACATGCAGATTCAGGACTAATTTGCTTTATATATGTATTGAAAGTCATTACATCCATG
Source organism: Allobates femoralis (assembly GCA_033576535.1). Lineage (NCBI taxonomy): Eukaryota > Metazoa > Chordata > Amphibia > Anura > Aromobatidae > Allobates > Allobates femoralis. The sequence continues at coordinate 174,668,066 of JARQOC010000001.1, forward strand.
TGTGTGTTGCTACGCAAACATACATCTGTATTGCCTTGGCCTACTATAATCTGCATTCAATTTTTATATATAGTCACTGACCCTTGGTTACATGTACTTGATCTTACTGTCACAAATCAATATTGCTCATTGATGTGATTTACTATATTGTGTTTATATGTAAGAAAATCTGTAATTGTGCATTATCAAGTGACCACTAATGATGAACAATACCCACTGTAATTACATGGTATGTGGCCATAATTAACCATCCCCCTGCTGTATGTAGTTTATACACCATCCAAGCATATCGACTAACACGGTTGCAACCTTATATTAGTCAGACCTCTGACCTGATGTAATCTGTCAGATCTTCAAATTGTACGGGAACCTATGTTGTTGATCTACCACTTGGTTTTAATTGTTTTTACTGTGTTTTGTCCGCATATTTGTTAAATAAAATTGTTCATATATATATTTTTCTAAAAACTTTGAGTGCGCGCCCGGCTTCTCTATATGTCATGTCTTTTTCTTTGATGATACCTACTTCCATGGCATGGTGAGCACCTACCCTTAATAACTTTCTACTCAGTGGTGCTCCTCTTTATATCTAAAAATATTTCAGCATTGATGCCAATTTATTTTCTTAACCTAAACCACATTTTGGAGGGTTTCAGCTTTTAAAAGAGCAATTTATACAACCAATCGATGAATTTAACATCAGGTTATAAGCTTTTATTTACATAACATGGACAAGCGATACAAATTCTGTCAGGGACTGTATATATTTGAGTAAAATGTACATTGTTCTTTTATTATATAAACTACTGACAACATGTCTCCAAAATGCAAAGCTAAAAATTTTGTATTTACCGTATTTGCAGCAAATGAGAAATCGTCAAAATAAACAAAAACAGTGCTTTAAGACCCCAAATAATGCAAAGAAAACAAGTTCATATTAATTTATTATTATTATTTATTTATATAGCGCCATTGGTTCCATGGCGCTTTACATAAGAAGTAGGGGTAACAAGGACAGGTACAGTACATATGAGCAGTCAAGGCTTGCTGATACACGACGGGAGAGAGAATTTAGAAACAACAATACTAATGCTTTAACTCAGGAAGAGTTCAGAAATCAATATTTGGAGGAATAACCATAATTTTTAATCACACCTTTCATGCGTCTTGGCATGCTTTCCACCAGTCTATCACACTGCTTTTGGATGACCCTATGCCACTCCTGGCACAAAAATGTAAGCAATTCTTCTTTGTTTGATGGCTTGTGACTATCCATCTTCCTCATCATGACATTCCAGAGGTTTTCAATAGAGTTCAGGTCTGGAGATTGGGCTGGCCATGACAGGGTCTTGATGTGGCGCTCCTTCATCCACACATTAATTGACCTAGCTGTGTGGCATGGGGCATTGTCCTGCTAGAAAAAACAGTCCTCAGAGTTGGGGAACATAACCTGAGCAGAATGAAGCAAGTGGTTTTTTAAGGATAGCCTTGTATGTGAAGTGATTCATGCATCCTTCGCAAAGATTTACCTGCCCAATTCCAGCCTTGCTGAAGCATCCCCAGATCATGACCGATCATCCACCAAATTTCACAGTGGGTGCAACACATTGTGGCTTGTACACCTCTCCAGGTCTGCGTCTAACCATTAGATGACCAGGTGTTGGGCAAAGCTGAAAATTAGACTCATCAGAGAAGATTACCTTACTGCAATCCTCTATAGTCCAATCCTTATGGTCTTTGGCAAGCATCTGCCTGGCTCTCCTTTGCTTCTCATTGATGAAAAGTTTTTTCTAGCTTACATGACTTGAGCCCTCCCTCTAGGAGCCTGTTACGAACTGTTCTTGCCGTGCACTTCCCCAACTGCCATTTGCTATTCCTTTTGTAGGTCACTTGATGTCATCTTGCAGTTGCTGAGTGACATTCCAATAAGATGATGGTCATCCCGGTCAGTGGAGAGTCGCTTTCACCTTCTGCCGGTCAGTAGCTTTATTGTCCCCAATGTCTGCTGCTTGACCTTGTTGTAATGGACTGCTGTCTTTGAAATTTTAAGGATGGAGGCAACATGACGCTTTCTTTATCCTTCTGCTAGTAAAGTCAAAATTGAGCCCTTCTTTTCCTCACTCAATACTTTTCTTTTCAACTCCTTTGGCATGGTTAAAAGTTATTTTTTCATTCAAATTACTTTTGGGCTATTCCTAGCACTTGTTTTACCATCCAGCTTGTCCTACTGCAAGGGATTGTGAAAACCATAGCAGTGTTTTTTATACTTTCCCTCGTTAAATAAGATGTAGTTCAGGTGATCACCAATCAGAAGCACATTAAGTAGAATGAGGTGTACTTTGGTTAGAATTCAACTGACACTGGAATGGAATTGCTGTCAGACATGTAGAGATGGTGATTTTTAGAAAACTGTGCAATGGTCACTTAATTTTTGCCAGAGCTGTAGTAACAGTGATGTCTTCAGGAGGGAAATTACTTCATGGGGCACTGGACACCCCCTCCCAACATACCTCTCCTCTTTAACTATGGCTATCTTAGCCATAGTGGACATATGAAAGACATGATGTATACAATCTACCATAAAACACAGGTAAAACAATATACAAAGTATTTTCCTTCTTTCTTTGGGTCATCTCAACGCAGGTCTCACTGGGTTGAGTCCAATGAACTATAGAGTCCAAGTCTATTTTTCCCTAAAACAGGTCAATAGGCCAACAGGAGTACAAAGCCAACACAGGCACACATAGGCATTGGACTCCATTCTCTCAGTGTGGCAGTAGCACAACACAGGGATCATCAGCATATGAGTGAGCCCTTCACAGTTCTTGAACAATGCAAACAAGTGACCTGGCTGGCACAAAGGATCCTCTGACTTTCACTTTTTCACACAACTGTCCATTACACTCAGCAAATCCCAAAAGGATTCCATTAAAATGGGCCACAGGTCATCAAGATAATGGAACACAGTCCAATAAGGGCACAGTCCATTTAGGGCACAGTCCATTTAGGGCACAGTTCATTTTGGGCACAGTCCATTTAGGGCATAGTCCATTGAGGCCACTATCCATGTATGGCACAGTCAATTAAGTGCACAGTCCATTTAGGGCTTTGAGTTGTAGCCCGAAAGCAGAAGTCCCACTGATCCAGCAGTGGGAAGCGCAAACAGTGCTGAACTTGGGAAGGGGAAAAATAAAATTAGGACTACCTGGCTATGAGGCAAAAAAAACAGGCCTCATTCTTGTCAGAACTCCCAACAAACAGTCCTTATCCGGCCAAAAAGGCAACCCCAGAACTATTGGTGAGGCTATCAGCCTACAACTCTACATCCTGCATGACAAGATGCAATGCCCCAGCAGATGCCTTTCTTAAAGGGAACCAACCACCTCAGATGACGTCTATAAGCAGTTAATACATGTCCCTGCACCCTACCTACACCATTCCAGCTATGTTTTTGCTAAGAATATTGATAAAAGCAAACCGAAATAAACACTTTGTAAACTTACATGCCTGCGTACTTGAGGGCGTCTCCCTCGGGCTCTCGTACTAGAGGGCTGTGTCTCCAGCAGCTTGACTGGCTTCTCTAGCCCTCCCTCTTACTTTGCAGGACGTCACATGAAGGGACGGGAGCTGCCTTGCGTGCCCGCCCACTGATAGATAACATCACGCCCTCTCACTTTCTAAGAGCCTGGCCGCGTCATGAAAGGGGCGGGGCTAAATCGCGTCATTGAAAGAGGCGGGTTCGCCGCGATTTAGCCCCGCCCCTTTCATGACGCGGCCAGGCTCTTAGAAAGTGAGAGGGCGTGATGTTATCTATCAGTGGGCGGGCACGCATGGCAGCTCCTGTCCCTTCATGTGACATCCTGCAAATTAAGAGGGAGGGCTAGAGAAGCCAGTCATGCTGCTGGAGACACAGCCCTCTAGTACGAGAGCCCGAGGGAGACGCCCTCAAGTACGCAGGCATGTAAGTTTACAAAGTGTTTATTTCGGTTTGCTTTTATCAATATTCTTAGCAAAAACATAGCTGGAATGGTGTAGGTAGGGTGCAGGACATGTATTAACTGCTTATAGACGTCATCTGAGGTGGTTGGTTCCCTTTAAAAGCGGTCAGTGACCCAACAAAAGGTCTTTTTTAGCGCAGTCCTTTTCATGAGAGTCCTCCCACTTTAGTATTTTTCTCAATTCTCCCCAGGATGGAAATGCCCATTCCACATTGAATGCCGCTCTCAGATGGTCTCAGGGGTCATAGGGGTTACTCCATCAAAGGCATCGTCCACCACCACCTGCTCCCCAGCACAACTTGTCATGGCCACCACTGGAGAACAGAACAGAGGATTAAGGAGACAACTGTCCCTTATAGCACACAGCGGAGGAACTCAGGCAATCCTGACAGGCCCTTCAGGCTCTCTGGCCCCTGTGGGTTTAATTCCAGATGGCTGGCTAACATGGTCAAGCCTAGGCAACAACCATAGCTCCATCCTCTCCATGTTGGTTTCCTGCCGCCCCTCTTGGACATCCTCTGCAGTGGTGACCCGACTTGCCCCTACCACGTACCACCCCTTGCAAATCCTTTACTTTCATGAGTGTGACCACCTCCCCAACATAGAGAGTGTAAAGTTGGGAAGGCAGATGGTAACGCTAGAGGGTGGACCAGTTGACATAACACCATTCATCAGTCCCGTCTTCAGCTAGGAACCTATACCCCCTCTTCTGGAAGAATGTCAGCACCCAGCCTTGGTACATTGCTCCCCAAAGTGGTTACACTTAGACCCTTGCAACGACTCTCAGGTGACGACATCTGTGAGTCTAATTTATTCCAGAAATTACAAGGCCTGGGTGGTTTATATCTATAAGGATACCTACTTGGAGTGGGTAGGGGGCCCCATATGACATTCTCCCAGTTTAAGGCCTCTGGCGGGGTGCTATGGAAGGCAGGGAAATAGGGGCTTCTGCCACTACGACCTCCTCATTGTTCTCCTTCTTTTTTTGCCCTTATTCCAATTTTGTGGCTGTTGCGCTTCCCCCTGCTGGACTAGCGGTACTGTAGTCTTTGGACTACACCTCAAAGCCCTAAATGAATTGTGCCCTTAATGACCTGTGCCCCATTATCTTGAAGGCCTGTGCCCCACTTTAATGGACTCTGACAATCCTTATGGGACTTGCTGGGTTTTATGGACTGTTGTGTGAAAAGGGGAAAAATCAGAAGACCCTGTGTGCCATCCGGGTCATTTGTTTGCAACATTCAAGAACTGTGAAGGACTCACTCATATGCTGATCCTCCCTGTGTTGTGTTACTGCCAAAATGTGAGAATGGACTCCAATATCTATGCGTGCCTCTGTGGACTTTGTGCTCCTCAAACCAGTGAGACCAAGGTCCAGATGACCTAAAGTAAGAAGTAAAATCATTTTTACAATGTTTTACCTGTTTTATGTGTGATTGTATGCATCATGTCTTCCAGGTGTCATGGACAGTCATGGTTAAAGAGGCGAGGTATAAGGGAGTGTCCAATGCTCCAAGAAGACTTTGCTATCCCTAAAGACATCATGGTTACTGTGTATATTTGCAGTGTATATGTGTCTTTTAGAATAATTATGACTAGTCTATGCTAAGTGCTTATGTGAAAATGATCAGTGTTTGTGTAACTCAAATGTGAAAAATGACATAATATATTAACATGCGATTTTTTTGTTAACTCTGCAAAAGTAAAGCTTTTTAACTTAACTCCTTGTTTGCTGGACTGTTTGTGCAAAAAAAGAGGTGCTTTTATACTCCCCTACAGATGCTGGAGAACACGCCTCAGGCATCTGGCCTGAAAGTGTCAGGTATTGAAATGCAAGACACTACACTCCTGTAGAACAGGGCTGTACAACGCCAGTTCTCAAGGGCCGCAAACAGTGCATGTTTTCAGGATTTACTTAGCATTGCACAAGGTGTTGGAATCATCACCAATGCAGGTGATTAAATTATCACCTGTGTATTGCTATGAAAATACTGTAAACTTGCAACTAGAGTTGCCCCACCTGCCCTAGAAGTCTCTTTGGGGGTAGTATCTCAGGTCACACAGTGTTAAACCTGCTGTGTAACTTGAAATAACCTCAGTGAAGTCATGGTCTGTCACACTGCCAGGAGCCGTACAGTGCCTACTCTCCCAGCATATGGGGGATGCAGTCACTGATCTTGCACCCCATATGCTGGGCCCACTTCAGGATTTATTTTTGTGTCACTTTTGTTTTGTCTTTTTATTTTTTATTTAACATGCTTTTTTTGTTGTCGGGTGGAATAGGAGACTTTTAAAAAATAGATAATTAAAAAAAAATGGTAAAAGAGAAATGTAACTGGGAGTTTACTTTCAAATCAAATATTTATTGATGATTAATTATGTCCTTACGGACTTGGTTAGTTGTGTCGGGTATCTGATTGATGCCTCAACATTACTAACTCCTGGTCTTAATATCAGCTTATATTACCCAACTGGCATCAACTCCAAATTCATTACCCCATTTCCCAATGCACCAGGGAACCAGGTTGAAGTGACAGGAGTGGCACCTCTAATGGAGGTGAGCATGCTTAGGCTAGGATCAGACTTGGTTTTGGACCCACATTTCCAGGCAGTGCTAATACCGGACAGTGTTTAACGGCAAACACTGCCTGGAAGCGGGACCCCATAGAAACCGGTTGTGTACCTTAGTTGCAGCTGCACACAGAGCTGCAGGGGGTGCGATTTAGCTGAGCATACAGGAAACGCTGCCTGCAGCGTTTTCATGTACGTTGAGGAAAAGCAGTAGTCCTGCAGCTCTGTGTGTGGCTGCAACTAAGGTACACAACCGGTTTCTATGGGGTCCCGCTTCCAGGCAGTGTTTGCCATTAACACTGTCAGGTATTAGCACTGCCTGGAAACGTGGGTCCAAAACCAAGTCTGACCCTAGCCTTAGTCTGCTATTTTTGTTAAAAGGTTTAAAATCTTTTAAGATTTGAAGGATTCTTCTAGTTTTCAGCTGTTCAAGTGGATGGATGGATGCATTGAAAGAATAGTATGTATGTAATACCCTGGCACACCAAACAATTGTACAAAATGAGTTATTCGACAGAATGTCCGTTTTTATTGAAAAGTATCAGCACTTAGTAATAAGGTATGCATTCATATCAATCCCGACGTTTCAGCCACATTCTGGCTTTCATCAAGGGTTATCTATATATCAAGATATAGCAAAAATTGTATCATCATTTTTGTTATACACTTTCAATATATACAGTACAAAATCAAAGTAGTACAGGTGAATAAAGCCCTAACAAAGGAATCTAGTGTTATAATGCATCAATTTACAAATGCAAAAAAATTACCAGCTATCATGCATTATAGAATAAAGAAAATTATTGTATCAGCATTTTTTATAAAAAAGAAAATATGCATCTCATTGATTAATTACCGAGGCACTAGGTGTCTGTCATTCCTGTACTGGCTATTGTCAAGGTCATCTGTCGAACGTTTGTGCGATCTATGTGCCGTCGTCGTGACATACAGATAAATCAATAACGTAATTAGTGACATGTACAGTGCTCTAAGGTTTACATGTTATAAGTAAAGAAATGTAGTTACTATTGATGAGTATAGAAAAGTACTAGAGTAAGTGCTTAGAGACAATGATTATGTCAGAGACTATAGTTGGGCGAGACAATCCGTTGAGGAAGCGGGTGTCTCCTAAATCTTAAATTCCAGAAACGGAGTGTAGGAAGAAAGATAAAAGAGGTAAAGGTGCAGTATCATGCTACATTATGTATGAGTACATCTATATCCATACACTGGGCATACCTTAAGGTTATGTGTTGGATATATGTGAAAAGTCACTTATGTCCAGAAGTATACAGGAGCACACTGTATCCTTCTATCTGGGATGAAAGAGAATGGGAATTTATAGAGGAATTTATAGGATTAGCTTTAACCCTCATAATGAAAAAAATACTCAGGGCTAATACCTTTTCCCAGACAGGGTACTTGTACGCTGTAGCGAATAGTAGTGAATCTTAAAATGAACCTCTCTTAGGTGAGAGTGCATCCAGGAGCGATAACTGTATGCATAGTATATAGCATTATTAGTACACATTACAAGGTGAAAAGATCTCCCTTTTCAGGGTATACAGTGTGCCATATTAAAACCACCAGGTCCCTTAATGATAGGTAGACCCTTTTGGGTGAATTGTTATACTTTGTATTACCTGCTGGTTCAGTGTCGCTTGATCAAGGTGTATAGGGGTAAATGCCCTGCAGACATGAAGCCCATAGAGACATCGTCAATCTTACTAAACCTAAGCAGGGAATGGGCCAGTAGGGTAGAACCCATTTACCTTGTGTGTGGTGGCTCTTTGTCCAGCAGCATGCTCCTCGGAGTGTGTGCTACCTGTGGGCCCGCCACTGGTATTTGTAATGTGCGCTGGGATTACCGAGTGACGCATTTCCAGTGACGCACTTCCGGTTCCTTGCTCTGGAACGCAGGAAGTGTATGTGCGATGGAACGCACGTCTTCTGCGCATGTGCAGAACGTCCGGGGGCGGATTTTATTGCAAGGTCGCTGTGATAACAGCGGTATGAGTATATTACCTGGCTGATCACTCAGAGCATAGTGGGGTGTGCAGTTAACCCAGTGGTCACGGTTTCTGTCAAAAAGAAGAAGAAAGTTAACAAGGGCATAGTAGCAATAATAGGATTCACTGTAACAGCACTGAATCTCTTATATCATTTTGGATATACATAGAATAATGGCATTATATGGATTGGACCTGAAGGAACAGAAAAACAACCAATATATAAAAAATTAACCATATCAGTATCATCCACAGTGACCACCTGTCTGATCCCCCTCAACTTGTATTAACACCCATAAATGGTTATATAAACACCCCACATGATCAATAAAATCTTCTTGAAAAAAGAGATGTGAAGTCTCACCTACCCAGGGGTCCCCAGGGTGAGACCTGTACCCTGGTGAATGGGTAGAGTACACCCAGCACGTGGGTCACTGCAGGTGGTACGCCCTAAATGTATAAAAGGTACTAGCGGAGGTGCCATCACCACGACCTGCAGTTTACGAACCTGCAAGTCCTGCTATAGCCTCAGCACCAGCTGCAGTGCCCTCTCCAACAACACCACCACCAGCTGCATGGTCCGGTCGATCGCCCAAGTCGTCCAGGGACAGATTGTCACCCCAAAAGCGAGGCATTGGAAGTGGTCTTCTGTGGTTGAGCGACTATGGCGGAGGACTGCAGGTGTGACTGTAATGCCATGGAAGCTGCCAGGCCCTTTATGTAAATAGTGTAGGATGATGTTGAATATGGACATTTTGGTTATGGATGGTGAATAATGTAAATAGTTAGCACTACTCAAATGGGCTTTTTGTTGTTTTTTTAAGCCAGTACTCTGAGGTGCATCCTGAACGATATGCACTCTGCACCTTGACCACTAAACAACCATCGGGCGTGGCCGAAGAATTGGTTCAACGAAAGGCCTTCATTCTCTGTAGTCAGGCACATGGACGTTTCTGAGTTGAGGAAGTTCCCCCTAATTGCTCTGAACCTAGCGGGAAAGAGACACCCTGGCTAGGGACTTAGTTAAACCCGGTTTAGATGGTTTGACAATTTTTTTCACTTTTATATTTTTTATATATGTAACGTTAAAGGGAACCTGTCACCTGGAATTAAGGCCCTGACTTACCACTAGCTGTCCCTACACCTTCCTAGGTGCTCCCTAACCATCCCTGTCTGTTCTAAATCCGAATTGTAAAGAGTTAGAAAAAAGACTTTAAACTTACAGCACGTCGCTCTCTCAGGCGACTGGAAAGGTGGCTCTAGGCTCCATTGTCCCCTCCTCGCTGCTAGGCAGAATAATTCTTTATTCATGCCCTCTTGAATTTTGAATCTCCCACCCTCTTTTCATGCGATGATGCACCCGCCGGTACATCACATCCGGTCACGGTGTATTATGGCCTTGATCACCTGTTATAAGTTTAGATTATTCACCGTCCATAAGGTAGGAGGGTGTAGGGACAGCTAGTGATAGGTCAGGGCCTTAATTCCAGGTGACAGGTTCCCTTTAATGTAAAGGAAGAACCGCTCATAAAAGGAAGGAGTTATTGTCAATGTTATTGTTTTATGTGCACCATGAAAACTTTTGCATGTTCTCTTATCAACCTTGTACCTGTGTTGCAGCCTGCGGAAGTGCTGTGCTTTGCCAAGGGAATGTGGCGCTCATGCGACTGTCACCACAGTGATGCTGCACCTACTACACAGGTGTAGTGTCACAGTTCTCAGGTGAAAGGGGTAACAAACTCAAGACACAGAGTTGCACACAACACCATCCTGAATCCAGGCTGGGGGGTTCAAGCGGACCCTTTGAGGGTTAGCAAGAGATAGTGAGAGGAAAAGGTGGCAGGAGAGCATCGAGAGCGGACGCAAGAAGGAGAGGTCCTAGGTGACACGAGAGTGGGGAATCCATCCGTGTGCCTTGAATTTGGCCCGGCCCGAGTTGGGCAGAGAGACAGGTTGCCTGAGTGGACCGACCCCGACCTGGTTGGATTGCTGCATGCCTCAGCCAGAAAAACTGGAGACCATCGTTTCTGTATGAGTGGTGCTACCAGCCGTGGATATTCGCCAGAACAGTGACTAGAACTAGGGTTAGGGGACGTGCCGACGCAGTTGCCCGACGATGTCTGCAGCCATCAGCCTGGGACCCTGTCCACTAAGGTGCTGGAAGGTGCGAGAGTATACAGCACAGGAGAAGAGCAATTGGGACAGGCTATGAATGGTGTCTTGGCATAGTGACTCTAATCATCTGAGAACTAACCTGGCTGTACTTTGGAAGAGCATAGCATCCGGCTGGGTGAACTTAACTGAACATCAAGTAAAGGTAACAAACTTCACAACTCGTGGGTGCTTCCTTCTTCCTCACCCTGCAGCCTTGGCCGAATATCACAGGTGGCGTCACAAACTATGCCCTTTAAATAACCCCCTTTTACTGCATGCCCATGGCCACAGAGCCGGGTCACCGCCTTTGTGACCTCCCAAGCACCAACTGGCCCGGTTACTGAGTTCCCTCCAGCCCTGGTGGGCGTCGCAAATGCTCAGGTAAAATAACATTCAGAATTTCACTGTGCTTTCTACCTTTGCTAATTCTAAAGAATGGAGCATGACAAATGTGTCATCATTTTACATAGAGATGAGTGGACGCTTTGGCAACAGTCAAGTGCAGCTTCTTCACTGAAGACTTTTAATGTTTAGTTATTAGCATTTAAAGTTACTGGCAGAAATCTACAAATGCTTTAATTAAAGTTCCCATGGCAGAACCTCCTGCTTGAGCTATTTAATTTTAGTCTTATCATGGGGACACTGTGTACATAAATAATGTGTAAACCAAAAATGTGTTTAGCATAAAAGCATTGCAGAAGAGATCTCAGTTAGGCTAGGGCCACACGTGCACCCACGTTTGACGGATGACGTTACATTACAGCAGAGCCCAGCCTGCTGTAACACTGACTGCTAATGTCGGGTGCTTCCTATGAACGCTGGTCCGTAGAAACCCGCTGTTTACTATGGATATAGCTTCACAGGAAGCTCCAGGCAGTGCGCTTATCCAGGACGCACAGGAAAACAGTGCAGACATTTTCCTGTGCGTCCTGGATAAGCGCCCTATCTGGGGCTTCCTGTGAAGCTGTATCCATAGTAAACAGCGGGTTTCTATGGACCAGCGTTCCTAGGAAGCACAAGACGTTAGGGTCAGCATTACAGCAGGCTGGGCTCTGCTATAACGTCATCTGTCTAAATGTGGTGACCTGTGAAGTGCGGCCCTAGCCTAAAACAAAGAAAAAAAAAAATCTCCGGCACTACTTACAGCCTTCTGCAGAGAGAAACCTCGCATCTGTCCCGGAGATTAATAGGTGCCAGCTGATAGTAGAAGTAGTGGAGAGGGGGAGGGATCGGTGGAAGCACCACAAGGTGTGAAACAAGCTGTTGTCCTACTCACTTCCTGCACCTCTCCCTGTATTGTTTATGCACCCTCTTTAAATAAAGCTGGAAGTTTTTTAAGGATCGAAGTGCTGCTGGATTTTTTTCTACGTTGTAGAAGAGATGTCTTTCACAGTTATACTGCCTACAATTCTGCAACTAAGGCTACGTTTACACATTTCGCATTTTTTGCGCTTTTTTTGCGGGGGGCACTTTTTGCAGTGTTTTGCACCCGAGCAAAATAGTGCAAAAAAGCACTGTAAAAAAAGTGCGGTGCATTCACATACCACGTTTTTTTATTTGCTAACTTCTCCCTCAAAAGCGCAGGGGAGAAGTGATGTCTGAGCTGGCACAGATGTCACACAGGGGAGGATTGTTCCTCCTCTGTGTGACATCATATCCTGCAGCGACGTATATTCCCGCTGGAATTGCGCATCGTCTGAACGGCGATGCGTAATTCCAAAGGGAATAGTGGGTTCCTATGGTAGAAAGCACGGGGCAGGTGCATAAAGAATTGACATGGTCATTCTTTTTATGCCCGCGCTTTCTCCCATAAAAGGCTGCGTATATTTACGTAGCGTCTGAACAGCAAAGTGAATTTCACATTCATTTTGCTGGCATACGCACAGCACATGTGTTTTTTTTAAAAGCGCCGCAAAAAAGTTTGTGAACGTAGCCTAAACCCACTTTCTATAACTGAACAAGGTTTGTAAAAACACATAGACATGTTGTACACACACATTCCGATGGTGAGAATGAAGCTGGCCATTCCCTCAGAACATGATTGACTGTGATGCTGTGGACATACCAGAAAACTGGCTGGAAAATTAATGTTATATGTTACAGCATACTTATGATTTCAGGTAACTTTTCAGAGTTTGTATACATGAGAAATAACAATATATCTGGCTAGTGTATTGCTTGTATCCTTCATTTCCATTAGTTTTGGCATCTGAAGGCTGTCTCTAATTTTCAATTGCCTCTGATCTACCATAGACTACACACACCTGCTGTTCTCCTTTCTCTGTCTGGCACCCAAATGCAGCAGTAGCAAGTAAGACATTATAAAGTATTACTGAGCAGTGTAGCTGTGAATACAGCACTGAAGTGAAGTAGATCACTTGCTAGATAGTTTCTGCACCATCTCCCAGAGTCTCACAGTGCTGAATGGATCCTTTCCTTTCCCCTTTCCAATAGTTTAATAGAGCTGTAGCTGATACTTTAGTGAGATTATAAAATTATTGGAGTACAATAAAATAGACTGTAAATAATAATTAAGTGAAATAAATTAATACGTAAGTGAAATAAAAACTAAAAATAAAAAGTCCTAGTATTAGTCCAAAATGTTGCAGATCTAAGGTTCTTGAGGTAGCAACCGTGGAACCCTTGCATAACGACAAACACCGTGTTTAAAGTTATAAGCAATGTGATACCGCTAATTTTATACATTAATTAATAAACCGGTAGTGAATGCACCATTCAGGTCGCTTGTTGATTTAACATTGGTCAAACATTGCCTACATTACATAGAATCCCAGCCTCACATCTCTTAACCCGGGCAAAAAGCCTGGACCCACACATTTTTTAATTATTTTAAACTCCGTTGAAAAATATGGCCTTCCTGCTACTTTAACACAGCAGTCAGTATGATAAATACCTTGTTCATCATTTATCGATGAGATCCCAAAATGGTTCGGATAACAAGATTTTATATTAGTTGTATTTATACCCAAGGGGCTCCCTTCCACGATCTCCGGCCACATCCATGGGCAACCAAGTCTGGGTTGCAACCATGGAATGTCCCACTCTAGACCTATCAACCCGTTATGGCTGTTCAGGTTAATCGCCATCAAGGGCCCATGTACCCCAATGGTGAGGAACCTGCTGCCTGGGCTTAGACCCGTGGCCAGTTGTTAATTACACCGGGCTGCCAGATCCTGCCCGTCGGGCCTAAAAGCATTGTTGATATTCACAATTAAATCTGTCCATGGATCACCTAAAACCTGTATACATCCACACCGCCTCCCTGGAGCGCGTATCACTGGGTAGGCCTCCTAAGGCACACTTAACCGGCGGCAAATCATTAGTGAGAAGGGAAGGCTTCCATCTTGATAGGGCCCTATACCGCTGTGTGGCAAACGCACAGACATGTGCTAAGCCATTTAGCCTTCGTTTATGGGTAAGAGGTAAATCCACTCGGTGCCAGGAAGCAAGCTCCTCTCCACACAGGGAAGGCGGCTCCACTTATCCACTGGCTTGGGTCACTCTCTCCCACTTGATGCTACATCTCTTACTGTCATCTCCTTACATCGGACACTTGTAAGCACCTACTCTCACGTCTCCGTTACGCTGGCTACTTGGAACCCGATAGCGGTTAGCGCTGCATTACTCACACGATTGCCGGTCCGTTACAGGGAAGCTGTCCTGCTAACACGCCCGGGCACGGTGGGTCTCGTACTGTTAACGGGCCACCAAGTCTGCCCCAGGTTCCTTTCCCTGCACTGTTCCCCTCCCTGCCTGCCATCCCTACCGGGTACTGCCACAGGCTTCCCACCAGGACAACCGTCGGCGACCTTGGCACCGGACCTGCAGACGCATCGAGCCCTTATCACTACAAACCTCTGACTAACTCCTCGACTTGGTTGGTCTACGAGCTTCCACTGAATGCTCAGCAAGTTAGCTCCATTATCTCTGGAATCTGAATGGAGTTTCTCAACCTGCATGGTTTCTTGTCTCTAATCGTGTAGCCTTTCCCACTCGACACTGCTGCCCCTTAGGCATGCGGTAATCAGGGGTTTACACAGCTCAGGTTAACTCTCTTCAGTCCGGTTGTCAGTCACTCAGCCTTTTTCCTATGGACTCTCGATCTCATACACTCTACTGACGTCATTATAACAGAACCTTGTGTTCAAAGTTGGTTCACACAGCATTATCACAGTCAACCCGGCCAGTGTGCACAGGATCATACCTGATCCTACATGTGATGCGCCCCAGCCATGAAGATCATGCCGGCGGTGCCTCACAGTTCCTATATCAATTTTCTGTGTAGATGATCTTCCGTTGACGTAGACAATCCAGGAAAGACTCCGAAATGGGCAATATAAAAGCAAAGTTAGAGCTACTTATCATTATTACAAGTTGTATGGTACAGAAAATGCACCATTTTCAGGGTCGGCTGTGGGCTGTGGTTTTCAGCATTGGGGGGCCAGAACGCTTGGGCCTTATCACGGTGAGAATCCCAGCCCTCAGCTGTCTGGTTTTACCTGGCTGGTAGCAAAATATGGCGGGAGCCCACACATTTTTTTAAAATTATTTATTTAAATGATTTAAAAAAAAATATTGAGCTTCCCTGTATTTTGATAGCCAGCCAAGGTAAAGTCAGCTGGTGGTAGCAGCCTGTAGCTCTCCATTTTATCTGCGCTGAGAATCAAAAATACTGCGGAGCACTACATAATTTTTTTTCATTATTTATTTATTTATACACCACTATATATGTGTGACAGACCCAACAGCCAGTCACAGACACTGTGACAGTCAATGGGCATCTAAGTTTGGCTGTTGGAGTAACCTGGAATCTGCCCATACATTATAGATGCTAGAATGTATGGGCTGGTTTCAGGTTAATCTAGCAGCCAATCATAGATGCCCATGTAACGCCCCAGGGTATGGGAACTTGGATGTCTGGGTCCTCGGCTTCGGTGTGCCTCTGCTTCGGTGTGAATGTCACTGGTGGCCTGCCCAGATCCGTGGCCCCGGGGGTCAGCCCAAAAGAAGGGTTGTTTTAGTATTTACAAAGGGTTAAATTCTTTGTCTCGTGATGCCACCTGTAATACCTGGTGACTAAACACCAGCACCGCCACAGTCCTCTGGAGGCTGGTGGTATTGCAGCTAGGGTAGAGCAGCTCCCTACAGGTAGAGCTAAACCTCCGGGGCAGTGATGATTGTGAGGAATGGGGCAGGGGTTTGGCCAGGTTGTGGATTACCGGGATAACGGGAACAGGGGATGAAGAACGCACACACATGCTGTTGAATGTCTCTTTACCTTTCTTTTACTGGTGGTATAGCAGGTAAAAGTCCGGAACACTGTCGGGTGACCAGGAAACACAGTTGAATCTCCACAGCAAGTGGGTGTAAGGCCTCCGTGTCCTCTTTTCCCCGTGTTAAAGCCCCTGCCTCGTGTAGAACTTGGCTGGCCTCCACTACTCTTTCTCTCCACCTGCGCTGTCAACGGGACACCTCTGATGACTACCGTCGTTCCTCTCTCCACGGTGTCTGGCTCCCTGAACGGTGATTATGCAGGTGACTAGGTGACTGGAGTCTCCACGGTTTGCCGGGGTTCTCTGCTGGGCGTGTAGCTCTCCTGCAAACACGGACCCTGGTGTCCGGTGTGTTGTTTGGGCGAACCTATTCTGGCTCGTCGGTTCCCACTTTCCCTCCTCTTTCCGGTGCTTGCCTTCCATCCCTACTCCTGGACCTGGCAGGACTGCTCAAAGGCTGTTCAGGGACACCGGTTCAGACCTAACACGGCACCGATCACCAGGACGTATTCGCAGCTCTCTTAGCGCCTGCACACTCTGACTAACTCCTCCCCAGCATCAGTATTTATAGGGGATCTTGCCTAAGGGCAGCAAGTTGAGCTCCCATTACTGTGCTGGGGTGGAAGGTGTTGGTTGTACTAGTGTACCTGCTGTGGTTTTTCATCTGTGTTCTAGGAAGGTCGGTGTTGCTTTGCCAAAGCTCTTCCTGCTGCCCTGGTGCAGTGGCAAATGCGGTAATAGAAGGGGTTAATGACAGCTGAGAATGACATCTGTCATCAAGCCCTGGATTGGTGATGTTCAGGCTCTATGAGACCCCTAGATGACCAATCCTATAAGTAAATAGTTAAAAATTACACACAGAGAAAAATTCTGTCTTTGAAATAAAACCCACAGGCACAGTGTTTTACCAATTTATTAACCGCAAACATACCCAGCTTCTATGGTAAATCCACAACACGAGGTGCCTCATCGAAGTTCTGCAGCTCTACTACATCGCAGTGAGCAGAAACAATTCAACAACCGCTCATCTTAAGCAGTGCTCTCACAATGCTGGATCTGAGAGCAGCGGCAGCAGTGAGAGCAATGACAGAGAGTTCATCTGAAGTCACAGCTGAGGTATTGTGGAAACTGTAACAACTGGGTACGTTAGGGGTTAATAAATGGGTAAAACAGTGTGTCTGTGTGTTTTATTTCAAATAAAGGATTTTTCTGTGTTTGTTTTCACTATTTACTTACAGGATTGGTAGTGTAGGGTTCTTATAGAGGCCTGAACATAACCAATCTTGCAGCTGTAAATTCTCAGCTGTCATTAACCTCTTCATGACCTTTGACGTTGTACAACGTCATGAAAGTCAGTGCCTTCACGACCCATGACATTGTATAACGTCATGGCGGTCACCGCGGCCCGTTGCAGCGGTAACCGCCATCAGGCTCCGGTGCTCTGTGTTTCCTATCACAGAGCACCGGAGCTTGAGGTCAGGGGGGTGGATTCCCCACCCCGCCCCCAGGATGACGGTGATTGGTTGTTAGAACAGTAAATCACCGTGATCCCCTGTGTCCTATGGAAGAGACTGTGGGGCGGCTCTGATGGGACTGATCATCCCATCAGATCACTTCCGTAGAGCTGGAGCCCCCTCCTGCTCCCATCGAAGCGATCTGATGGGATGATCAGTCCCATCAGAGCCGCCCCACAGCCGTCCTGCACCCGCCGCCACCGCCGCCGGTAATGTCTGCTGCCTCCGTCTCTCTTCCTCCCCGCCTCCCCTCCTCCTCTTCTGCTGCTGTGCGCGCCGCCGCTCCTGATCCTCCCCCCATACCTCTTTCTCCACCCCACACACACCTCCTTTTCCTGTGCTCCCCCTACCCCTCCTCCGGTGCTCCTCCGGTCACCGCTCCTGCCGCCTCCTCTTGGAGCTCCTCCGCTGCTGACAGCAGAGGAGCTGCAGGCACAGGGACGCCAGAAGATGAGGTGAGTATGGATGGATGGATGGGATGGATGGGTAGATGGATCATGGATTGGATGGATGGATCACGGATGGGATGGATGGGGTGGATGGATGGATGGATGGATGGGGTGGATGGATGGATGGGTGGACGGATGGGGTGAATGGATGAATGGGGTCAGTCATGCTGCACGGTACGGCAGATCATTGCCATACCGTGCACCATAACATGGCGCACTGTATGGCAATGATCTGCTGTACCATGCACCATGACTCTGACCCCAGAGACTACAAGTGGACACTTGATCCTTTGTTGTAGTCTCTGGGGTCAGAGTCATGGTGCACAGTACAGCAGATCATTGCCATACAGTGCACCATGACTGACCCCAGTGACTGCAACAAGGGATCAAGTGCCCACTTGTAGTCTCTGGGGTCAGAGTCATGGTGCACGGTACAGCAGATCATTGCCATACAGTGCATCATGACTGACCCCAGTGACTGCAACAAGGGATCAAGTGTCCACTTGTAGTCTCTGGGGTCAGGGTCTTGGTGCATGGTACAGGCGATCATTGCCATACAGTGCACCATGACTGACCCAAGTGACTGCAACAAGGGATCAAGTGTTCACTTGTAGTCTCTGGGGTCAGAGTCATGGTGCACGGTACAGCAGATCATTGCCGTACAGTGCACCATGACTGACCCCAGTGACTGCAACAAAGGATCAAGTGTCCACTTGTAGTCTCTGGGATTAGAGTCATGGTGCACGGTTCAGCAGATCACTGCCATACCGTGCACTATGACTCTGACCCCAGAGACTACAAGGGATCAAATTTACACTTGATCCCTTGTTTCAGTCACTGGGGTCAGTCATGGTGCACTGTATAGCAATGATCTGCCATAGAGTGCACCATCACTATGACACCAGAGACTGCAACAAAAGGACACTTGATCCATTGCTGCAGTCTCTTGATGTAGCAGAGGCGATCGAGCGTCGTGGGACCTTCGTTGTGGACTACGTCAGAGGCGATCGAGTGTCGTGGGACCTTCATTGTGGACTACGTCGGATCTTTATAATAAAGATGGAGTCCGAATTTTGTTTGTTTTTTTTTTCGAATAAAAAGATTTTTCTCTGTGTAGTGTATTTTTTGACTATTTACTAGAGATTACTAATGGCCAGGTCTAACATTGGCCTGACATTATGAATCTCGGGCTTAGTGCCAGCTGCCAATAAAAATGCTGGCATTAACCCCTTTAAAGGGCAGCACGGTGGCTCAAGTGGTTAGCACTGTAGCCTTTGCAGCACTGGGGTCCTGAGGTCCTGGGTTCAATTCCCACCAAGGACACTAAGGACAACATCTACAAGGAGTTTGTATGTTCTCCCCGTGTTTGCATGGGTTTCCTCCGGGCACTCCAGTTTCCTCCCACATTGTAAAGACATACTGATAGGATGTTTAGATTGTGAGCTCCAAGAGAGACAGCATTACTTATGTATGTAAAGTGCTATGGAATTAATAGTGCTATATAAATAAATAAATATTATTATTATTACCCAATTTGCCACCGGCATCAGGGCAACTGGAAGAGCATGGGTACAGCTCCAGAAAATGGCGTTTCAATGAATGCACCATTTTCTGGGGCGGCTGCGGGCTGCAATTCGCAGCATGGGGGGCCCAGAACGCTTGGGCCTCTCCATACTGAGGATTCCAGCCCCCAGCTGCTAAGTTGTACGTGGCTGGACCAAAAATATGGCGGAGCCCGATGTCATTTTTTTTTTCTAGAATTAGTTCTAGAAATAATAAAAAAGGGCTTTGCTGTATTTTTGGTTGCCAGCCAGGTACAACGAGGCAGCTGGGGGTTGCTGGCAGTCCGTAGCTGCCCAGTTGTACCTGGCTGGACTAAAAATATGGCGGAGCCTTACGTCATATTTTCTAAAATCAGTTCTAGAAATAAAAAAAAACGAAGGCCTTAGCTGTATTTTTGGTAGCCAGCAAGGTACAACGAGGCAGCTGGGGGCTGGAATCCTCAGCGTGGAGAGACCCAAATGTTGTGGGCCCCCCACATTGCAAATTGCAACCCACAGCCACCCCAGAAAATAGCGCATTCATTAGAGGCATGATTTTCTGGTGCTGTACCCCAACTCTTCCAGTAGCCCTTGTGCTGGTGGCACACGGGTTCTCCCTACGTGACATGGTGCCCGCTAACAAGTTGAATGGAAAATTAGCTCCAATTGTTAGCGGACACCATGTCACGTATGGAGAGCCCCTATGTGCCTAAACATTGGAGCTCCCACACAAGTAACCCCACTATGGAAACTAGACCCCCTAAGGAACGTATCTAGATGCATAGTGAGCACTTTCAACTCCCAGGTGCTTCACAAATTGATCCATAAAAAAAGAAAATTTGTGTGAAAAAAAAAGTACTTTTTCCTTATTACGGATCAATTTGTGAAGCACCTGGGGGTTCAAAGTGCTCACTATGCATCTAGATATGTACCTTGCGTGGTTTAATTTCTAAAATGGGGTCACTTGTGGGGGAGCTGCAATGTTTAGGCACACATGAGCTCTCCATATGCAACATGGTGTCCGCTAACAATTGGAATTATTAGCAGACATCATGTCGCATATGGAGAGCCCATGTGTGCCTAAACATTGGAGCTCCCCACAAGTGACACCATTTTGGAAACTAGACCCCCCAGGGAACTTATCTAGATCAGTGGTGAGCATTTTGAACCCCCAAATGTTTCACAAATTGGAGCTCCCTCACAAGTGACCCCATTTTGGAAACTAGACCTCACAGGAAACCTATCTAGGCACATAGTGAGCACTTTGAACCCCCAGGTGCTTCACAAATTGAAGGAAAAAGAACTTTTATTTCACACAAATTTTCTTTTTTATTTTTACGGATCAATTTGTGAAGCACCTGGGGGTTCAAAGTGTTCACTATGCATCTAGATACGTCCCCTGGGGGGGTCTAGTTTCCAAAATGGGGTCACTTGTGGGGGAGCTCCAATGTTTAGGCACACAGGGGCTCTCCAAACGTGACATGGTGTCCAATTGTTAGCGGACACCATGTTACGTAAGGAGAGCTCCTGTGTGCCTAAACATTGGAGCTCCCCCACAAGTGACCCCATTTTGGAAACTAGACCCCTCAGGGAACTTATCTAGATGGGTGGTGAGCACTTTGAATCCCCAGGTGCTTCACAAATTAATCCGTAAATATGAAAAAAGAAAATGTTTGTGGAAAAAAAGTACTTTTTCATTTTTATAGATCAATTTGTGAAGTACATGGGAGTTCAAAGTGCTCACAATGCATCTAGATAAGTTCCGTGGGGGGTCTAGTTTCCAAAATGGGGTCACTTGTGGGGCAGCTTTAATGTTTAGGTACACAGGGGATCTCCAAACCCGACATGGTGTCCGCTAATAAATTAAATTGCAAATCAACTCAAATTGTTAGCGGACACCATGTCGCGTTTGGAGAGCCTCTGTGTGCCTAAACATTCGAGCTTCCCCACAAGTGACCCCATTTTGGAAACTAGACCCCCCAGGGAACATATCTAGATGCATAGTGAGCACTTTGAAACCCCAGGTGCTTCACAATTTGATC
This sequence comes from Allobates femoralis, assembly GCA_033576535.1. NCBI lineage: Eukaryota > Metazoa > Chordata > Amphibia > Anura > Aromobatidae > Allobates > Allobates femoralis. The sequence goes on from JARQOC010000001.1 coordinate 174,689,638, forward strand.
CATAAAAATGAAAAAGTACTTTTTTTCCACAAACATTTTCTTTTTTCATATTTATGGATTAATTTGTGAAGCAACTGGGGTTAAAAATTCTCACCACCCATCTAGATATGTTCCCTGGGGGTCTAGTTTCCAAAATGGGGTCACTTGTGGGGGAGCTCCAATGTTTAGGCACATAGGGGCTCTTCATACGTGACATGGTGTCCGCTAACAATTTGGATGGAAAATAAGCTCAAATTGTTAGCAGACACCATGTCGTGTTTGGAGAGCCCCTGTGTGCATAAACATTGGAGCTCCCCTACAAGTGACACCATTTTGGAAACTAGACCCCCCAGGGAACTTATCTAGATCAGTGGTGAGCATTTTGAACCCCCAAATGTTTCACAAATTGTTCCGTAAAAATGAATAAGTACTTTTTTTTCACAACAAATTTCTTTGAGCCTAAACTTTTTCATTTTCACATGGGGAACAGGATAAAATGCAACCTAAAATTTATTGAGCAATTTCTCCTGAGTACACAGATACCTCATATGTGGTCATAAACCATTGTTTGGGCGCAGAACAGGGCTCAGAAGTGAAGGAGCGCCATTTTACTTTTTGAATGGAAAATTAGCTCCAAAAAGCGCTCCGTCACTTCTGAGCCCTGTCGTGCGCCCAAACAATAGTTTATAACCACATATGAGGTATAAGTGTACTCAGGAGAAATTGGCCAACAAATTTTAGGATCCAATTTATCTTGTTGCCCATGTGAATATGAAAGCATTGAGGCTAAAAGAACATTTTTGTTAGAAAAATTAAAATGTCCATTTTTTCCTTCCTCGTTGCTTTAGTTCCTGTGATGCACCTGAAGGGTTAATAATCTTCTTGAATGTAGTTTTGAGTAGCTTGAGGGGGTGCATATTTTGGAATGGTGTCACTTTTGGGTGTTTTCTGTCATGTACACCCCTCAAAGAGACTTCAAATGTGAGGTGGTCACTAAAAAAAATGGTTTTGTAAATTTTGCTGGAAAAATGAGAAATTGCTGATGAACTTTGAACCCTTATAACTTCCTACCCCAAAATTTTTTTATTCCAAAATTGTGCTGATGTGAAGTAGACATGGGGAAAATGTTATTTATTAACTATTTTGTGTCACATAACTCTCTGGTTTAGCAGAATGAAAATAAAAAATTAGAAAATTGCGAAATTTTCAAATATTTTGCCAATTTTTTTATTCTTTCACAAATAAACGCAAAAATTATCAACCTAAATTTAATTTAAATTTAATTTAATACTAACATAAAGCCCAATATGTCACGAAAAAACAATCTCAGAATCGCTATGATGAAGCGTTTCAGAGTTATTACCTCATAAAGAGACACTGGTCAAAATTGACAAAAAATGCCAAGGTCTTTAGGGTCAAAATAGGCTGGGTCATGAAGGGGTTAACCACTCACAGGTGAAGCCAACACGAAATGCACGTCAGGGTGGTCCTGAGATCTCACTTTAGTGAGTGCCCGTTGCAATTTTGCATATAGAACCTTTGGTACTTGCCTTTTGAATTTCTCTCTGGCTGCTGGACATTTGATGCAGTATTCTCCTTTCTACCTCACTTTGTGCCCTGGGAATTTATTTCTATTCTCTCATTTGTGGATTTTAGTTGGGCTTTTTCTACTTTCCTATACCTGTTTGGGCCTTATGTAATTTTCTTCTTTTTTGTATGGTTACTAATATACTGGTATTCACATTTTTGGTCTCATCATATTCAGCCTATCTTTGTGTTACATATGAATTTTAGTCCTCTTAATTAGCTTTGAGTTCTGTGCAATAGTTCTTTCTGTGTTGCAGCCTTGCTATGTATCTGTATAATTAATTAATGCTAGCTTGCAACATATTCTTGCCGTATATTATCTGTTGTTCAGGGGCGGACCTGGTGCAGCCATGTTGAGGAGCGGGGGGGGGGGGGGTGGAGGTGTGCTAGTGGTGTCGGCGCGGCCCCCGGGGTGGTATGTGATGTCCTCAGCCTCCCCACAGCCCGCTGTCTCTTCAGCCTCCTCACCTCAGCCTCCCCACAGCCCACTGGCCTTAGCCTCCTCATCACAGCCCGTACCGGAAAATGGCGCATGCGCACTGCCCCGCCTCCTCGGATAGGATCCAGCCCGGATGGAAGATGGCAGCGCCCAGCGAGCAGGTGGTAGCCAGTGATTTTGGGACCTGGCTGGACGAGTGGCTGGAGGCCCTGGGGATGGATCCAGAGGTGTACCCGGCCTACATCACGGGGGGGGGGGTCAGAGGAGAGGAGGGGAGGAATCAGGAAGGGGAAGCAGGAAGCTTTCTGCTTCCCTTGCCTGACCCTCCTCTCCTCTGACGGCGGCTTGCGGGGTCAGATGGGGGCCCCCCTCCAGGCTTGAAGGGGCCCCCTAGCCGGTCGGGGCCCTGGTGCAGCTGCACCAGTTGCACCACGGTAGTTCCGCCCCTGCTTTTGTTTCATGCTTATATAAACCATCTGTATAAGGCTTTGTGACTATTTTTGCACCAATAAATATCAGCTCTTATTAGTGGAATATTACTCTCTGAGTTCTTCTAGTAATCTATATTTATTTCACATCTTTTTGGGACTTTGCTCTACTTAATGCAGCTTTAATCCTTAAATGCTGATTTTTTTCATTCCCATATATAGTATATACAGTGTCCTTGTGCTTATTTGTTTGGGTAAGACTCCTGAGAGCTAATAAACCTTTTTCCTATGTAACAACCACAAACACCAATACTTAACCATTTCAACTGTTTATTTTTTAGGGTGGCTGCACACTTGCGTTTGTGTCTGCATGCGTACAGCATGCAGACTCAAACGCAGCCATATTAATGTGAACGCAGTGGAGAATCTCCGCATGCGTTCACATTAGTATATGCAGAAAAGGAGTCCAATGACTGGGCACTACACCTGTGGAGCTCTGCTAAAAGCCTGTCGGCTATCCCCGGTGCCTGGTGTTGCACAGCCTTAAATGAATAATCAGAGATTCAAAAAAGAGAATAAAGAAAGGCGGCACTCACCGTATAGGCTGGTGGAAGGGTGTTTTAATCCAGTAAAATCAATCCATTAAAACATTGTTAGTGCGGTGGGGAGAGGGAGTGAGAGGCCGTCAGAACGACGGTACCATTTCGTATCGTGTAGTGATACTTCTGCGGGTTCCAGTATAGCTATACTGGCACAAGATCAAGCATCCCATCAGGAGGCATGTATCATAAAAATAAGAGCCATTGAAAATGCTAATTTGAAAACGGAAGGGGTGCCACGCATGCAACCTAAAGATACTTCCTTATTGAGCTTAGCCGCTAATGTGACGCCCCGCAAAGCATCCGTCACAGAGGGGTACTGCACCCATAAAAGCGGTGCAGATACTCCAGCTGCTAGTAGATTTCAGGCTGATGGGTGGAACCTACAAGCACCCCCACACTAGATCACATGCTGGGAAGGAACCTGGGAGGGGATATAGTCACCTCCAGGGGGAGCAAGAGAGTTCAGAGGAGTTGGATTTGGCAGTCAGGCAGGGAGCCTGAGGGAGGAAGGAGGGTTCCTTGGCTGAGAACCCAGGAGAAGGAAAGCTATCCCAGACGCAGACAGCTAGCCTGGGGGAAGACAGGGACGCAGTGTTATCCTCCACTGGTCTCCACAAGGTCAGTGGGTGCTTTGTGATGTCTGTCTATCAAGCATTGCTCCCACCCAGCCAGAATCCTGCACCACACTGATGAGGGGCAACAACCCCGAAACAGCTATCTGTGGTTGGATACCTAGTCCATGGTAAACCCCTGGCTATATCTTCAAGCTTGCAAGGGCTGGATAGTGACTTAAGGGCTACTAATACCCTGGGCTAGGTCCTTCCCTGGTGGGATAACTGGCTGGTGTCCATGTTGTAGACTCTTAACCGAGGCTCCATGGACTTCATCTGCTGCTTCTGACCCATCAAGCAATCTCAAATATGAGATAATGCGAAATAGGTTTTTATCCTTTAGACAGGAACAGCAATAAAATCTGATTGAAAGCTGCTCACCTGGTATGGTTGTGTGACCCACAACCAAGTATGATCGCTCAGAAACAGCTGCTGCACGGTTCGCATCTCCATGGGTAAACCGCGGTGAAGATTATCTGGATAAGGGACCAAGTGCCGCACGACCTGCGCTGCCGTAAAGGACCACACTAAACACAAAAATATGTCACCCTACCAATGTGTAAGTTTGTGGCTACATTGCTGGGGGTCAGGGGCTGTGTTAAGAAAGGACTAACAACCCTGTGAGTCTTATACGAGTTGTATATGGAGTCTATATACATAAATAACTCGAAACAACATTCAGGGTGCTTCTGATCCATCATGCAACCTAGCATGGAAAATGACTGCAACCAGTTATTTATCGTCTTTGCAACTTTGGGTTTCAGCTTGAAAACCCTCTCCCCTGAACGCTGCTCACCTTAAATGGTATTCCGTTCTGGGGATACAATAGCCCAGATGTCTACATAATCATTGGCCCATATCTTCTGGACTACTTCTTGGTCTAGATAGGAATCAAGGGGGGAAATACCGTAGTAAAAAACATTTCTGTGTACGCTTGGTCACGCTGGCTCGGGTTTTGATAGTTGCTGATGAAATAACTTTGGGTTTATAAAAATTTTGTGACCTTGCCCCAAAGGTTTTTCAGGTCATCGAAAACTCACTCCTCCCCCATGCCCCTACAAATGGGACTCACCACCAGGCGGTAACGAAGGCTGAGTGGCCTATTCCAACTGTGACAATGGCTGGCTTGCTTGAGCTGCACACTGAAGATGACTTTGAGAACTCCCAGCCAATCCACTGCTGCGGCCCCGCAATTTATTAGAAGAGGTATCTGAGAAAGACTACTGGGAATGGCTACGAGATGACTGTGACCTAGGCCTCCGCCTGTCAGACCAGCGGCTGCACCTGAAATAACAGTGATGACGCTTTGTACGCCTGTATGAAATGACTTACCTGAGTCCTATCTGGTGACGATGAAGATGACAACCTCGTCGACCGACTACCGTGCCCGTAGCAACTTCTCTGGGCTGGTGACTTAGCTACCACCGGCGCTACTAGAGAATTGGCAGTAAACTGAGAGGCTAACATTGGTCATTGGTAGGGTTGAGGTCTGTCTTACCAATCCTCCTCGTTGTAATAAATCCTACTACAGAAGAGTCGGCCCAAGACCTGCACAACTTCTTTTCAGGAGTTGTACTGGTATGTTGGATAACACTGTCCTGCTCTGAGCCAAGGTAAAAGCCATCTGCTGAGGAGCTGGGGGTGTTAAGGGTAAGTGCGTGCCAGTAGGGGCCGGCAGGTGATGGCTTTGGGCAGGCCCTGTGGCCTCAAGCACAGCCGATCCTGTTGCTGGTGCTGTGGTAGGTGGCTGCACCCCTAATCCCCTCTGATCTCCCTCTTCCACAGAGGACAAGCTCATGCTATGGGTCCCGCCCTCTCTGCTACCCTAAGACTCCTTTCATACTGCGATATTATGCAATCCATGGCTGTCTGTTGTAAAACGGACAGCGACGGATCAGATTTGGCCCCCATGTATCCCTATGTGCAACATATCTGATCAGATTTGCCCTTAATGGCATCCGATTTGTGTAGGATCCGATTCTGTCCGATTTTTTGCTGTACCCAAAATCGGAGACTGCTCCGATTTTGGGCACAGCAGACCAAATCGGACAGACTCGGATCCGACATCCGATCCGGCAAATAACATAGGGGCCTATGGAGCATGGGTCTGGGAAAACATCAGATTGTTTCTCGGACTCGATTCTAGTGTACTGAGCAAGCTCAGTACACTAAAGCTGCTCTGTTCCCTTGTAATTTCACTTCCGCAATGTATATATATACATTGCGGAAGTTAAATTAACTAACAAAGGGTTAAAAGTAAAAAAAACATCCTCACCTCTCAGCGTGTGTCCCGAACGATTGGTCACATGACCGCATCAGCTGAGCGATATAAACCCGCGCCTGCCAAAACCGATCGGCAGGAGGAAGATTTAAACCGCTCAGCTAATGCGGTGATGTGACCGATCAGCTTATCGGGTGTCACATGACCCATCAGCTGAGTGATATAAACCCACGCCTGCCAAACCGATCGCAGGAGGAAGATTTAAACCACTCAGCTAATGCGGTGATGTGACCGATCAGCTATCGGTTGTCACATGACCGCATCACGCGGTTTAAATCTTCCGCTCGCCGATCAATTTTGGCGGGGGTGGGATTTAAACCGCTCAGCTGATGCAGTCATGTGACCGATCACTGATCGGGTAGTCCCACCCCACCAGGGCCTTAAGCCCTGGGAGCTAGACGGCGCGGGACACACACCGTAGAGGTGAGGATCTTTTTTTTTTATTCTTAACCCTTGCTTAACTCCCGCAATGTATGTATATACATTGTGGGAGTGAAAGTGCCCGGCTTGCATGCGCTTTGCAAGCTCGGGCTCCTTTCTGTGTCCAGATCCGTGAAAATCATGGACCCGGACACAGAAATGGCATCCAGAGGTCACCTCCGATGGGGTCCATTCCTGTCCGTGAGGTCCTGCAAAAACAGGATCCCTACAGACAGGAAAAAATCGCAGTGTGAAACCAGCCTAAGCTGCAGGCCTGTGATTTCCCACCCACACCTCCGAATGTGACTGCTGGGAGCTAGCAGCAGAGGGGCCTCCAGCTAGTGACCCCCTGACACTCCACAGTACAGCATTATCTGAAGTGAGCAACGGGCGTGTTGCCACTCTGCACATGCTCTAATCACAGTCTGCTGGGCTCAAACACTACGGCGGGAAATCCTACCCAACCTGCGCCCGCCATGATCCTGAGCTTAAACCCTGACAGGGGAACCACTGCCGCTAAGAATCTCAGCGATCCAGGTGGATCCCTATCGATCCTCCCCTTCACCTCACTCACCAGCGGGTCCATTCTCCTGTGCCTGGCAGCAATGCTCAATTGCACTCCAGATAAAGAAGGGGAGAGACAGGAAGCAGGGACTGCAGGGGAATCAATGCCACAAAGGCAGGCACAGCACAGGAAGGGAAGAAAAAGGGGACGGGGTTGTTAAATGGGACCGAGCTTGACCCTTAAAACTCTAAAGCGGGAACAGCAGTCAGGGCGCAGCAGCGATAACTGCTGCAGTGCCCCTATTCTCTTTAGACGGATTTATATTCATTGTGTGTACCCCCTTTTTTCCTTTTTATTATTTTTAAAAAATGTAAAAAAAAGATTGTCAATATTTTACTTCATTTCGGCTTAGCACCAAGTGATTTATAGGTTTTTTGGTCTATTAAGTAGTTGTCCTTGGCGTATGGCATTGCAGATTTAACAGTTGTCTTTGGGGTAAGGCCAATGCCTGTTAAGCAGTTTTCTTTGATGTATGAAATTGCTTGTTAAGTAATTGTCTTTGGAGTCTGGCATTGCCTTATAAGTTGTCATTGGTGTAAGGTATTGCCTTTTAACTACTAGTGCATCTCAATGAATTAAAATATCATCAAAAACGTAATTTATTTCAGTGATTCAAAACAAAAAGTAAATTGCATATATTATATAGAGTCATTACAGAGTGATCTGTATCAATTGTTTTTTTCTGTAAATGTTGATGATTATCGCTTACAGCCAGTGGGCAACTCCAAGGTCATTATTTCAGAAAATCAAAGTAGGGAGATGAAGGGTTAAAAGCCATGCTGCCATATTCCATAAGACATCAAAGGCTGAATATAATATTGATTTATTAGTCAACGTGTTTCAGAGCTTCCTGAAACACCCTGAAACATGACAATATTACATTGATTTTTCATAATATTCTAATTCATTGAGATGCACTGATAGTTGTCTTTAGTGTAAGGCATTGCTTTTTCAGCAGTTGTCTTTGGTGTATGCATTGCTGTAAGCAGTTGCTTAGGTGTAAGAATTGCCTGTTAAGCAGTTGTTTTTGGTGTAAGGTATTGCCTGTTCAGCAGATGTCTTTGGTGTATGGTATAGCCTGTTAAGCAGTTGTCTTTGATATATGGCATTGCCTGTTAAGCATTTGTCTTTGTATGGCATTGCCTGTTTAGTAGTTGTCTTTTGCTGTATGGCATTGCCTGTTCAGCAGTTATCTTTGGTGTAAAGCATTGCCTGTTCAGCAGTGGTCTTTGATGTATGGTATAGCATATAAAGCAGTTGTCTTTGATGTATGGCATTGCCTCTTAAGCATTTGTCTTTGGTGTATGACATTGGCTGTTCAGTAGTTGTCTTTGGTGTAAGGCATTGCCTGTTCAGCAGTTGTCTTTAGGGTATAGCATAGCCTATTAAGTAGTTGTCTTTGGTGTATAGCATTGCATGTTAAGCAGTTGTCTTGGGTGTATGTCAGTGCCTGTTCAGCAGTTTGTCTTAGGTGTATGGCATTGTCTGTTAAGCAGCTGTCTTAGGTGTATTGCATTGTTTTTTCAGCAGTTGTCTTTGGTGTACGGCATGGTGTGCTTGTTAAGCAGTTGTCTTTGGTGTAAGGCATTGCCTGTTCAGCAGTTGTCTTAGATATATAGCATTTCCTGTTCAGCAGTTGTCTTTGGTGTAAGGCATTGCCTGTTCAGCAGGTGTCTTTGGTGTAAGGCATTGCCTGTTCAGCAGTTGTCTTTGCTATCTAATGTCTGTTAAGCAGTTGTCTTCATTATAATAGTGCAGAGATGCTTTACATTCAGCTTTCTCTCCATGCATCCAGTGATCCATCCCACCATCCATAACAGTGAGGGGGAGTAGGGGATTATCTGTAATGTCAGAGCTGATGTTCTGGTGCTTTGTGCATTTCTTCTATTCCCTGCAGTGTCCTGTACCAGGAGATGGTGCCAGGAGTGTGAGTACTGTGAGGGAGTAGTGAGCAGGTGGAGCTACAGGTCTGTGCTCACTGCTGCCCTGCAACCTGCAACTGCAACCCAGCTCAAGGCATGATAGGAAATGTAGTGAGAAGGGAGAGAAAGAAGGGAGAGAGGACTCTGAAGTGGAAGAGAAGCAGGAAGCAAAGCAAAAAGGCAGAACACAACGTGAAACTTAGCAGAAAGGTATATGGGGATATTATGGGGCATTATATACATGAGAATTTATTACAAAACAGAGTCAGAGTAGTGGACAATATATTTAATGTTTCAATTATACACAGAGAGGAAACAGAAAGATTTAGCCTTTGTAAGAGTAGGGTTATCCCAACTATAGCCAGAGTAGACTAATTTCTGAGTGACATGCCATATGTATATTTATGATTAACCCATACAGCAAATGACCGCCATGTCTTGTTAGGCTGGGATCAGTTTGTGCAGGGAAATGTTTAATGCAGAATCAGACACATCTGATATCAGTTATTGTGGTGTCCATAGCTGGACAGAAACATGTTACCTGCGTGAATGAATCTGGACAAGCCTAATACACTACCAGTGCATCTCAATGAATTAGAAAGCATCAAAAAGTTATTTTATTTCAGTAGTACAATACAAAAAGTGAAACGCATATATTATATAGAGTCATTACCAAAGGGTTGGATCTATTTCAAGTGTTTATTTTGTTAATGTTGATGATTATGGCTTACAGTCAATGAAAACCCCAATTTCATTATCTCATAAAATTAGAATATTATATTAGACAAATTGAAATAATGATTTTTAACTAATAAATGTTGGCCTAATGAATAGTATGTACAGTAAATGTACTCAATACTTGGTTCGGGTTTTCTTTTGCACAAATTAACTCCATCAATGGGCGTGGCATGGAGGCAATCATCCTGTGACACTGCTGAGTCTTTATGGAAGCCCAGGTTGCTTTGATAACAGCCTTCAGCTCACATTGTTGGGTCTGCTGTCTCTCATTTTCCTCTTGAAAATACCCCATAGATTCTCTATGACATTTAGGTCAGGTGAGTTTGGCCAATCAAGCAGAGTGATACTGTGGTTATTAAAAACAGGTATTGGTTCTTTTAGTAGTGTGGACAGGTACCAAGTCCTGCTGGAAAATGAAATTTCCATCTCCAAAAAGCTTGTCAGCAGATGGAAGCATGAAGTGCTCTAAGATTTTCTGGTAGACGGCAGCACTGACTTTAGTCTTGATAAAACACAGTGGACCTACACCAGCAGATGACATTGACCTGCCCCAGGGCCGTGGGGTACCCAGTCCCTGCAATTCATGGGGGATATCACGGGGCCTGTTGCCCGGTCCTGTGGCCCAGGTTGTCGCTGAAAAGGGGAACAGTCAGTACAAATGGTGTTTCATGACGCCACCTACGGTTCTGGTAATGTTACCGGTGCTGTGGGACAGACTTACGGGGTGATGTTGGAACAGTGAGGTGGTTACGCTTCCTGTGGGTGGAGAGGGATCCCCAGGGCAGTGAAAGGAATTGGGAGTTGCAGGACAGTCTTTTATTTACAAAGAGACACAGCTGCACCAGGCCTTGTCACTTGTTCCTCTCATGCTGCGATCGGCGGGTCCTCAGGTGTGATAATAAATGACACCACACAGTCTTTACTGCTCTGTACGAGTTTACTGGCAGTTGTTCAAAAACACAGTCTTTTCAGGTCTGCCTGGCGTGGGTAGTCGCTGGAAATTAGGATGCCGCCCTCGGGTCCCTCAGTGGAATGCCTGCTGTTCCTGTCCGGTCCCTTCATGCACTCTCTCCTACCTCCCTCAGCGCTCCCGTGCACAGAGACTTAAGCTAGCTCTCATGGATCCCTTCTTTCTCAGTGACTCCTCTCCGAGTCCTCGGGACCCTATACGGTGCCTTTTTCTGGGTGCGCCGGGTTTCGGCCCTGACTTCCTAAAGAAGGTTGGGCCTCCGATTCGGCGGCTTGGGGGTAGACACCTATACCACTCTCGGAGGTGGTCCTCTGTTCCGGGACTGAACCCCTCCGGTCGGTAGTCGTACCAGGTGTAGATTCAGGTGCACCGAAACACTTGGTGCCCCTAGGGTCCCTTTCCGTCCTGACTGCTCCTCCTATACAGGTCTCTGTCTGGGTGCACCTTGGGGAGATGAGCCTCCACATCTCTCTGGCTCACAAAGACCTCCTCATACAGGCCTGGTTCCCGGATAAATCCTCACCCGTTGTCCAAATTAAAAGCTGTCACCGTACCTGTCGTACGGTCTTCTGATGACACAGATGGCAGTCCTCGGGCTCGGTTCCTTGCTAACAGATTTTTCTGCTCCTGGGCCCACCATCTCTCACAGCGGCGCTGTCTTCACGCCTGGTCAACCAGGAACCTCTTTTGGGCAAAGTCAGGCTGCTTCGGGGTTGGAACTGGAGCACGGTCCTGTGCTCTGGTTATGGCGGCGGCTCCGACCCGCCTGACCGGTCAGTGCTGGTGACGATCCCACCATAGAGCGCGGGGTCCGGATGCCCCAACTTCCTCGTCACTGTCAGCCTCGTCCTCCTCGGGTTATTCCTCCACAGAGTCCGGCTGGCTAGATGGCTCCTCGATCACGGCCTCCACCACCACGTCGGACTCTCCCGCGGGACCCTCCAGGACTTCCTCCTCGGGCTCGGCTGGTTCTCGCCCTCAGCTCCAGCTCTGTGTCGCTTGAATCCATCTGCACAGCCCGCCGGGACAACTCAGTGCCGACATATGCGCTCCAGCTCCTAAAGATCCAGTCCAGCGTCTCATTGAGCTGCATCCTCAAGTCTTAAGGCGGCCTCCCAGAACGCATCATTGTCACCAGGGGACAGGAGTGAAGACACACCCTGCTCAACGGTGCCAGGGCTGCTCACATCTTCCACCTCGTGGGCTGGGTTTTCGTAGTTAGCTGCCGCCATTGCTCCAGACCCGTGGACCACACCCGTGCCTTGCCTTTGTCGTCTCTCCACTGCTGCGCCCTTCCTGCTGTCATTTGTAGTTTGAGGCGGGAGTATTTTAATCTCTGGCCTGCCCCCTTGGTTTTCCAGTGGCAATTGGGGCGTGCATGCAGTTTCGTGCCTCTGGCAAGGCCCTCCCACGATGAAGGGCCGAGGCATGCCCATGGGCCTGCACATGTTGTTAAGTCTCTGACCACGCCATCTTGGGACCCAACAAATAAAGTTTTTTCAAACACAGTTCAAGGTACACAGTACCTAGTTTAACTGGGCACGCGATCCTGTTCGTGATGCCAGAAGCTGACCCACCCCAGGGCCGTGGGGTACCCGGTTCCAGGTGTTGCAATTCACTGGGGATGTCACGGGGCCTGTTGCATGGTCCCGTGGCCCTGGTGGTCGCTGAAAAGGGGAACAGTCAATACAAATGGTATTTTGTGATGCCACCTACGGTTCCTGTAATGTTACCGGCACTGTGGGACAGACCTCCGGGATGATGGTAGAACAGTGAGGTGGTTACGCTTCCCGTAGGTGGAGCGGGATCCCCGGGGCAGTGATGGGAATTGGGAGTTGCAGGACAGTCTTTTATGTACACAGAGACACAGCTGCACCAAGCCTAGTCACTTGTTTTTCTCATGCTGCGATCGGCAGATCCTCAGGTGTAATAAATAACACCACACAGTCTTTACGCTCTGTACGGATTTACTGGCAGTTCTTCAAAAACACAGTTTTTTCAGGTCTGCCTGGCCTGGGTAGTCGCTGGAAATTAGGATGCCACATTTGGGTCCCTCATTGGAATGCCTGCTGTTCCTGTCTGGTCCCTTCCTGCACTCTCTCCTGCCTCCCTCAGCACTCCTGTGCGCAGAGCCTGAAGCCAGCTCCCACAGATCCCCTCTTTCTGAGCGATTCCTCGGGCCCCTATACGGTGCCTTTTTCTGGGTGCGCGGGGAGTCGGCCATGACTTCCTAAAGAAGCTCGGGCCTCCATTTCGGCGGCTCAGGAGTAGACACCCATACCGCTCTCAGAGCCGGTCCTCTGTTCCGGGACTGAACCCCTCCGGTCGGTAGTCGGACCGGGTCCGGATTCAGGTGCACCTAAACACCTGGTGCCCTTAGGGTCCCTTCCCATCCTGATGGCTGCTCCACCGTCTTCTACCCCTCGCTCCCCAACGGAGCTCTCCTACTCACTAACTAACTAATGCTCCTCCTACCCACCCACTTTTCTACCCTGTTACTCCTCCCATGGGACTGGGTTCTCCCTATAGCGGGTCCACCCACGGTCTCCTACATAGGGTGTGGATGCGTGTCATGAGGGTCCTTTATGCAGCATCCCAATTTCTCAGCCACAGGAATACTACACAGTCTTTTATGGGTGTAGTACCCCTCCGTGGCGTCCCGACCAGTGGGGCGCCACAACATGGCTCCCAAAACATCACTAATTGTGGAAATTTCACACTAGACCTCAAGCAGCTTGGATTGTGGCCTCTCCACTCTTCCTCCATTCTCTGGGGCCTTGATTTCCAAATGAAATGTAAAATTTTCTTTTATCTGAAACCAACACCTACAGTCCAGTTCTTTTTCTCCTTGGCCCAGGTAAGATACTTGCTTTGTCTATAGGTCATGAGAGGCTTGACACAAGGAATACGACAGTAATAGCCCACGTCCTGGATATGTCTGTGTGTGATGGCTCTTGAAGCATTGATTGCAGCAACAGTCCACTCCTTGTGAATCTCCCCCAAATTTTTGAATGGCCTTTTCTTAACAATCCATATAGGACTGCAGTTATCCCGGTTGCTTGTGCACTTTTTTCTACCACACATTTTCCTTTCACTCAACTTTCCATTAATATGCTTGAATACAGCACTCTGCGAACAGCCAGCTTCTTTATCAAAGACCTTTTGTGGCTTAGCCTCCTTGTGGAGTGTGTCAATGACTGCCTTTTGGACATCTGTCAAGTCAGCAGTGTTCCCCATGATTGTGTAGCCTTCTGAACCAGACTAAGGGACCATTTTAAATGCTTAGTAAGCTTTGCCAGGTGTTTTATGTTATTTTTTTATGAATGTCCTGAGATAATGACTTTGGGGTTTTCATTGGTTGTAAGCCATAATCATCAACATTAACAAAATTAAACATTTGAAATAGATCACTCTGTTTGTAATGACTCTATATAATATATGTGTTTCACTTTATATATTGAATTACTGAAATAAAGGAACTTTCTGATGATATTCTAATTTATTGAGATGCACTTGCAGATACTGGGAACCAAAACCGAGGCATTATATTAGCATCATTTATCCACTGGTATTTTATTACCATGGGGATGAGTGTATAACGTATATACTCGCGTATAAGCCGACTTTTTCAGCCCAAAATTTGGGCTGAAAAGTCCCCCCTCGGCTTATACGCGAGTATACAGTATATATACATATATATACATCATATATGTATATATACTGCAGCAGCCCGGAGGTATACAGGCCCCCCGTCAAGCTCCAGGGCCCCCTCGCAGCCTGAAAAATCATACCCGTTCTGTGCCTCGCGTGCCGACATGAGATCCCGTCATTCAGCGTCTTCCACATTCCTTTAGTCGCGGCAATGACGTCATTGCCCGCGACTACAGGAAGCCGGAAGACGCTGAATGAAGCCCGGGATCGTCATGTCGGCAGCTGCGGACGGCGCGACAGGACACTGGCAAGTATGATTTTCCTTTACAGGCTGCCGCGCAAGGGGGATGCCCTGGAGCTTGACGGGGGGGGGGTAGGGGGGGGCCTGTATACCTCCGGGGCTGCGGCTTATACAGCCCTGGGGCTGCGGCTGTATTCAGCCCTGGGGCTGCGGCTGTATACAGCCCTGGGGCTGCGGCTGTATACAGCCCTGGGGCTGCGCTGTATACAGCCCTGGGCTGCTGTGCTGTATACAGCCCTGGGGCTGCTGCTGTAAAACAGCCCTGGGGCTGCTGCTGTATACATGCACATGGGGCTGCTGTATACTACCTAAGGGCTGCTGTATACTACCACTGGGGCTGCTGTATACACCACTAGGGCTGCTGTATATACCTCTAGGGCTGCATATACCTCTGGGGCTGCATATACCTCTGGGGCTGCATATGGGGCTGCATATACCTCTGGGGCTGCATATACCCCTGGGGCTGCATATGGGGCTGCATATACCCCTGGGGCTGCATATACATATGGGGCTGCATATACCTCTGGGGCTGCATATGGGGCCTCATATACCTCTGGGGCTGCATATGGGGCTGCATATACCTCTGGGGCTGCATATACCTCTGGGGCTGCATATGGGGCTGCATATACCTCTGGGGCTGCATATGGGGCTGCATATACCTCTGGGGCTGCATATGGGGCTGCATATACCTCTGGGGCTGCATATACCCCTGGGGCTGCATATGGGGCTGCATATACCCCTGGGGCTGCATATGGGGCCTCATATACCTCTGGGGCTGCATATACATATGGGGCTGCATATACCTCTGGGGCTGCATATGGGGCTGCATATACCTATGGGGCTGCATATACCTCTGGGGCTGCATATGGGGCTGCATATACCTCTGGGGCTGCATATGGGGCTGCATATACCTCTGGGGCTGCATATGGGGCTGCATATACCTATGGGGCTGCATATACCTCTGAGGCTGCATATGGGGATGGGGCTGCATATACCTCTGGGGCTGCATATACCTCTGGGGCTGCATATACCTCTGGGGCTGCTGTATACTACCACTGGGGCTGCTGCTGTATACTACCACTGGGGAGGCTGCTGTATACTACCACTGGGGAGGCTGCTGTATACCTCACTGCTGGGGGTTGTATACCTGTGCTGGAGTCCACCCTCGGCTTATACGCGAGTCAATAAGTTTTCCCAGTTTTTGGGGGCAAAAGTAGGGGGGTCGGCTTATACACGGGTCGGCTTATACACGAGTATATACGGTACTTTAAAATAAAAAGCAAAATAACTGGTCTTATTTAGGCACGCTCAGTAATAAGAAGCAGATTACAAATAGTTGAAGTAGACCTGTTTATTTTAGCTTGTCTACTACGCGCTTCAACAGCGGCCCACTGTCTTCCTCAGGCACCCCCACCTGAGGAAGACAGCGGACCGCTGTTGAAACGTGTAGTGGACAAGCTAAATTAATCAGGTCTACTTCAACTATTTGTAATCTTCTTATTACTGAGCGCGCCTAAATAAGACCAGTTATTTTGCTTTTTATTTATCACTATTACTTAATGGGATTTCTGGCTGGAGCTGCATGGTAATGTGGAGGCTATAAATGAATTAGGGAACTAAAGGACCTGCTGTGACGTCAGGAATCCCCTGGTCAGCTGACCAAGTGCGGGCACGTGACCTAAGGAGGAGCTTGGGAGTAGTGAGGCCAGGAGCGGCATACAGCATTCAACAGCTACACGCTGACACCGGGGTTGTGCACGGACAACACAACCATATCAGGTGAGTGGTGATTCTGCAGCCACTAAGAGTTAATCCCCACTAGACCACCGGGTATACTTTAAAATAGGTCTACCATATATAATAATTATAATATCCAAGAATATCTTTACAACTGTCCTCTGTTTTATATATATACTAGATGGGTGCCCGATGCACAATGCATCGGGATTCTAGCAGAGCGAGTCTCTGACTCGCAATGGCCGCTTCGCGGCCAATGCTTCGCGCTGCTAAGGCGACTCGCCATGCCCGCTGCGCGGGCATAGCGAGTCGCCTTAGAGCTGCTCGCAATGGCCGCTGCGCGGCCAATGCTTCGTTCGTATCCACATGACCACGCTGACTCGCAGCGAGAAACCCATTCGTGATTATATAATAGATTATTATTATTATTACTATTTATATAGCACCATTAATTCCATGGTGCTGTACATGGGAAGGGGTTACATACAAAATTATAGATCTGGTTTACAGTAAACAAATTGACAATGACAGACTGATACAGAGGGGAGAGGACCCTGCACTTGCGGGCTTACATTCTACGGGGCAATGGTTAGGAAACAGTAGGTCCGGGTTGCAGCAGATCTGGTGGTGGAGAGGTGGTAGCTTTGGTGGCGGTGGGGCAGCAGCTCGAGAGGCGGTGGGGTGGCGTCTCGGTCATTGCAGGCTGTAAGCTTTCCTGAAGAAATAGGTTTTCAAGTTCCGTCTGAAGGATCCGAGTGTGGTGGATAATCGGACGTGTTGGGGCGCAGAATTCCAGAGAATGGGGGATATTCGGGAGAAATCTTGGAAGCGGTTGTGTGAGGAACGGATAAGTGTGGAGAAAAGGAGGAGGTCTTGGAAGGATCGAAGGTTACGTGAGGGAAGATAGTGTGAGATTAGTGAGATCAGTGTTAGTAGCTTGAACTGGATTCGATGGGGAATTGGGAGCCAGTGGAGGGATTTGCAGAGGGGAGAAACAGGGGAGTAGCGAGGAGAGAGGTGGATTAGTCGGGCAGCAGAATTGAGGACAGACTGTAGAGGTGCAAGAGTGTTAGCAGGGAGGCCGCAGAGGAGAATGTTGCAGTAGTCAAGGTGGGAGATGATGAGGGCATGTACAAGAATTTTAGTAGATTGAGGGCTGAGGAAAGGATGGATTCTGGAAATATTCTTGAACTGAAGGCTACAGGAGGTGGCGAGAGTTTTGATGTGTGGTTTGAAGGATAGGGCAGAGTCAAGAGTTACTTAAAAGGCAGCACATTTGAGGAGTGGGAGAGAACATAATGCCATTTACCATAATAGATAGATCAGGTGGTAAAGATGAAAGATGGGATGGAGGAAAGATGATGAGTTCGGTTTTGTCTACGTTGAGTTTTAGGTAGCGAGAGGAGAAGGAGGAGGATATGGCTGACAGACACTCTGGGATTCTGGACAGCAGAGAGTTGACATCTGGACCGGTGAGATAGACTTGAGTGTCATCAGCGTACAGGTGATACTGGAAGCCATGGGACTGTAAGAGTTGTCCTAGGCCAAGGGTATAGATGGAGAAAAGTAGAGGCCCAGGACAGAGCCTTGTGGGATTCCAACAGAGAGAGGGCGGGATGAGGAGGAAGTGTGGGAGTGGGAGACGCAAAATGTGCGGTTGGCAAGGTATGAGGCAACCCAGGACAGGGCAAGGTCTTTGATGCCAAGGGAAAAAAAGAATGTGAAGTAGGAGGGAGTGGTCAACTGTGTCAAAGGCAGAGGACAGGTCGAGAAGGAGGAGAATTGTCTGTTAGCTTTGGCTATGAGTAAGTCGTTGGTAATTTTGGTTAGGGCAGTTTCAGTGGAGTGGTGGGGCCGGAAACCAGATTGTAAATTGTCGAGGAGAGAGTTAGATAAGAGGTGGGAGGAAAGTTGAGCATGGACGTGTTGCTCAAGGAGTTTGGAAGCAAACGGGAGTAGCGATATGGGGTGGTAGCTCGTCTTTAGCAGTCGGGTCTAGGATTGGCTTTTGAGGATGGGCGTGATGGTGGCATGTTTGAAAGCCGAGGGGAAGGTCCCAGAAGATAGTGATAGAGTGAAGAGGTGGGTTAGGGCTGGGATGAGCATGTTAGTGAGGTTGGGGAGGAGGTGGGAAGGGATGGGGTCAAGTGCACAGGTGGTGAGGTGTGATTTGGATAGGGGACGAGTAAGTTCTCCTTCGGTGATGTTGGAGAGGGAGGTTATGAGGGAAGGGCATAGGTCTGGTATATGGAGTGGTTGGGGTGGTGGAACGATAAAGGTTTGCCTTGTTTGGTCAATCTTGTTTTTGAAGTATGTAGCGAAGTCCTCAGCAGAGATGAGGGAGGTCGGAGGGGGAAGTGGTGGTGTCACATCACCATTGGACTCGGTGGCTGGTGTTCCTGCCTCGTCCACTGGGAGGAGCCGGTTTCCTTCGGCTGATGGTGCCAGTGATAGGAGGGCCTTGTCCTCATATGGACCTGCTCCTGCGACGTCTGCCTCTGTCGCTGAGCGCCGCCATGTTTCTCCTTTGGGTGGTGTTGGTAGCAGAGGAGTGGGCCCTGCAGAGCGGTCTGTTAGGCGCAGCCTTCGTTCTGCTGTCAGAAGTGGAGTGGGCGGAGCCTGTCGTGCATCACCATCTGTCCTGGTTCTAGGGGCGGTCCGGATGAGATCATCAGGCTGTGGGCTCCAGCCTATGGGAGGTAGCCGCGCCCTTCAAGTACATTGGAGCCTGGCTTGCAGGCCGCCAGATATAGTTTTGGTTCCCCAGTGATAGTGTGTGTTTAGTTTTGTGTCTGACCTTGCCTGGATTTCTGACTCTGCCTATGCCTATTGATTTTGTACCTCAGCTGCCCTCTTGGTTTTGCCCTTGACCTTTGCCTGGATTTTTGACTCTGCTACTGCCTGACGATTTTGTACCTTAGCTGCCCTCTCGGTTTTGATTCGGACTTCTGACTTCGTTTTTCGGGTCTTGATTTTTCCCTGGCGACCTCCCCGGCTCTGTTGCTCATATAGGCAGCTACCCCCTGGGCTCCGCTGTAATTCCAGATCCCTGTATAGGGGTTAAGGGTCTCGGGGTTTCTCGGGGTGCTGCCTACCAGCAGCTTGGCCTCACAGCGGATGGTCGTCACAGGTGGGTGGAGGAGAGAGTTAAAAGTGCTGAACAGTTGTTTGGGGTTGTAGGATAAGGAAGATATAATGTTTGTGAAGTAGGTCTGTTTTAGCAGAGATGAGTGCTGATTTGAAGGCAAGTGTAGCTTGTTTGAAAGTTGTGAAGTCGTCTGGCAGCCATGTTTTCTTCCAACGCCGCTCCGCAGCCCTGGACACTTGTCAGAGTTCTTTGGTGAGATTGTTGTGCCAGGGTTGCCTATTGCTTCGTCACCTTTTGCGATGGACGAGAGGGGCGACTGAGTCTATGGCTGATGTGATGGTGGCATTGTAGAAAGCAGTGGCACTGTCTGTGTCATGGAGTGAAGATATAGAGGACAAGGGAGAAGTCGTAGAGTCTGTGAATGTCTAGTTGTGCGAGATTTCTGCAAGGATGAGCTAGTGGCTGGATATGGGGGACTGGTGAGGAGGACAAGGAGGAGAAGGTGAGTAGGTGGTGGTCAAATAGGAGGGAGGGGGAGGTTGTGAGATTACATAGGGAACAGAGGCGGGTAAAGATGAGGTCTAGTGTATGTCCGTCTGTGTGGGTGGCTGTGGAGGACCATTGAGTAAGTCCAAAGGATGAGGTAAGAGAAAGGAGTTAATAGACATGATTCCCAGATTACAGGGAACCTATCAAGTAAAAAATTGTATTTTTCCAAAAACAGTGATTTTTTTATGACCTTTAATTGCATATATTTTTAGTGTATATGACTAATGTACAGTTAATGTAAGGGTAAGAGCCCACAATCAGTGTTAGCAGCGTTATGGACTGAGCGTGTTTTCACTACATCCAAAACACTGTGTTGTACAGTATAAACACAGTGGATGGACTTATAAAAATCCCATGCCCAGTGTGCTTCCTTTTTACACAGCGTAAATTGACATGCCGAGTGCTTCTCGATCCGCAGCATGTCAATTAATTATTACAGAAACACTATTTTGGAAAGCGTAAGAACACAGCAAAAATACACTGTCAGTGATCCTGATCATGGGCAGGTAGGGTGCGTTATCCCGTAGAGAACACTAGCGTCTACAAATGAAGAATCACGCTACGTCTGGAACCTCCTAGTTGTAGTCATGTACCCTAATGGAATTGATATCGAGTCAATTTACATACAATCTTTCTGTTTCTGTCCATTCCCCACAAGAGCTACCGTAGTTACCAATGTTGAAAACATTGCCAAAACTACTATTGCTTATTTTGCTCTTTACCAGATTTTTTTTACTGTTAAAGTTGACGTTGGCAGTAGGACGTAGTCTACTACATCTTGGTACCTTCATGCAATAGGCGTATATAGTCACAAATAATGTACAGCAGAGCATACTTTGAGTTCGCCTTCATCATCCCTGTCAACAGCCCCATCTGCACATATGCCCAATTCCCATTTTGAAGGGGTTCTGAAGTAAACTTTGAGTCACAATCTTGCAGCTCTCTGGCGCCTCCTTATCCTGCTAGGCAAATTAGGGTATTGACAGAGGATAAGGTAATAAGCGCGGCTGCTCTGATTTATTCAGAATATTGAGGCACTTGATGTAACAGAATATATGTATACCATTAGTTCCAGCTAGGAATATATATATATACAGTCATATGAAAAAGTTTGGGCACCCCTCTTAATCTTACTCTTTTTTTTTGTTTAAAATTGTTTTTTTGCAACAGATTTTTCAGTGTGATATATGTAATAACTGATGGACACAGTAATATTTCAGGATTGAAATGAGGTTTATTGTACTAACCGAAAATGTGAAATATGCATTATTTCAAAATTTGACAGGTGCCATAGTATGGGCAATAATAGGGATTAAAATAAGAAATTTACTAATTCTGTGCCACAGTTATAACCGCCAGATACAGAAAAGAATTGACTCCTTAGAAAACAATTTAGTACCACAGCATAGTTTCAGCCATCTATTCATGGCTCTGATTGACTCAAAATGGAGGGTCTGATTGTTATCTTTTTAATTTAAAATCAGAACTTCCATTCTGCAGACCTCACATATGGGATATCTCTGGGAGGTACACATAATTCTGAAAGTTATCAATTTCTCCTTTTCTCCACATCTTTGGCCTTGAATCTCACAGGCCAAAAATTTTAGCATCATTTTTCTGCTTATCATTTTATCCTTTGATAGAGACCAGACACCACATGGCTGATTTGCTGATGGGTAGAAGTTTATTTCTTATGATTCTGGCAATCCCTCAGTGACGCAAACGGTGCTGTGCATTCACCAGGATGTGAGGACTCTGAAAATCTAATTTTCATTGTCCAGTATTAATGTGTTATTAAAGTGTTTTTGCTTACAAGACAAAGAACCGGAGTTTGTGTTTCCTGCCAAAGAGTTGCTTATCTTTAAGGCCCTAAACCTGGCCTCTTTGCCAGGGGAGGAGGGAAGTGAGAGAGAGAAAGCTGTCCCACAGACCCCACAGAGGTGGATGGAGTAGATTGTCAGCTCTTGCAGTGCTTCTAGAAAAATGGAAGATATTTTCATATTTTTCTAACACCCTGATGGAGCCACGGAGCGTAAGGTAAAACAAGATGTGAATACGGGGTCAGACCATATTTAGCGTTTAGGCTTGGTGGGTACTTTTCAAATGCAAAAGCCTGAATCAATTTCATATATAAACTTTTCAGCATACGTAGGTCCTGATTCATTTACCACCGTGGCACAGTGCTGGGGTCCTGGGTTCAAATCCCACCAAGGACAATCATGGATTTTAGCTGAATGAATGAATGAAGAAGCTAAGTTTAAGGTTAAATGAGTTTTTTGGGCAAAATAATACTTTGGCCATGAAAAAGGTGAAAAATAACAAACTCAGTTATAGTCACCTACTGGCACCTACCTGGATCCAGTGTGGGCCTCTTCATAGTCTGCGTATAGATATAAAGCAGTGATATCATGTGACTTGAACAGTGCATCATCAGATATGTCATGATGACACGCTGCTCAAGTGTGATCATTACAACAAATCACATTCTGGTGGAAGGTGATATCACTGGTTCCTGTCTCTGCACAAGCCAGAGCAGACTGCATTGGGTCCAGGTGAGTCGACTGAGTTTGTTCTTTTTTACATATCTTGTTTTATTTTACAAGGGCAACCCCTTTAAGTTATAAAATAAAAAGTAATCAATATTTTAAACCATCAATATACATACAGTTGTGGCCAAAAGTATTGACACCCCTGCAATTCTGTCAGATAATACTCAGTTTCTTCCTGAAAATGATTGCAATCACAAATTCTTTGGTATTATTATCTTCATTTAGTTTGTCTTCAATGAAAAAACACAAAAGAGAATGAAGCAAAAAGCAAAATATTGATCATTTCACACAAGACTCCAAAAATGGGCCAGACAAAAGTATTGGCACCCTCAGCCTAATACTTGGTTGCACAACCTTTAGCCAAAATAACTGCGATCAACCGTTTCCGGTAACCATCAATGAGTTTCTTACAATGCTCTGCTGGAATTTTAGACCATTCTTCTTTGGCAAACTGCTCCAGGTCCCTGATATTTGAAGGGTGCCTTCTCCAAACTGCCATTTTTAGATCTCTCCACAGGTGTTCTATGGGATTCAGGTCTGGACTCATTGCTTGCCACCTTAGAAGTCTCCAGTGCTTTCTCTCAAACCATTTTCTAGTGCTTTTTGAACTGTGTTTTGGGTCATTGTCCTGCTGGAAGACCCATGACCTCTGAGGGAGACCCAGCTTTCTCACACTGGGCCCTACATTATGCTGCAAAATGTGTTGGTAGTCTTCAGACTTCATAATGCCATGCACACGGTCAAGCAGTCCAGTGCAAGAGGCAGCAAAGCAACCCAAAACATCAGGGAACCTCTGCCATGTTTGACTGTAGGGACCGTGTTCTTTTCTTTGAATGCCTCTTTTTTTCTCCTGTAAACTCTATGTTGATGCCTTTGCCCAAAAAGAGAGAACATTCTTCCAAAACGTTTTAGTCTTTCTCAAGTAAGTTTTGCCAAACTCCAGCCTGGCTTTTTTATGTCTCGGGGTAAGAAGTGGGGTTTCCTGGGTATCCTACCATAGAGTCCCTTTTCATTCAGACGCCGACGGACAGTACGGGTCGACACTGTTGTACCCTCGGACTGCAGGACAGCTTGAACTTTTTTGGATGTTAGTCGAGGTTCTTTATCCACCATCTGCACAATCTTGCGTTGAAATCTCTTGTCAATTTTTCTTTTCCGTCCACATCTAGGGAGGTTAGCCACAGTGCCATGGGCTTTAAACTTCTTGATGACACTGCGCACGGTAGACACAGGAACATTCAGGTCTTTGGAGATGGACTTGTAGCCTTGAGATTGCTCATGCTTCCTCACAATTTGGATTCTCAAGTCCTCAGACAGTTCTTTGGTCTTCTTTCTTTTCTCCATGCTCAATGTGGTACACACAAGGACACAGGACAGAGGTTGAGTCAAGTTTAATCCATGTCAACTGGCTGCAAGTGTGATTTAGTTATTGCCAACACCTGTTAGGTGCCACAGGTAAGTTACAGGTGCTGTTAATTACACAAATTAGAGAAGCATTACATGATTTTTCTAACAGTGCCAATACTTTTGTCCACCCCCTTTCTTATCTTTGGTGTGGAATTATATCCAATTTGGCTTTAGGACAATTCTTTTTGTGCTTTTTTCATTGAAGACAAATGAAATGAAGATAATAATACCAAAGAATTTGTGATTGCAATCATTTTCAGGAAGAAACTGAGTATTATCTGACAGAATTGCAGGGGTGTCAATACTTTTGGCCACAACTGTATATATCTCTGAATAGCTAAACAGTTGTGTACTAGTAGAGTTGTAAGTCCCTGGAGCTTTTGGGTTCTTCAAGTTTCAAAGAAGCCTCACATTGTACATAGAGTACACAAGTCATTTGTGCTTGGTGGAATGTCCTGTGTTTGGAAATACCTTCCCGAAGTAAAAGTAGTGACCCGAGATTGTAAATTGGAGAAAGAATTTGTAAAGCTCCTAATGCAAGTGCAAACATTGCTCTGTCATCAGTAACATATGTGGACGTGATCATTTTTATGTTTTGCCTTTGACATAATTAACATTAGTAGTTCTGCCAGAACCTGTAACTATGAATGCACTACATAGATTCCTTCCATCTTATGGGCCTTGCCATTGACTTTTGAAAAATATACTGTAAGATTTTGCTTTGAATAATGTAATTCTGCTCTGTACTCTGGTAGGAAATGTTAGAACACAGTGGAAGGTGGTTCGTCAACCACTTAATAAGATGCAACAAAGTTTGTTAAGAACATCATACATCAAATGGTAGGAAAAAATAAGGCATTGATACACCAAAATCAACTATTGATCCAATATGTCAATAGCAGAAAACTTGTTCAAGTGACCTGGACCTTGATCACAGCAATCTGAATGGAGAATGCAAAAAGAAAGTGTCACAAGTGTATGGCTGGGGTCACAGATAGCAATCCTTTTTGAAAGTGTTTTCCATGACCAATCCGTTTTTTTTTTTTTGGTGCTTTTTGAGCCTCCTATGCCCCTGAACGTTTTTTGGACTTAGTCATTTTTTGCCAAAAAATGCTAGAAAAAACGGATCCGTTTTTCCATAGGGCCCCATGTTGAAAAAACGGCTTTGTTTTTAAACGGCACCCAAAAATGTTGGGAGCAATGTTTCTGGGTAAAAAACATTCCTCGCAATGTTTTTAGGTGCAGAAAAAAACGGATAGGGTGTTTATTACATATAATCC
The DNA here is from genome assembly GCA_033576535.1 of Allobates femoralis. Taxonomy (NCBI): domain Eukaryota; kingdom Metazoa; phylum Chordata; class Amphibia; order Anura; family Aromobatidae; genus Allobates; species Allobates femoralis. Next base: position 174,714,742 of record JARQOC010000001.1, read on the forward strand.
GTTTTTCCATCAGTTTTTGGACTTAGAAAAAAAAAATGCAAAAATGATGCCAAAAACGGACCAAGGGTTTATGTGTGGCCCTAGCCTATCCCAACCTGGGGAGACTGTTGAAAAGTCTGATACCTGAAGGTTACAAAGACAGATGGATCACCGGCCTATAATTTTTATTTAAATATATATATACGTTCTAGTTGTTCTTTGTTACCCTTAATCACTGGTGCAGCTTTTTGCTAACCTTTCCCCTCTGCATTAAAGAGTCATGTGTTTACCAGCTGACGCCACTGATACAGTCTTATTCCACATGATGACCACCTTGACGGAACCAGTCTCTGGAGAAACAGTGGTGTTATTACAATTGCAGCTACGGTGCTTTGCTGCAATTGAGTTTTGTGTTATATCCTTTTTTGTCTATTTTTCCTCTGTCTCTGTCCCTTACCTTTTGTTGTATTATTGTACAAGTGAGGACCTGTATAGGGACGTTAGGGAGAAGAGTGTTCATCCTCAGGTAGTTGTCATGAGGTGACCCTCTTTCTATTGCCAGAGCCTTCCTTCTATACCATCCCTGTTGTTACCCCTGTGTTACACTGTACATTGGGTATCTGTACGCTTTGAATGATCACCTTTGTTTGCATCCTACACAGTGAAGGAAATAATTATTTGATCTCTTGCTGATTTTGTAAGTTTGCCCTCTGTCAAAGACATAAACAGTCTATAATTTTAAGGGTAGGTTAATTTTAACAGTGATGGCCACTTTACACGCGGCAACAGAAAGATAGAAAACGGCAGGTGTCGGAGACAATTGTACCTTTTACCTTCAAAACACCTTGCAGATACCTGAATTACACGCATCCACTTCAAGGTGTTTTGAAGGTAAAAGGTACAATTGTTTCCGACACCTGCCATTTTCTATCTTCCTGTTGCCGCGTGTAAAGTGGCCATGAGAGATAGAATATTACAAATAAAATCCAGAAAATCACATTGTCTAACTTATATGAATGTATTTGCATTTTGAAGAGAGAAATAAGTATTTGATCCCCAACCATCTGGCTCCTACAGACCAGTTAGACGCTGCTAATCATCTCATTACCTGCATTAAAGTCAGCTGTCTTAAATTGTCACCTGTACAAAAGACTCCAGTCCACACACTCAATTTTTCAGTCAGACTCTAACCTCTACAACATGGGCAAGACCAAAGAGCTTTCTAAGGATGTCAGGGAAAAGATCCTTGACCTGCACAGGGCTGGAATGGGCTACAAAATCATAAGTAAGATGCAGGGTGAGAAGGAGGCAACTATTGGTGCAATAGTAAGAAAATGGAAGAAATACAAAATGAGTGTCTATCGACATCGATCTGGGGCTCCATGCAACATCTCACATTGTGGGGTATCCAGGATAATGAGGAAGGTGAGATATCAGACTAAAACTACACAGGGGGAACTTGATAATGATCTCAGGGCAGCTGGGACCACTGACACCAAGAAAACCATTGGTAACACATTGCGCCGTAATAGATTAAAATCTTGCAGTTCCCGCAAAGTCCCACGCTCAAGAAGGCACATGTGCCGACCCGTCTGAAATTTGCCAATGAACACTTTGGTGATTCTGAGAGTGATTGGGAGAAGGAGCTGTGGTCAGATGAGACAAAAATTTAGCTCTTTGGCATTAACTCAACTTGCTGTGTTTGGAGGAAGAGAAATGTTGCCTATGACCTAAAAAACAGCATCCCCACAGTCAAGCATGGTGGTGGAAACATTATATTTTGGGGGTGTTCTCTGTTAAGGCCACAGGACTACTTCACCACATCAATGGGACACTGGATGGAGCCATGTACCGTAAAATCCTGAGTAACTACCTCCTTCCCTCCGCCAGGACATTAAAAATTGGTCATGGTTGGGTCTTCTAGCATGACAATGAACCAAAACATACAGCCAAGGCAACAAAGGAGTGGCTCAAAAAGAAGCACATTAAGGTCATGGAGGGGCGTAGCCAGTCTCCAGACCTTAATTCTATAGAAAACATATTGAGGGAGCTGAAGCTCTGAGTTGCCAAGCGACAGACACAAAATCTTAATGATTTAAAGATGATCTGCAAAAAGGAGTGGAGCAAAATTCCTCCATACATGTGAGCAAACCTCATCATCAACTACAAAAAATGTTTGACCGCTGTGCTTGCCAACAAGGATTTTGCCACCAAGTAATAAGTCTTGTTTGCCAGAGGGATCAAATACTTATTTCTCACTGCAAAAAGCAAATAATGTTATATAATTTAAACAATGTGATTTTCTGGATTTCATTTTGGATATTCCATCTCTTATGGTACCTTTACACGCCACTCAGAAGGTTGAAAACAACCGGGTGTCTCACGTGCACGAGCACGTACCAACGGTTGCAAACGGTACTCGATACCGCCTTTACACGCCGCTACAAAGTGCTCTACAGAAGGTTTAATCTATCTCTGGAGGCACCGCTGGGTGCTCAAGTTACCTTCTGTAGAGCACCGTCCCTCATTTACACGCAGCTACAGAAGGTAACATGGGAGGACCTGGTGCAGCAGGGACAACACATAGGCGTGCCACAGTTGTGGATTACGAGACGCTCGTACGATGATTGGACAATGCAATAGCATCATGATTGGCCAGCCAGCGCAGGAAGGCTGGCTAATACATGATGCTATTGCAATTGTGTAGTGTGACTGGTCATCTCCTTAAATATGCTGCCCTATGCAGCGACAACCAATCGTAACGCAGGAGCTTCCACCAATGATCGCTGAAGGGGGGCGGTTTCCCGGAGGCTGTGTCACGCCCCAGGGAGTTAACTAGGTGACGAAAAAACCTTCCTGTATCTCATTTAGACGCTGCTACCATCGGGTTGCAACCAACCTGTTTTAGAGCACTGCTCTGAAACAGGTGCCGAAAGTGACGGGTGGCAACGACCTAGTTTACACGCCGCTACCTCGGTTGATTTGACGGTGCAAGATACATTTGTCTCCGAAACCCGGTTGTTTTCAATCTTCTGTAGAGGCGTGTAAAGGTACCATTACTGTTAAAATTAACCTACCCTTAAAGTTATAGACTGTTCATGTCTTTGTCAATGGACAAACTTACAAAATCAGCAAGGGATCAAATACTTATTTCCTTCACTGTAGAATACCGCTGTTATAATGGTCCAGGCTGGAGCAATATATTAAGGAGCAAATAAGCACTGTGCTCCTTTATTCTCGTTATTGATATATTGTATCACTATTGGATCAATTGATGTTGGCTCTTTAATTCTTTATTTTCTTTCCATTTGATATATACCGGTAATCTTTTAAATAAACTTCAATACCTTCATTTCATCTAATCAAGTGCCATGGTTGTCTGAATAGTTACGATTTCTCTTTTATTATGTGTGTACTTATGCTTTCTGTGAAAGTATAGAAAAGGCTTCAAATAACTTAGATCACTCTCAGCTCCCATTGCTGTGCTGATACTAAATTTACTATGTCTCTAAGTCTATGTACACACTGGTCATTTTTGGTGCTGCTTTTTTTTTTAAAACTATACCAAAAACAAAACAGTCACTGCGTCTGTCAGCAAAGTGAAGGGGATTTTCAATTTGCTGTGCAGACGTCAAGGTTTTTGACTGCTGCGTTAATGATGCATCCAAAAAATGAATAGTATGTCAATTATTGCTCCGTTTTTCTGCTGTACTTTCTCCATTTTATTAAAAAAAAAGCATTACAAATGGATTGGTATCACACAGTCCGTTTGTGATGCTTTTTTTACTGTGCTTTCCACAAAACCAACACACAATTACTTACCCTCCTCGGAGATCCCATGACGTGCTCCTGTGATGTCATTCTTCCGAGCACTGGCAGGACCTGCAAGTACAGTAGTGACAGGATCAGCCTGAGAGTCACATGGCTAGGTCCTGTAAAGAATACCCGAAGGTAACCCATTACTGGAAACAGTACACCTTGGGGAAGGTATTAAAGTGTGTGTGTCTGTCTGTGTGTTGGTCTGTCCCCTCCTTATGGAATAGTACTGCATTTTGGCTTTAAAAAAGCAGAAGCGCAACACAAAAAATGGAGCAAAAAAGCAACAGAAACAGATGATGTCTTTGTGATGCGTTCTTGCAGAAAAAAAGGATCTGTTTTTGATGTTGAAACTGCACTAGAATGGGTAAATAATAATGGAGCACAAATGCTCAGTGTGAATGGTCCCTACAATGTTCAGTAATGTGCAAGATCAGAACTCGGATGTAAAACAGTTTTTTGGGGATCCGTGTCTATCCTTTTTGAAACGTATATCCAGGAATCTGTTTTGGCCTCCCATGTATCCCTATAGGCACAGATTGGTCCTATATGGCTATCTGTTTATGTGATTTTTGTCAGGGATCTGCTTGTGGTCGATTTTTTCATGTACCCAGAATCGGAGCGATTTTGGCCTGCCTTCAAAAAAAGCGGACACAAGTGAACAGAAATGGATCCGTTGCGTCCAATAACATGGGTATACTGTATATGGAGACGGATCCGTGAAAACAAGATCCATAAAACCGATCCATTTGCTGTACTGAGCATGCTCAGAAGCATGGTACAGCTCCTACCTCCTCTATCTCTGCTAACTGACGACAGATCCGTTAAAAAAACGGTCTGTGGAAATCAGTTTGCATCCATTGGCAGAGATCAGTGCTTGTCCGTGTGGTCCTTTAAATTCAAGGATCCACACAGATGTGCAAAAATCGCAGTGCGAAGGGGGCCATATAGTGAAGTAGTTGCAGATGCAAAGAAAAGGACTGAATGTTGAGAAGTGGAAGTGAGCAGCAGGTGGCCGGAGCAGGGATAAGGTGAGTATTAGGCTGGTTTCATACTGCGTATTTTTTCCTGTCCGTGGGATCCTACATTTTGTAGGACCCCACGGACAGGAACGGATCCAATTTGGCCCCCATGTTATCCTATAGGCCACGGATCACATTGGATTCGTCTTTACTGCCATCCAATTTTTGTAGGATCGGAATCGGATCCGACATGATCCGTGGCCCATGACATGGGGCCTATGGAGCACAGGTCCGAGAAAACATCGGATGGTTTCTCGGATCCGATTGTAGTGTACTGAGCATGCTCAGTACATTAAAATCGCTCCTAACCATCTAATTTCACTTCTGCAATGTATATATATATTGCGGAAGTGAAACTACCCCGCACGGCTCATTCTGTGTCCGGATCCGTGATAATCACGGTCACCCCCTGTGGTGTCCGTTCCTATCCATGGGATCCTACAAAAAATAGGATCCGACGGACAGGAAAAAATATGCAGTGTGAAACCAGCCTTAGTTATTTTTTTCCAATTTACATACACTCTCAGTGTTTATAAAGAAAGCTACAGTAGTTCTTTACCTGGGGAGTGCCTGTAAGGGACTTTTTCAGTAATAGAAATGCTTGGCCTTTCGATATCACTCTGTGATCATAGTGTGTAAACACGGCACAGTCTCTAGAAAACTAGAAGGATGACATAACACCTCCTGCGCTGTCAAGCCGCTACTCTTCTGGTATCAGATGCCTTTGTAAACCTTCTAGAACACCTAATAGATCAGGATAAACCAGTTTCAGCTCAGGTCAGTCAATAAAAATAAGTGAGTTGATTAACTGGCTCATACTCACAGAGCAGCTTTCTATTCCCAGAGGCCTGGATCAACAATTCTGTCAATAACCTCAGTAATTGTTTCTTTTTCTGATCCACTGTATTCCTTTCATACGTTGAAGAAAATTAGGTTTGCATGTAGTTAATTAACCATTTAAAATAAATCATAGAAATGGATCTAGGATCCCAGGTTTGATATGGATTCCGTGATTTACAAACATTTAGTATCGGATAGATAGGAAATAATGTGAATGTTAATCACAATATTGTGATCCTAGTTAGTGTCTCTATAAGGAATAAATGGCTGACTTTATACATTTTAAGTACTATTATCAATCTTTCTTGTAGTTGTATACAGTGAGGGGTATTTCAAAGGTTTTCCAGTATTTTCTAGTTGTAACCTATCCATGGACTTTATAATATGACCAGTAAGGGTCAAAAAACAAAGGGTCCACAGGATAAATTAGAAATGACCAATAATAAGTCTGCCAGGAACAAGTTATGTTCCTGTTAGGTGGACAGTAAAGCCATTTGTTTTAGGCTGGCTTCACATTTGCGTATGTGTCTGCATGCTGATGGCATGCAGACACATACGCAGTGCAAAGCAGGGTCTAAAAGATGTGTCCGCAGCGGAGAATATCCGCCTGCGGACACATCACTGTGGAGCCCGGGCACCCAATCAGCGGTGTCCGGGGGTGAAGATCAGCGCCTGAGATCTCCGCCTCCCAGCCGCCGGTAAGCTCCGGGACTTGTCGGCGGGGAGAAACAGCTGATTTGACAGCTGTTTGAATCTTCCCGCGCCGACACCGAGAGGAGATGTCGGCGTGGGAAGATTCAAACAGCTGTCAGATCAGCTGTTCTCCCCGCCGACATCGCTAGTAGATTACCAGCGGCCGGGAGGCGGAGGACAGCAGAGGCTCCAGCTGATCTCCCGGTGGCCGTCAGTGAGCTCCTGTGACATCAACCCCGGCCACCGGGAGATTTTTCAATGGGGCTGCAGCGTTCTCCTGCGCTGTCAAGCGCAGAACACTGCGGACCCATTGAAGCCAATGCATTTTTTGTGCGCTTGGGGACGTTTGCTGATTTTCCAAGGTCCCCAAACACACAAAAAAAACCAACATGCTGCGTCCCGGGTGCGGACGCTGGACACCGGAAGGAGCAGATATCGTCCGCATCCGCACCCGAACGCAGCAAACGCAGGCACCATGCGTTCCTATGTTAAACATAGGAACGCAGTGCGCATGCGTTTGACTGCGTATGGGAACGCAGCAATACGCTGCCTTCCCATACGCAAATGTGAAGCCAGCCTTAGGTTCTTGTATGCAGGAATGGACACAGATAGAGAAGGACCCTTTTCCAAGAAAGCATATAGCCATTTTTTAGGTGAATAGTTCATTATAATGCACAACTCAACTTGCTTTGAAGGTAAAAGTGGGCCCCTTACCTCTTGGGCCTCTGTTGCACCAATGGTATGTCCACCCTATATGTGTCCATTATTCCCAACCTGCCATGACCTGATATTCTTCAACAAGTCCTAAACAGAAAAAACTTTTTTAACAAGGTGGAACATACTGCATTTTTCGGACTATAAAATGTACCAGACTATAAGATGCACCCAGATTTTAAAGGAGGGAAATAAGGGGGGAAAAATGAAGCAAAAAAGCGGTTAGAATGCACTGTTGTGGGGGAGGGGTATGCTGCTTACACTGTTATGGGGGTAATGTCAGCATGCTGGGCCCCTTTCGGGTAATATATGATCCCCCATATAACTCCCATCCTGTTATATAATCCCCCATCCTGGATATGGCATCCCCATCCTGGATATAACTTCCATACTAGTATATCATCCATAGTCTGGATATAGCACCCCCCATCCTGAATGTGGCACCCATACTGTTATATCATCCCCCATCGTATATTTGGCACCCCCCATCCTGGATATAGCTTTCACACTGGTATATCATCCTATCATCTCCCATCCTGGATATGGCCCCCATACTGGATGTAGTACCCTTATCCCCCATCCTCCATATAGCACCCTCCATCCTGGATATAGTATCCCCATCCTTCATTTGGTACCCCCCATCCTCCATATGGCATCCCCATGCTGGATATGGCACCTTACTTCCTCCATATGGCACCCCCCATGCTCCATATGGCACCACCCATCCTGAATTTAGTACCTTCCATCCTCCATATGGCATCCCCATCCTGGATATGGCACCCCCATCCGCCATATAGCACCCCTCATCCTCCATATGGCATTCCCCATCCTCCATATGGCACCCCCCATCCTGGATATGCCCCACCCCCCCCCGGTCACAGTATATGCGCCCCTGCTACCACTCACACAAAAATAACAAATGGTGTAACGTACCTGTCCACTGCTTCCTTCATGTCTCCCTCTACAGCAGCAGCATTGCCTGTCTTGCTTCCTGACTGTGCGTGCTGGCACCTAATCATGTAACTGGGGCTCACAGCGATGTTATCACTGTGCTGTGACGGTCATATGATCGAATTAGAATATCATCAAAAACGTAACTTTATTCCAGTAATTCAATACAAAATGTGAAACTCATACTATTTAGAGTCATTATAAACAGAGTGATCTATTTCAAGTGTTTATTTCTGTAAATGTTGATGATTATGACTTACAGCCAATGAAAATGCAAAGGTCATTATCTCAGAAAATTAAATTAGGGAGGATGAAGGGTTAAAAACCATGCTACCATATTCCACAAGACAACAAAGGTTTAATATAATATTGATTTATTATAGTTAACATGTTTCTGGACTCACTGAAATACCCTGAAAAATGGCAATATGACATTGATTGGTTCTGAGGAAGGGGTCAGGGAGCTCTGAAATGCGTTGACTAATAAATCAATATTATATTCACCCTTTGATGTCTTGTGTAATATGGCAGCATGGTTTTCCTCCCTACTCTATATGCACCACACTGGGGACTGCAGCAGCTGTGCTATGCTTTTATAGTATTTGTGACTCTCACATCTACACAAGGTGAAGCCTCTGGTACCTATTTAGATAATATTTTATCTCTCAGACCCTTCATCCTCCCTACTTTAATTTCCTGAGATAATAAACTTTGGTTTTCAGTAGCTGTAAGCCATAATCATCAACATTAACAGAAATAAACACTTGAAATAGATCACTCTGTAATGACTCTATATAATATATTCTTTTCACTTTATGTATTGAATTACTGAAATAAAGTAACTTTTTGATGATATTCTAATTCATTGAGATGCACCTGTATATGTACATGTTCTCCTGGTCAGATTCAGACCCTGGTCTCAGTGCTGTATCTACTGAACCAACCCACTTTGTTGAAGGCTCTGTATAATATGTCCCTAGAAATCTTAAGATTTACTTGGAAGGAGACACAAAGCTTCAGGCAGCATTACTGTATTATAGTGACAGATGTTGTCAAAAACAGGCACAGCTCCGGCTTACAGCTGTGTACTACATGGCATTCCCATTGCTCTTTAACAGGAGAACAGATGTTCACAACTTGTCAGTTCTGCAGACAAACAGGACTTTCACTGGTCTTTAGCACTGCTAGAAGAGTGTAGAAGAAGCAGAAATCAGTCACAGCATTCTCTACTCTACTCAAACATTCATTGTGCAAATATAGCTATAAAAGCCCTGGACAAGGTGTGAAATTCTACAACATGGCAGTAAATAGGACCTCAGACACTGTTCTGTAGGTGCTATGTGCTATTACAACATGAATGTGTCTGTACACTTTAACCCCTTTATTGCCCCTCCTCCAAGGGCTGTAAAGCTTTTCACTTAACTTCAAAAATATTAATAATTATCAGACCAGGAACTGTTCAACTCCATTTAGTTATAGGAAAACAATATCTTTGTCACATAGAAAATAATCAAAACTGAGAGTCCTCAGGGGCTGACACTGAAAAAATGCAATCACATAGTAAGCTTCTGGGACTACTCAGCAAACTCTGCCTGATGAAGAGAACTAAGTAGTCTTGAAAGCTTGATATTTTTCAACTTGTCAGTTAGTCATTAAAATGTATCAAGTATGAAGGTCTCTCACTTTTTTTAGTTCCATTCAGATTTTTTTTTTGTTAAATTTACTTCTGCAAATGCTGATGACAACCAATATGGCTTCAACTAAGGTCATACATATAGAAGCACACCAGGTCCCTGAATATGGAGATCGACTCCAAGGTGACCTTCTTTCCATTACAGCCTGTGATGAGAACCCCTAAGGGTCCCATTACACTTGGCAATATTCCAGCGATCCTGACAACAATACGACCAGCAATGATACGGCAACCCGTAAACAACCTCGGCCGTCGTTGGGACCCTACGTGGCTGAGTTCTGAGTCGTCAACGAGGTCATTGTTAAGGCATCAAACACACCGATGCATGCTGCCAAGCGGGAACCCGACGATCAAAAAATGGTCCAGGCCACTCTGACATGATTGGCGATGTCACAGCGGGGGCCCGGTCGCTGCTACGTGTCAAACATAGCGAGATCGCTGGCAAGGTCACTGTTGCATCACAAAACGTGTGACGAAACAGCGATCTCACTAGCGATCTCACTAGGTGTGACGGGGGCTTTATATATATCATCTCCATAGATGCTTGAATCTTGGCAAACAAGAAAATGGAGGAGCAGTCATTTCATAAAGATAGGATGGAGGCCCTGGGACATTAAGTCACAGGTGCTAGGACTGTGGTGGGGTCAAGCAGCTTCTTGGAAAGGGATGTATTTTTATAATGGTATGACTTGTTCTTCCTGAATAATACTTCTGCACCATCACAGGGTCAACTTAGTCAACTTGGACTATGATCATATGCTGAGTTTTTGGTCAGTTTTTCAGTTTTTGTAAGCCAAAACTAGGAGTGGATGAAAAACACAGAAATGGTGACGTCTTCCTATTAGGCCATGTTCATACGTTGAGTATTTGGTCAGTATATTGCATCACTATTTTCAAGCCAAACTCAAGAGTGGAACAAACAGAGGAAAAGTATAATAGAAAGATGTCACCATTTTGGTACTTTTCATCCACTCCTGGTTTTGGCTACAAAAACTGATGTGAAAAACTGACAAACTCAACATGTGAACGAAACCTTACATAGGCTGATAAGTGATACATCATAAAGCCATACAGGAAGGAAGACTAAACCTTTGGGAGTAGAAAGAAGCTTTAGTGATATAAATCCTAACGATTTAGATAAATTGTCAGAAATAGCTATATTTTAGCAATCCTCAAACCTGCATTTACAGGTGTTTTCTTCTTTGCTGTCGCCTACATTAATTATATTGTCGGTAATGAAGAAATTACTTTTTGTTCAATATTTCTGCATGACTATATGGGAATGATCCTTATTACGGATGGCAGATTAAAATAAAACCCACATGGCACAATAAAAAAAATAAGCAGATTAACCCTATCTATAGATTAGTAATAGAGAACTATTGTTATTTGTGGCAAATTAAACCCTCGTTAAGAGTTGCTCTTAACATTAAAAGCTGGTCTCTAAAGTGATTTAGTCATTTAAATGTTAGGTTAACAATTAGTCCAGGACTACCCTGCCTCCCGGTTTGTATAGAAATATAGTGCGGCTAAATTGTACATTTTCCTGTGCTTGATTCTAAATGACTCCCCACACTTAATTATGAGGATGAGAGGGGAAGCCTTATTCCTCTTTGTTATAGGATAAACTTTCAGTAATCCCAAACAAAGGAGCCAGTTCTGGAAGATATGGGATTTGCTGCCGGATTATGGTCTCAGAGATAATGATGTGCAGTCAGCAGAAGCTGGGTTTATTTTAATTCAAATAAGCTGGTAAACAAACCACTGGCATGGGTGATGGTGAGAGGAGCCGTCGTCTGCCGCTACATCACCCGGCCAATTTACAGGCGGAAAAAAAAATCTATTATACCTCGTTTTCATATGTGTGTAAATTAATACACGGGCAGATTAATCTACGCACAGTCCATTAAAATGACAATATGTTGCAGTCTATATAACCAATGTCGACCAACATCATTTTCCAGGACGGAGAAGTGGCCATGGATGTAGCAACAAATAGGATTTTCATTCCTATCACCCCTTTCTTAAATTTAGAATAATATTGAAACTGGGAATATTGGGCGACAAACACTTTTCCAAAGGAGAGAATTTATTCACAGCCAAAACATAGATTAAATAATATTTTTCTAAAATACTTTCCCGAAAAAAAACATATTTCTTTGGTTCATAAAAAAATTCTGGTTACGAAATATCACTGATATATTATGTTAAATTAAGAGATTTATTTATTTTATTTATTTTTTTTATGTGTAAGAAGCACCCGATCTTGTTTTAAAGCGTTCAGTCTACAAAATGAGAGAGATTATTAAAGAAACCTCTGGATTTGCACGATTTTCGGGACAAGACGGAGGGGATTTTCAGATGCAAATTTCAAAGCTCTAGAGATGTTGATAATTAACTGCGGGTAGAAGGCGCTGAATGCTAATATCACTCACATCCACCTGTAAATAACCAGACGTCTCCAGTATTGACTGTCTACAATTTCACATGTATATTTTATTCAATGTTATAACGTTGTTGATGCGGACCCCTGCTGAGGTTTTGTGAATCCTGGTAATACAAATAAATTCCACTAGAATTATGATAATAGGAAACTTCCCCGTGTATGTGCCACGTCTGAGAGTCACAAGTGTACTGTGAGTATTCTATAATCTAGGGGTTAACTAACAATTAGGCGTGGAATTAGTTGAGTAGCACTAAAATTAAGAATAAAGGAAATAACCTGGAAGAATGTGATAGAAACAATTCTACTTGGCGTCACACCTTAGATATACGTACATTGTATAGTCTTGGCTGCTCTCAGGAAGCAGGTGTTGATGTTTAGGATGGGTGCACATTACAGTGTATTTGATATGATTGGGATAATAGATACTGTACAGATGTACATTATACCAAGCTGAAGAATCTTCTAATTCCAGATCCACCACAAATAGCTTCTTCTATTTCTACAACAGCTCTATTTATAGAGGGGACTGCCGCATTGTTAGTCCCAGCTACCGGAGGAGCACAGCCATGAGCAATAATTATTCTTTAAATAAAAGGTGAAGAGGGTGTTGTGAAGAGGAATGTAGTTTCTCTAGTGCATTTATGGTGAATCTAGCATGCCTGGCACCTGAGGGGTTAATGTGCAGAACATCTGCATCCCTCTCTTCTCATTCATAACCAATCATGCGGAGTAATGAGCACAAATATGAGGCATATGCCAGAGCTCCCTGTGTGTTTACCTGAGTACACCATACCTGCCCCATCTACCAGAGCCACCGGGGGTTCAGCATCTGCGCTACACACACAGGAGCATGAATAATAGCATTACTAATGTCCTTTATTAATTAGCCAAAAATTAGATGGAGATAGCTAGATAGTTGGATGAATAGACATGATAGGATAGATATATACGGTAGATAGATAGATAGATATTTAATTGTATGTTTTGCAAGTATTTTAGTTAGCACTCCAGCAATATACTGGTGGTGCTTGCTTCATTGGGATTTTTTTGGTGATAGACATTAGATTGTTAGATTGATGGACATATACTAGACAAAGATAGATAGATAGATAGATAGATAGATAGATAGATAGATAGATAGATAGATAGATAGATATGAGAGTCATAAATACATATTAGCACATTGACACATTAAATTGATAAAAAGGTAGATAGATAGATGATAGATAGATACGATAGATAGATAGATAGATAGATAGATAGATAGATAGATAGATAGGTAGATAGATAGATAGATAGATAGATAGATAGATAGATAGGTAGATAGATAGATAGATAGATAGATAGATAGATAGATAGATAGATAGATAGATAGATAGATAATTGTATGCTTTACATGTATGTTAGCACTGCGTCAATATACTGGTGGTACTTGCGCTATATGATTTTTCTGGTTGTAGATATTAGATTGATAAACATACTAGACAAAGATAGATAGATAGATAGATAGATAGATAGATAGGGAGAGATATAGAGATAGATAGATAGATAGATAGATAGATAGATAGATAGATAGACAGATAGATTAGAGAACAGAAATACTTTATATAGATTGATGTATAAACATGAAAACATGATAGATATTGTAAAATAGGAAAAAAATACAATAACAAATGTGAACAAAGCAGGGTTCAAAATGTTAATGGTGGATATAACCGAGGAAAAACTAAATATAAAAGCAAGGTGATATTGATACAGACATAGGCTGAGATACAGAGGGGGGAACAAGATAAGTGAATAATACATTGATTTTTATTTCACATAAATACAATATATATATATATATATATTTAGTTATCCCTATAAATCAGGAGACACTGTACTGGGATTGTTCTCTTTCTACCTTTCTCAACAATTGTTGTCATGAATGAACACATCCTGATTTGATTTAATGTACTTTGTTGTTATGAGCAAACATTTGTGCGAGCAAAAAAAATGTATAAATTGAGAATGGACAAAGCAGCAAAGTGCTAATATTGTGGGAGCAATACCTCCACTAGCAACCAGCCAAAAAGCCTGAAAATATAGAACAAAATAGACTGGAAGCAGCACTCCAATGGGAATCAGTGATAAAGGTGGACTGTATTCACACAGATACATGAGACGGATCAGATCCTCACTTGAAGCTTTTCTCAGACAGGAGGGAAAGGCTCCAAAAGAGGATCTGATCCATCTCCTGTATCTGTGTGAATAAAGTCCACCTTTATCACTGATTCCCATTGGAGTGCTGCTTCCAGTCTATTCTCTCTCTCTACCTAAATCTCAGCTGGTTCATTGTAATTAGCGCCAATCTGAATACTGTAAATGGGCACTTGCAATGCCTGGGTGGTCATTAATGCCTCCAGATGACCCCTCGTCAATCAAACCTTCCCTGTTATTTACACCCTGCTTGTTTCTGAATACACCTGTATGCCCAACAGAAGCACAGTTCACCATGTTGGCAGGTTAAAACAACAAGCATACATTCTATGTACAGTAACACAGAGAGCTGTGGTATAGCTTAGCTTTAAAAATGTTTTAACCCTTATCAGTGATACATGGCGGGATCTTTGATTGTGTTACAAGGTGGGTTACCATCATCTCAAACTTCTAAGAAAGCCAGCAGTGGCATTAATTTCTATAGCAAGGTAGACAAACACGGCAGAAACTAACAAGTCCCCTGCTGGGCTGCATTAACTATGGGCTGTAAAATCTCTCTAATAGCCCAGACCTTTATCCTAGTGCTCATTCTGTAGGTTTGTGAGGACACACTTCATTGTAATTATATGGTGCAGTGGGGCAAGGAGTCCAGCCAGAAACAGTTATTACTCAAATATGATCAGAAATGGAAGAAAGAGAGAAAGAAAGAGAGAAAGAAAGAAGAAAGAAAGAAAGAAAGAAAGAAAGAAAGAAAGAAAGAAAGAAAGAAAGAAAGAAAGAAAGAAAGATTATATGCACATGTTTGTTTAAATAGAAAGTTATAGAATATGTTGGTGTACTGTAAAAAGAAAACAATATCATTTAAAATAATATATACCTTTATTGATAATTATATTGATTATTTATTGATTTATAAACAGACAGAGATTAGAGAAAGAAAGAAAGAAAGAAAGAAAGAAAGAAAGAAAGAGAAAAGAAAGAAAGAAAGAAGAAAGAAAGAAAGAAGAAGAAGAAAGAAAGAAATAGATAGATAATAGAAGATAGATAGATAGATAGAAGAAAGATAGATAGATAGATAGATAGATAGATAGATAGATAGATAGATAGATAGATAGATAGATAGATAGATAGATAGATAGATGATAGTAAAGTGCTGTGGAATATGTTGGCACTATATAAATAAATGTATTGTTATGAAAAATAGATAAATGTTGAAGAATTAAAAAGAAAGAAAGAAAGAAGAAAGAAAGTGCAAGAATATGTAGATAGATAGAAGATAGGATAGATTCATAGATTGTAAAGTGATGCGAAATATGTTGGCATATATAAATATAATATAATAATAATAATATATATAATTATTATTATTATTATTATTATATAATAATAATAACAGATAAATAGTTTGAGAAATGTAGGAGAAAGAAAGGGAAGAGAAGAATGAACAATAGATAGATGTAGAAGAAAGAAAGATAGAAAGAATACACAAACTATAGATTTTTATAGAGTTATTTATAAAGAAAGGAAGGACAACAATATGCAAATGTGTATATACACAGATAGATAGATAGACAGACAGACAGACAGACAGATAGATAGATAGATAGATAGATAGATATAGATAGATAGATAGATATAATAGATAGATAGATAGATAGATAGATAGATAGATAGATAGATAGATAGATAGATAGATAGATAGATAGAAAATAGATGGAAATACTAGGTCAGATAGGCTAATATATCTATCAATTGATTTACATATCTATGTATCTATTGTGAGCCTTAAGATATTTTCCATCATTTCCACCCATCTAGTATAATTTTCGGGCTGTCTGGTTAATCTATTACTCTTAGATTTTATGTAACTAATAATATAGACCATGTGCACAAAGCTTAGAGGAGATAAACCCATCCTGGGGGATAGAGCAGCAGAATGAGGAATCTGGGAGAATGGTTGCATTAAAATATGAAGAGATCAGCTCAAGCTTCCAATGTCTCTTTCTGGTGAAAAAAAATAATCTTTGTGAAATGCCTATTCTATGGCTCCAATAAACAGAAGCCATTACCTCACGGCTGCTTTTGTTGGCCCTATACAAGAGAGAACAAAATGGTTATTGAGGGGAGCGCTTTAGATTGTGATTGTGGGTAGTATGCACAAAGAGCACTGTTATTGTATTAAAAGAACCATCTGTAGCAGAAACAATGCCATCAAATTATCTGTGAATACCCAGTGTAAAGTATAAAGCTGCCTCTCTGGTGCAGGGTGGGGGCATGTGCAGCACTCTTACGAGAACGACAGTTTTGTGTCTGTGTTGTTGTCGGTTCATTCTTCTAAAAAACAGCCGTAAACGCTGCTTCTTGTTCCAGGAGCTGAAGAGTGCGGAGCTGCCACCGGCTGCATGGACGGAAGGACGGAGGGATGCGGCAGCTGATGAACAGGGCTGACTGGCTGCGGGGCTGCGGCTTCCAGGCAAACGTTTAGGGTTTCTGCACTGCACGGACTCCCCTTTATTGCTGCCAATCAAACTGCTGGGAAGACAACACCCCGAGTTACTGCCACGTAAGTAATTGCAAGCAAACTTTGACACCCCCTCCCCCTGTAGCTATTTTATTTGGGATCTAAGAGTGATCAGCATCCCGCCCATGTGCCAATCATCCGTGTAGCCAGGGCTCTAGTGGGTTCAGGCAGCCCAGCTCTGGTTCAAGGTCTCTGCCTGCATGTTAACCTGTTAAGTGCTAGGACTGTGCACACCTGTTCTCAGGGAAAAGCATGGGATGATGGTGCCCAGCTGCCTGGCACACCTGTAGGCCACACACCTGCTTGGACTTGTGGTCCTGAGGACACGGGGTCTTTGGTGTTAGCTATAATTTAGCCTTGTCACCAAATACAAGAAAGAGCATTGAATAAGAAAGTGCAAATCCACCTGTCGATGTCCCAATGCCGTCCTGATGGGTGCCTCCAATTACTAGGAGCCAATGCTATAAGGGCTGTAGGAACTTATCTCATTCTTCATTCTAGGCAGAAAAACTCCCCACTTAAAACAGTAGAATAATTAGAATTAGTACAACTATTATCACTATTGTTACAACTACACAAGGTTGAATTCAACCTATATAGATATATAGATAGAACATTCTATCACGTCCCCTTGGAAATTTGCACCAAATATTGTTTTTTACATATGTAGCATAGGAACGCATTATATTAGAGCCATATGTATAATGTTCAGGCTGTAATTAGTCAACCGGTAATGTGCTCAATAATTACAGCAAACATTAGAAATAACTGGTCATTGACTTGTAGTTGGGTTGGCATTGAAATATTAAGGGCTGCAGTCTTATGTAAACTACAGATAACATCTATTGATAATATTATAGAGTTTACATATCAATAGAGTAATTTATAACAAATAAAGAATAATAATTACATTTTTATTCAACATTTATACATTTCGCAATAATTCTCGGAAGATTTCCACACTTTCTCTAAACTGAGAAGTTAATATTTCATATAAGTTCATACAAATGTCAGCAATGGAGAATGCATAGCCTATACCCAGGACTATAGATCTTAATACATTAGTAAATGTGGCAGGAATTTCCTCTCTAATTGTATCTATATGACATTTCACATATAGGACAATGTGGTATAGACTATTACAAACTCAGCTCTACTTACAAGCTCAGCCAGCTCTCCTACATCTGCATGGGAGCCTAATACAGCAATGCAGCCCATGAGATTGCTCTTTGGCACCTCCTCTGACTCCATGAGAAATTACATCTCTCATTCCCTGTATGGATCTTACCGCGAAATCTGTTCAGTCTAAATGTATTTATCCTGTGAGCATGGGGTGACCTGTGGCATTGGGGCCAGCAGTACGTGAATAAAGCAAAAAGTCAGATGACCCTAGTGGTCTACATATCTACCCGCTTCTCAGAATTGAGGATTAACCCCTCTTGTGCCATTATATGGGCTTCTGTGGATGACATGAAGCAAGATGTGTACTAGTTACATTAGTGCTCAGTGCACAAGGAGACAAATCCGTCATCTGTTTACTGGTGTCATCCAGATTCTAGTCCCATGTCTGATGCTCGTGTGAAGTACCGGAGATAGAGGTTAATCCTGGGCTGTATGATGCAGATGTGATTGGCAGCGGAGAAGGTGTGGAGGGCAGGTCATGCTCAGTATTTACAGCCCACTGCCTGATACTGAGCCTTTGTTAGGCCTGCAAAGCTAATTTAGTGCTGATCAAAAGCTCCACATAGTTAAAGGCCTGGTAATGACTGCTAATTTCATCTCACACTTGTACGTCCCCAACCGCTGTCATTAGGGAGCGGCCATGGAAGTGCAGGTGAAGTGCGGCTTCTGGAAGTAGGTTTTATGACATTAACATGCTAATCCCAGGCCCGGATCTTCAGTTATGTGTTCCCATCCTCATTGTGCCCTTGGCCTTCCATTGGTTAGACCCATCTCACTTGAGTACAGAACTAATACAATGAAAAGTGAGAAAAAAGGATAAGAGAAAGTGATTTCTATTATGTATTATTATTATTATTATTCATAACTGATGTGACTACTATACAATAGCAAACACATGTACGTATGAATAGTTAGGGTATATACATCAATTAGTTTCATACTATTACAAGGCAATACAGTATATGATGGCATTTTGGAATTTTGTGTTTTAACCTTCTAAAATAAGAAAAGGCCCCATGAGAAAGCAGGTGCAATAATGTGCCGTGTGCACCGCAAATGTTCTAAATGTTGCTGTGTGAGGATAGCCGCTCCGCATACCAGCTTGTGATATGTGTAGGCCGATATTTTTGCAAATACAGAAATGTGTGTATTAACGAATATATATATATATATACAACGGAGTGTTCATATAATGAGTGCGTAAAACAATCTATTTTCACCAGTTATTAATGCCAAAATATCAGCCTACATATATGATAAGTTGTATATGCGGAGTAAGCTATCCTCAAATAGACACATTTTGAGTATTGATACAGTAGTGATGCCATCAACAGTATTTTATGATGATGTATAGAAAAATATGTACTTGTATAGAATATATCATATATATGCGTTGAGAATTCTCTCAGATGGGAACAATGGGGGCCGCTGTTGAATATTTCACTGGCCGCCAGCACTGAAATGCTCCTGCCTAATGCTGCTGCTGCATAATGAATGCTCGCTCCCCTTACACCCCCTCCTCCTGTCACCGAGAAAGTTTCTGCACTGGGCAAATGTGACATTTATTGATGGGTAACCCCCTGCACTCTGGACCACAACAACTACCAGCTTTGTTTTCTGATATATCTAGATAGATAGATAGATAGATAGATAGATACTAGTACATAGATACATAGATACATATAGTAGGTAATAGATAGATGCATAGATAATAGATTGATAAATACATAGATAGATAGATAGATAGATAGATAGATAGATAGATAGATAGATAGATACTACAAGATAGATACTAGTAGATAGATACATAGATACATATGGTAGGCAATAGATGATAGATAGATAGATAGATAGATAGATAGATAGATAGATAGATAGATAGATAGATATTAGTACATAGATACATAGATACATATAGTAGGTAATAGATAGATGCATAGATAATAGATTGATAAATACATAGATAGATAGAATGATAGTAAGATAGATAGATACTACAAGATAGATACTAGTAGATAGATACATAGATACATATGGTAGGCAATAGATGATAGATAGATAGATAGATAGATAGATAGATAGATAGATAGATAGATAGATATGGTAGGTAATAGATACATAGATAGACAATAGATAGATACGTAGATAATAGATAGATAGATAGATAGATAGATAGATAGATAGATAGATAGATACTAGTAGATAGATATATAGATACATATGGTAGGTAATAGATACATAGATAATAGATAGATAAATACATAAATAGATAGATAGATAGATAGATAGATACTAGTAGATAGATACATAGATACACATGGTAGGCAATAGATGATAGATAGATAGATAGATAGATAGATAGATAGATAGATAGATAGATAGATAGATAGATAAATCCAGGTCTGGAGAAAGACTTGCAGCACTCCAAGTTCTCAATGTGAAAAGAACTTTCTTTATTAGGACAGGCACAAAACATGCAACGTTTCAAGTCACAAAGACTTTTCCTCAGGCACAAGTGTCTCAACAGGAAATGCAGTTTATATATACAAACATTAGCATATTAAATTGACAACTGATTAGAGTCATTAGAAAGCAGAGAAACATCAATATTATATTAGTGGTTGTGCATAAATAAGTGACAACAAATAAAAAAATACAAAAAGATACAAAAAGACATTAGCAAATCAATCAGGTATATATGGACTGCATACAGTGTGAAAAACCTAATTTGAAAGGGCCATGCATAAGTGTACCATATTGCCATCATTATAGAGGTTTCATATGAGTTTCTATATGAAATGGGGCCAGTGGTGCTGGAATTAAAAGAAAATGGTGCATCTCAAAAAATATTAATAAGTGTTATGGCTCAAAGGGCCATCAATCATTTAGATTTAAATATTGTGCAAAATTGTGCAAAATGCAATATTAAGTTAAGTATTAAGTAGATAGATAGATAGATAGATGGATCGGCATCAGAGCATATACAGGAGTTCCAGCTCATCTACAGTCTCATGTCATCAGGTGTTGGTATACTGAGCCATTGAATACAGTGGACTTTCTAGGCACCATATTTTTCTGTTGCAATTATGCAATGTAAGGGGTGAATATCTCCTTAGAATATTTTAAATAGTCTTTAGCCTAATATAATAACTAGAGTCCAGTGTTACATTTCAAGTGTCATTTATTTTCTTTTTTACAGTCTTCAAAGTACACGATCTCGGCATTTTTATAGATGGTCAAAACTGGTAAAAAAAATCCCTTTTGAGTCCTTTCTGTTTTTCATGTGTGTGGAGTAAAGAGCTGTAGAAGACCCCGCTAAGATTGTGTGATGTATCCTTAGCCGGTGATTGAGGATGTGTCAGATGTGTGGCTCCGCTGAGCACGTTGTCTTGGGCCCCCCCTGTTGGACACAGTGGGAGCTGCACAGTGCCAGTCCTCAGCCGGCTCTAGTGTTTGCCTTGTGTCATTTTCATTAGAGAACTTTTTCCTCTGACACCAGGTTGTGTGTGCCGAATATACGAAATCACAAATGAGGGAAAGGTCTGGCGGTGTGAGGGTTTGAGGACCGGGCGTCTTCATTTCTGTCAATCCTTTATTCATCATTACTGCCTATGATGTCTATAAGGAGATCCATCGGTATTCTTCAGCCATTGTGTAGTTATTGTGCAATTTAGCCATTTCTAATTCATTACAGCCACTTTAATGCCTTTTTATTGTGAATTATGCAGAATGAAGTATTTTCCTATCTATTTCTTTATTATCCATCGATCTATCTACCTATCATTACATGTCTATATTACATGACTTCTGGATAATACCGTGCATGCCGCATAGTATTTGTCTTGTGCCACAACACCCATCAGCCATGGTACAGAGATAGTAAATGGGCAATATTAAACTATGATTATTTTCATTGTTTACCTGATTTACTAGATGTTATGATGAATATTATCATCTTATAAATCCTATGAAATATAGAACATGTATTGGGAATAGTTGGTTGTATAGAAGCTCATATGTGATGTATATGATGCATGGTGCGTCATCTACCTATGTAGATGTAATAACTGTGCATCCTCTATTAGAGCTGACAAGAGAACTGCACATAACTGTAAAGTTAAAAATTAATATGACAAAGTAAGATCAGGTGTCCTATTAATTTCATATCATGTAATTGCCTTATAATAAGGGGCACAGAACATTAGATTGGGTAAGGGAAATGATCGGGCTTTGTGCCAGTGAATGCCTGTCCTGAGGATGGGGTAAGGTGGCTGCTGGATGCGCTGTGAATTCCGCTGCTTGTCAAGAGTCCTTGAAGGAAATGATTGGATAAATGTGGCTGTGGATGAGGCGCCTGTTATTGCCCTGTACCTCGAATGCCACTTCTCACAATTACAATTGCCTCGCTTCCTGATCGGCCACGAACAAAGCCGGGCCCAGTCCTTCCACATAATCAATAAGAAATTTCAAGGACGCTCTTGTGCTACCGGGTAATTGTTCTGGAGTAGGATGAAAAATAAAATCTCATTGACCAGGTATTACTGGAAACAACACACTTTCCATTACATCACTAGAAAGTGCGCGTACAAAGCTTCTCTGTATTAATATGATGTATAGATACGAATAAAATCATCTCTATCCCATATGATAATTATTACATTATGTAAAACTCAGTGCAAAGCAGATAGTTTCTGTAATCTAATCATACACTGCACATTTAGCGGCATTATCGCTACACATGGAAGTATCTACATATTGTTTTATGTATAGAAATGTTTAGATTTATCCTTTTTAAAACATATTGGAACAAAACTGCAAACTGATATCTGCCAAAATCACTAAATATGAACAACAATCGTACAATAGAATTTAAGAAAAAGAGTGAGATGTGTATCAATTCTAAATTAGGATAATTGTTGTTATTTCCTATGTATTTTTTGGTCTTTTTTATCATTTACCATGTCAAAAGTAGATGATGGTTTAATTAAGTTCAATGGCTTAGAGCCCATCTTTTTATATTTATTTATATATATTGTAAGATTAATTGTACACTGTATAATAGAGCGGCATTAAAGTAATATAGGAATATGGTAAACTGATAGAGGTCTGATGGCCGGGTTACTTTATTCATTATAGATATAAAATTTAGGCACAACTGTGTATGTAGTGATAATATTTGTGTGCGTGTACTTGTGTGGGTGTATGTATGTGTGTGTCCATGTGTATGTTTCTGTGTGTGTATGTCTGTGTATATGTTTGTCCGTGTGTGTGTTTGTGTATGTATGTGTGTGTCTGTGTGTTTGTGCATGTGTGTCTGTTTGTGTGTGTCCACATGTGTATGTTTGTGGGTGTCTGTGTGTGTCCATGGTGTTTGTGTATGTTTGTGCTTATTTGTGTGTGTGTGTATGTTGTGTATATGTGTGTCCGTGTTTGCATGTCCATGTGTATGTTTCTGTATGTCTGTGTATATGTGTCCGTATGTGTGTGTGTGTCTGTGTGTCCATGAATGTATGTGGGTGTCTGTGTGTGTCCATGTGTGTATATTTGTTTTTGTGTGTGTTTGTGTGTCAATATGTGTGTCTGTGTATATGTATGTCAGTGTGTGTGCCTATATGTGTCTATGTATATGTGTGTTAGTGTGTGTGTGTGTCTGTGTGTATATCCGTGTGTATATGTCTCCATGTGTGTGCCTCTGTGTGTGACTATGTATATGTGTGTTAGTGTGTGTGTCTGTGTGTATATCCATGTGTATATTTCTCCATGTGTGTGCCTCTGTGTGTGACTATGTATATGTGTGTTAGTGTGTTTGTCTGTGTGTATATCCGTGTATCTGTGTCTCCATGTGTGTGCCTCTGTGTGTGACTATGTATATGTGTGTTAGTGTGTGTGTCTGTGTGTCTATCCGTGTGTCTGTGTCTCAGTGTGTGTCTGTGTGTGTGTCATCCACACAGAGACATGCCTGAACTTCATACAATCTCTATTCCATGGTGATATAGACGCCGTTTATCTGTGATACACAAGCATGTGCAATGTGTGAAAGACACTTGTCAAGGTAATGATTTATGAGCTGCTTGTATTAGACTGATATGCAGAATAGCATTGTGTAATACCAAGTGAAGTGTATCTGTCTATTGTGCTTTTCTGTTTTAACTCAATATATATGTTTATATAATAGTGTACACTGCATCTAATTACACATCATTATTTGCAAATAATAAATTGTGATTTGATCACAATCTTGTCACATACAGAGACTTTCTCAGTGTAACCGTGTATGAATGAATGCACCCTCGTAATCTTAATTCTCCTTACATTCTTGTACACGTTATGCCATATATATTCCTATCTACACATACATATCTATCTCCCTATCTGTCTATATGTGTCTCCTTCCAACAGGTGTAGCTCTTCAGATTTACATTGACGGGCAAACTTTTATCCGCCATAGTAACTCAGCATTGAGTAGCAGGGCATTAATTATTTCGGAGGGAGATAAAACTCTCATAGCCCAATAGGACCTTTTCAGATTTGTAATTAGAAAATAAATTGAGGCAGCTCTTCTTCTCCTTCCTTCCTCCTCCTCCTCCTCCTCTTTGCCAGGGTCTGTGAGTGCTTTCCCCCAATACTGGTGGTCGTCAGGCTGCACTAATTAGCAATGCTGAGAAATTCCTGTTAACAAGGACATTCTCCCAGTGCCCCTGCTCCCCTGCAGTTCTTCATTTCCATAAGAAGATTAGGAGGAGTGCAGGGAACACACTCACATGCAGATGGAGCCATATAATAGCACGATGCTTGGCCGCCTCTCCCCTCATTACTGCAACCTAAACCTCCCTGTACTTTCTTTATCCTATTGGAACATTAAGGCGGCAAACTTTACTTGGGCCCTCACCAATATCGAGATTTTTTTAATTAATTTTTCATAAACATAATCATAGATAACATATGATATAGCTACGGCATATAAAATATTTTTTATTCATTTTTCATAAACATAATCATATAAAATATAAAATAACTACGGTATATAAAATATTTTTATATTTTTCATGATAATATAAATAAAACACCAAATATAAATATTATATTTTTTTCCTAAATAAAAATTTATTAATCCTATATATTATTAATTATTTTTTCTTCCTCAATTAATTCGCATTAATTCTACTACAATATTATACGATTACTAATGACAGAATCACTAAATCTATATGTACATTCATACATTGGAATCTTTGTAAGATTTTCCATTCCGTGTAAAGATCACATAACTATCGCAGTAAACGTGTTTTAAAAGAAATGCATTTTTAAGATTTTTTTATTATTCTACAGTGTTTTTGTTTCAGAATAATGATTAAGTGTAAAAAAACATGTTGCTTGTGCATTTGTTAACCTGCGTATCATCTTAGTGCATTTTGATTTTATAAAAATGTTTTCTGTTTTTAAAAATCGCGTGAACATTTAAAAAGAAATATTTTTCGCATCACAATTCTTCGATTCAAAGAGGAATCTTTCAATATATGTTTTCATTGTGAAAAAAAATCAAATGTTGGAAAAAAAACCAGGGTGCCAAAAATAATGTTAAAAAAACAGAATAAAGCAAGAAAAAAAATGCAATAAAATATAATAAGAAGAATATTATTATTTAAAAAATAGAGGTGTTCTAAACTAAAACTAAATCAGCAGAAAATATATATAGTTAAGATATATAGTATATAAAGTCTAATTATTTCGCTCTGTTTCTCCCTATATATTTATTATTTTCGGAGAACTATATTACATTATTTTATTATTATTATTTTATAGAGGTAGATTGATTTTTGTAAGAGGTTTTATTTAGTAATCTTCATACTAGCCAAACATATTCTGTTAGAATCATTTGGCAGGATCTAGGACAATACATGAAGAGATGTGCCTAAACTGATGGACAACTATGTAATATGGAGACAATGTCACACTATACTCTATCATATAATGTTAGACTTCCTTTAAATCACTGTAAAACTGTTAAAAATACTCCACTAAGGAAAACTTTTTGAGCCAAAAGGCAAAACTATTAAGTGAAGATCCTTTTATTGGACTGATGAGCAACAGCAGAAGTGTTGTGCAATACCAAGGCTGGCCATTAGACGGAGCTCTTACACCATCAGTGGTGGTAAAAGACTTTTTGAAACAACCTGTTTCTTTTAAAGCCAATGATATAGATAGATAGATAGATAGATAGATAGATAGATAGATAGATAGATAGATAGATAGATAGATAGATAGATAGATAGATATGTGGGAGGATGGATATACAAATGGATAAAGACACACACATAAGTATGTATTACTATAGGACTATTACTGTTGCTATAAAAAATGAAATGTCTTGTTGGAAACAAGCGTGTTGGTATATTAGATAATGTGTTGCAAATGAATGTATATATATATATATATATGTGCATATATATGTATATGTGAGTAGTATGTACATATACATTAATAGAGATTCTGAAAACTCTATTTGGTATGTCTACTAGAGAGTTGAAAATATATATAGTTATAAGTGTACTATTAATATTTATATATATATATATATATATACATAATGGATAGATAGACAGACAGACAGATAGATAGATACTTGAAAAAATTTGTTGATAGATAGATACATAGATAGATAGATAGATAGATAGATAGATAGATAGATAGATAGATGCATTCAGCCTTTATTGGCCTTCCGGCAAAGTTGCAACATCTCAGTTACATGGTCTTTATTCTAGCTAGAAGAACGTCCATGTGACTGAAACGTTGCAACTTTGCCTGAAGGCCAATAAAGGCTGAATACATCTGGAAGGAGTGCTGTAGTCCCTTTATTACAATTTATGGTCTGTATACAAGAGTGATTGAATCCCACTCTGGACTGAAGTTGCACCCACATTTGTAGGAAGAAGTGCTGCTCCAATATTTACTATTTGCATAAGATAGATAGATAGATAGATAGATAGATAGATAGATAGATAGATATAGACAAATATAACAGGTGCACGTGAATGAATTAGAATATCATCACAAAGTTAATTTATTTCAGTAATTCAATACATAAAGTGAAACACATATATAATAGGTCATTACACACAGTGTGATCTATTTCAAAGTGTTTATTTCTGTAAATGTTGATGATTATGGCTTACAGTCAATGAAAACCCAAAGGTCATTATCTCAGAAAATTAAAGTAGGGAGAATGAAGGGATTGAGAGATAAACAGGTATCAGAGGCTTCACCTTGTGTAGATGTGAGAGCCACAACCACTGTCAAAAGATATCACAGCTGCTGCAGTCCCCAGTGTGGTGCATGTACAGTAAGGAGGATTAACGGTTAAAAACCACACTGCCGTATTCCAGGAGACATTAAAGGGTGAATATAATATTGATTTATTAGTCAACACATTTTAGAGCTCCCTGGCCCCTTCCTCAGGACAAATCAATGTCATATTGTCATGTTACAGGGGTCCTGAAACATGTTGACTAATAAATCAATATTATATTCACCCTTTGACGTCTTTTTAACTCTTCATCCTCCCTATTTTAATTATCTGAGATAATGACCTTTAAGTTTTCATTGGCTGTGAGCCATAATCATCAATATTTATAGAAATGAACACTTAAGACAGATAAGGTAAAGCATGTTTATACCGTGTTAGCCAGTACATAGAAAAATATTAGAATCTGAGAGTCCTCAGTGGTTAATACCTTTTAATGGGTTAGCCATTAAAAGGTATCAACCACTGAGGACTCTCAGATTCTAATATTTCACTTAATATACATCACTCTGTGTGTAATGACTTTATAGAATATATGTGATTCACTTTTTCTATGGAATTACTGAAAAAATGTACTTTTTGATGATATTCTAATTCATTGAGGAAAACCCTATCTACCAATATGCTATATACGCATATATAAACTTTGTTTGAATGTCTGTCCCTCTCTATGATAGACTATATATATATATATATATATATATATATATATATAATAAAGCTTTATTTATATAGCGCCAACATATTACGCAGCGCTTTACAATGTAGGGTTAGAGTACAGAAAATATAATACAGTAAGTAATTACAGTAGAGAACAAATACAGTACAATAATTGGATACAAAACAATAGGCATAGAATCAATGTAAAAAAGAAAATACAATAAATAAAGCAAGAAATGAAGGTGACCCTGCTCAAAAGAGCTTACAATCTACGACGGGATAGGGGTTGCACAAGGTGCAGGGGCTTATTGCACTGATGGTCCAGGCATCTTGAGGAAATGGGGCACAGGGCTAAGCTTACATGGATGGTCATTATACAGTCTGTGTAGACCTTTATGGTTTGGTGGAGTTTGTAGAAGAGTAATGTCCAGAGGGATAGCCCATTCACTATCTACAGTACAAAGGACTTCTATTAGGGAGTATGATAGGCCACCTTAAAAAGATGCGTTTTTAGGGATCGTTTGAAGCCATGCAAGTTGTGGATAGTCCTGATTTCTTTGGGTAAAGCATTCCAGAGATTTGGTGCAGCTCTGGAAAAGTCTTGGAGCCAGGAGTGGGAGGATCGGATTAGTGCAGATGTTAGTCGAAGGTCATTTGAGGAACGTAGAGAGCGGGTGGGGTGATAGACAGAGATGAGGGAGGAGATGTAGGGGGGTGCTGCATTGTGAAGAGCTTTGTGGGTGAGAACAAGCAGTTTGAATTTGATCCTGTAGTATACGGGCAGCCAGTGTAATGACTGGCACAGAGCAGAGGCATCTGAGTAACGATTGGCCAGATGGGTGATCCTGGCTGCTGCATTAAGGATGGACTGGAGAGGAGGAAGTCTGGTGAGGGGAAGGCCGCTTAATAGAGAGTTGCAATAGTCAAGGTGGGAATGGATTAGGGCCACGGTGAAGGTTTTTGTTGTTTCCAGGGTGAGAAAGGGGCGGACTCTAGAGATATTCTTCAGGTGTAAGCGACAGGAGCGGACGAGAGATTGCGTGTGGGAGGAGAAGGAGAGATCGGTGTATATATATATATATATTTATATATAGATATATTACAAGCCATAACCTAATCTCTCTCCCCATGTACTTGTTTCCTGAGGCATTCTGTATTGTTGGGCAGTGGTAGTCCTGTGGATATGCCCACACTACTAGTTGCCCTCCTTGACTCCTTCATAGGTGGACACATATCTGTTGGGCTGTTCTTGTAGGCGGCAGTTCTTCCTCCCCAGCTCTGGCTCCAGGTCCTCTGGTTTTAACTCCTTCCATGATGCTGATGCAGCTCCTTGCCTCCTGATTTTGACCCCTTTCCATGATGCTGGAGTAGCTCCTGACCTCCTGGTTTTGACTGCTTTCTATGACACTGGGGCAGCTCCTGGTTTTCACCTATTTCTATGACACTGGGGCAGCTCCTGGTTTTGACTGCTTTCTATGACACTGGGGCAGCTCCTGGTTTTCACCTATTTCTATGACACTGGGGCAGCTCCTGGTTTTGACTGCTTTCTATGACACTGGGGCAGCTCCTGGTTTTCACCTATTTCTATGACACTGGGGCAGCTCCTGGCTTTGACTGCTTTCTATGACACTGGGGCAGCTCCTGGTTTTCACCTATTTCCATGTCACTGGGCTAGCTCCTGGCCTCTTGCGTTTCACCTCATTCAATGATGCTGAGGCAGCTCCATGCCTCCTAGTTTTGACCACCCCATTCTATGACACTGGGCTAGCTCCTGATTTTTACCCATTTCTGTGACACTGGGGCAGCCCCTGGACTCCTGGTGTTGACCTATTTTAATGGCACTGGGACAGTTTCATGCCTCCTGACTTTGACCTCTTTCCTTAACACTGGGGCAACTCCAGCCCTTCTAATTTTGAACCCTTTCTATGATGCTGGGGCAGCTCCAGACCTTCCGGTTTTGACCCCATACTATGAGACTGGGGCAGCTCCTGGCCTGATGATATTGACCCATTTCCATGATGCTGCGGCAGCTTCATGCCTTCTAGTTTTGACCCCTTTCCATGACACTGGGGCAGCTCTAACCCTTCTGGTTTTACCTCTTTCCATAACGCTGGGACAGCTTCAGGCCTCCTTGATTTGACCTTTTCCATGATGCAGGGACAGCTCCAGTCCTCCTGGTTTTGACCCCATTCTATGACACTTGGGCAGCTCCTGGCCTCCTAGTGTTGACCCATTTATTTGATACTGGGACTGCTTCTAGCCTCCTGGTTTTTACAACTTTCCATGATGCTGGGCATCTCCAGGTCTCCTGGATGTGACACTTTCCATGATGCTGGAGCAACTTCAGACCTCCTGGTTTTGACACCTTTCCACAACACTGGGGCAGCTTCAGGCCTCCTGGTTTTGACCCCTTTCCATAATGCTGGGGCAGCTTCAAGCCTCCTGGTTTTGGCCCCTTTCCATAACGCTGGGGCAGTTTCAGGCCTCCTGGTTTTGACTCTTTTCCATAATGCTGGGACTGCTCCTAGCATCCTGGTTGTTACACCTTTCCATGATGCTGGGGCATCTCCTGGATGTGACACTTTCCATGATGCTGGAGCAACTTCAGACCTCCTGGTTTTGACCCCTTTCCACAACACTGGGGCAGCTTCAGGCCTCCTGGTTTTGACTCCTTTCCATAATGCTGGGGCAGCTTCAAGCCTCCTGGTTTTGGCCCCTTTCCATAACGCTGGGGCAGTTTCAGGCCTCCTGGTTTTGACTCTTTTCCATAATGCTGGGACTGCTCCTAGCATCCTGGTTGTTACACCTTTCCATGATGCTGGGGCATCTCCTGGATGTGACACTTTCCATGATGCTGGAGCAACTTCAGACCTCCTGGTTTTGACCCCTTTCCACAACACTGGGGCAGCTTCAGGCCTCCTGGTTTTGACTCCTTTCCATAATGCTGGGGCAGCTTCAAGCCTCCTGGTTTTGGCCCCTTTCCATAACGCTGGGGCAGTTTCAGGCCTCCTGGTTTTGACTCTTTTCCATAATGCTGGGACTGCTCCTAGCATCCTGGTTGTTACACCTTTCCATGATGCTGGGGCATCTCCTGGATGTGACACTTTCCATGATGCTGGAGCAACTTCAGACCTCCTGGTTTTGACCCCTTTCCACAACACTGGGGCAGCTTCAGGCCTCCTGGTTTTGACTCCTTTCCATAATGCTGGGGCAGCTTCAAGCCTCCTGGTTTTGGCCCCTTTCCATAACGCTGGGGCAGCTTTAAGCCTCCTGGTTTTTACTCCTTACCATGACGCTGAGGTAGCTTCATGCCTCCTGGTTTTCACCCCTTTCCATAACGCTGGGACTGCTCCTAGCCTCCTGGTTTTTACACCTTTACATGACGCTGGGGCATCTCTAGGTCTCCTGGATGTGACACTTTCCATGATGCTGGAGAAACTCCAGACCTCGTGTTTTTGACCCCTTTCCACAACACTGGGGTAGCTTCAGGCCTCCTTGTTTTGACCCCTTTCCATAACGCTGGGACTGCTCCTAGCCTCCTGGTTTTTACACCTTTACATGACGCTGGGGCATCTCCAGGTCTTCTGCATGTGACACTTTCCATGATGCTGAAGCAACTCCTGGCCTCCTAGCTTTGACCCCTTTCTATAACGCTGGGGCAGCTTCAGGCCTCCTGGTTTTTACCCCTTTCCATGACGCGAGGGCAGCTCCTAGCCTCCTCACTTTGACCACATTCCATGATGATGGGGCAGTTCAGGCCTCCTTGTTTTGACCTCTTTACATGTTGCTGGGTCTTCTGGATTTGACCTCTTTTTATGACACTGGGGCAGCTTCAGGCCTCCTGAATGTGACCTCTTTTCGTGACGATGGGTCTCCTCGATTTGACCTTTTTCCATGTTGTAGGGCCAGCTCCTGGGCTCCTAGGCTTGACCCCTTTCCATGACTCTGGGGCAGTTCCTGGGCTCCTAGGCTTGACCCCTTTCCATGACTCTGGGGCAGCTCCTGGCCTTCTGGTTTTGACCCCTTTCCATGACTCTGGGGGGCAGCTCCTGGCCTTCTGGTTTTGACCCCTTTCCATGACTCTGGGGCAGCTCCTGGCCTTCTGGTTTTGACCCATTTCCATGACTCTGGGGCAGCTCCTGGCCTTCTGGTTTTGACCTCTTTCCATGACTCTGGGGCAGCTCCTGGCCTCCTGGTTTTGACCCCTTTCCATGACTCTGAGGCAGCTCCTGGCCTCCTGATTTGACCCCTTTCCATGACTCTGAGGCAGCTCCTGGACTCCTGGTTTTGACCCCTTTCCATGACTCTGAGGCAGCTCCTGGCCTCCTGATTTGACCCCTTTCCATAACTCTGAGGCAGCTCCTGGCCTCCTGATTTGACCCCTTTCCATAACTCTGAGGCAGCTCCTGGACTCCTGGTTTTGACCCCTTTCCATGACTCTGGGGCAGCTCCTGGCCTTCTGGTTTTGAACCCCTTTCCATGACTCTGGGGCAGCTCCTGGTTTTGACCTCTTTCCATGTCTCTGGGGCAGCTCCTGGCCTTCTGGTTTTTACCCTTTCCATGACTGGGGCAGCTCCTGGATTTGACCCCTCTCATCACATTGAGGCAGCTCCTATATTTGACCCCTCTCATCACATTGGGGCAGCTCCTATATTTGACCCCTCTCATCACATTGGGGCAGCTCCTGGATTTGACCCCTCTCTCTCCATCACATTGAGGCAGCTCCTGGATTTGACCCCTCTCATCACATTGGGGCAGCTCCTGGATTTGACCCCTCTCATCACATTGCGGCAGCTCCTATATTTGACCCCTCTCTCTCTCCATCACATTGAGGCAGCTCCTGGATTTGACCCCTCTCATCACATTGGGGCAGCTCCTATATTTGACCCCTCTCCATCACATTGGGGCAGCTCCTATATTTGACCCCTCTCTCTCTCCATCACATTGAGGCAGCTCCGGGATTTGACCCCTCTCATCACATTGGGGCAGCTCCTATATTTGACCCCTCTCATCACATTGGGGCAGCTCCTATATTTGACCCTCTCTCTCCATCACATTAGGGCAGCTCCTATATTTGACCCCTCTCTCTCCATCACATTGGGGCAGCTCCTGGCCTCCTGATTTTGATCCCTTTCCATGACTCTGGGACAGCTCCTGGCCTCCTGGTTTTGATCCCTTTCCATTACTCTGGGGCAGCTCCTGGCCTTCTGGTTTTGACCCCTTTCCATGACTCTGGGGCAGCTCCTGGATTTGACCCCTCTCTCTCCATCACATTGTGGCAGCTCCTGGATTTGACCCCTCTCATCACATTGGGGCAGCTCCTATATTTGACCCCTCTCTCTCTCCATCACATTGGGGCAGCTCCTGGATTTGACCCCTCTCTCTCTCCATCACATTGGGGCAGCTCCTATATTTGACCCCTCTCTCTCTCCATCACATTGTGGCAGCTCCTATATTTGACCCCTCTCTCTCTCCATCACATTGGGGCAGCTCCTACATTTGACCCCTCTCTCTCTCCATCACATTGGGGCAGCTCCTATATTTGACCCCTCTCTCTCTCCATCACATTGGGGCAGCTCCTACATTTGACCCCTCTCTCTCTCCATCACATTGTGGCAGCTCCTATATTTGACCCCTCTCTCTCTCCATCACATTGGGGCAGCTCCTATATTTGACCCCTCTCTCTCTCCATCACATTGGGGCAGCTCCTATATTTGACCCCTCTCTCCATCACATTGGGGCAGCTCCTATATTTGACCCCTCTCTCTCTCCATCACATTGGGGCACTTCCTATATTTGACCCCTCTCATCACATTGGGGCAGCTCCTATATTTGACCCCTCTCTCTCTCCATCACATTGGGGCAGCTCCTATATTTGACCCCTCTCATCACATTGGGGCAGCTCCTATATTTGACCCCTCTCATCACATTGGGGCAGCTCCTATATTTGACCCCTCTCATCACATTGGGGCAGCTCCTATATTTGACCCCTCTCTCTCTCCATCACATTGGGGCAGCTCCTATATTTGACCCCTCTCATCACATTGGGGCAGCTCCTATATTTGACCCCTCTCTCTCTCCATCACATTGGGGCAGCTCCTATATTTGACCCCTCTCTCTCTCCATCACATAGGGGCAGCTCCTACATTTGACCCCTCTCTCCATCACATTGGGGCAGCTCCTATATTTGACCCCTCTCTCTCTCCATCACATTGGGGCAGCTCCTGCCTCCCCCCCCAGTCCTTCTTCTTCCTCTTCCCCTTCCTCCTCCTCCAGGTGCTGTACATTTGACCTTCCATGATGTGGATTCTACTTGTGTTTTGGTCGTTAATCAGCCCAGTGCTGTCAGCAGAATTAGGAATGATTGTGTTGCTATGGAGAGAGAGGGGCTTTTGTTTGTCGCTCCGTACAGGGCTTGTGTGGTGAGTGCTGAGCCCCCGTGTCCTGATGGTGCAGGTGTGCTTGTGACTATGGTCGGCAGTGGGACAGGTTCTGCAGCAGCTCCGTCCCCCCCCTCCACTTCCTCTCCCATAGGACTGCTGTGTGACCTGTTGCTGCTGCTGCTGGGAGACAGGAGGAGGCGGGGCGGGGCGGGGGCGTGTCCGCTCGTGTAATAGGCTGCACAGCTCTGCCCCCTCCCAGTGCTCGCTCTGTGCCGACCGCCGCTGGCCACGCCTCTTTCATGCAAATCCGGAGAGGTAGCTCTGCTGCGATTGGCTGCCCGGAAGCCATTTATTCCTGACAGCCCCGTCACATGGACGCTTGTCTATTAACTTGTTTCAAAAAAGTATCAGCGAGCACTTGTCAAAGGCGCAGGATGAAAAGTAGTGTCCTGGATCAGTGAGAGCAGAGCAGACGACTACTACTCCCAGCAGCAGCAGCACACTCACCATGTACAACATGATGGAGACCGAGCTCAAGCCCCCCGCCCCACAGCAGACCTCGGGGGGCACCGGCAACTCCAACTCCGCCGCCAACAACCAGAAGAACAGCCCGGACCGGGTGAAGAGACCCATGAACGCCTTCATGGTGTGGTCCAGGGGCCAGAGGAGGAAGATGGCGCAGGAGAACCCCAAGATGCACAACTCGGAGATCAGCAAGAGGCTGGGGGCCGAGTGGAAGCTGCTGTCCGAGGCCGAGAAGAGACCCTTCATAGACGAGGCCAAGAGGCTGCGAGCCCTGCACATGAAGGAGCACCCCGACTACAAGTACCGGCCCCGGAGGAAAACCAAGACCCTGATGAAGAAGGATAAGTACACCCTGCCGGGGGGCCTGCTCAGCCCGGGGGGCAACGGCATGGGCTCCGGGGTCGGGGTAGGGGCCAGCCTGGGCGCTGGGGTCAACCAGAGGATGGACAGCTATGCCCACATGAACGGCTGGACCAACGGCGGCTATGGCATGATGCAGGAGCAGCTGGGCTACCCGCAGCACCCGGGGCTCAATGCCCACAACGCGGCTCAGATGCAGCCCATGCACCGCTACGATGTCAGCGCCCTGCAGTACAACTCCATGAGCGGCTCCCAGTCCTACATGAACGGCTCCCCCACCTACAGCATGTCCTACTCCCAGCAGGGGGCCCCCACCATGAGCCTGGGCTCCATGGTCAAGTCCGAGTCCAGCTCCAGCCCGCCCGTAGTCACCTCTTCTTCCCACTCGCGGGCCCCGTGCCAGGCAGGCGACCTCCGGGACATGATCAGCATGTACCTGCCCGGGGCCGAGGTGCCAGAGCCATCCGCCCAAAGCAGACTGCACATGTCCCAGCACTACCAGAGCGCATCAGTACCGGGCACAGCCATCAACGGCACCCTCCCGCTGTCACACATGTGAGGGGGCAGCCTGCACGAGAGACTACTTTTATTACTAGAGCTTGGACTTCTTTTTTTTTTTTTTTTTTTGGACTATTTTTGTACAGAGGAAAAAAAATGGGGAAGGGGTTAAAAACAAACAAACAAAAGAACTTGTAAAGAACCAGAGAAAAGGAAGTGACACAAAGTTCTAGGTAGCAGCAACCTCCCCATTTAATCATCCCCAGAGCTAGTGATGACATGCTTTGTACAGTATTTATCAGATAGAGGTGGCACCCCCATGCCCACTGTTTGCCAATCCCTCCTAGGTCAGCAGCTTGGCATGAGCTGCACAAGGGGAGCACTATTTCATTCTTTTCATTCTTTCCAATTTGGACATTTTATTCGTTTAGATACATTGTATAAGACCCCCAGGACCCTCTATGCCCACTGATCGTGGGCACAACAAGGTGGAAGACCCTTTTCTTTTTTCTTTCTACTCATTGACTTGTTAATTTATAGCAGGCTCCAAGGCTTCACCCTGCACCACGAAAACTACTGTGTTTGACATATTTTCTTATGGTTTGTAATATTTCTGTAAATTTATTGTGTTGATATTTTAAGGTTTTTTTTTTCTGGCTCTCATTTTCAGTAGATGTATTTAAAAAAAAAAAAAAAAAGCAGCAAAAAAAAAAAAACAAAAAACAACCCAGACTCGGCTAAATTAGCCCAGTCCTTGTATATATATAAATATATGAACTAATCCCACCCTTATAACAGCGACATTTCCAAACTTAAGTTTTTACTCCATTCTGCAGTTTGAGATAAATAAATTTTTGACATATGGAATCTGATCAGAACGTTGAGTCTTTGATTTCTTGTTCTATCTCTTGCTGTTCTCGAGGTGAATGCAGCGCCCATTGGTGACAGAGTAGCCGTATATCAAATAATCCTTCACTCTTAGTGTATGTCTCAGCTGTGATCAGTGGGGATGACAGGGAGCCAGAATAATGGGACATCTATCTCCACACAAGGTAAATGTTGCTTTGACATTTGGTGATAAAGTGGATCACTGTAATCCATCCGTCAGATTCAGCTTCTACACAACTTCTCTGTATTGCAAACAAATTGCGCCTATTACAGCTGTTTTAATCCTGTCTCTATAAATTGCCAGCGGGCTCCAACACTGGATATTATCTCCAGCCTAAGCAGAAGAAGGAAGAGGCCCACCTGCTAGAACGAGGTAGAGTGCTTCTTAATGCCGCTGCTATGTCATGTGTGTACAGGGGCAGAAGGAGATAGCACATCATCGATAGATTGAGCTTGGAATGTCGCAACACTTTCCTGTAGGGAGGGAAAGGGTTAAACTGGCTTTTGCCAAACTTTTGTAACTAATTCATTGTCGATGTATTGAATTATTACAGATGAATTTACCTATATATATTTACTTGTACGGCAGGATTGGGCTGGGACATTAATATTATTTCTTTACAAGAGAAAGGGCCCAGCCGCATCTTATAATATCTGTAAGGTTTCTTAAGACTTTTCCATTGTAGATCTGTCTAGAAATGTGTTAATTAACTTAAAACTAGAAGTTCAGGAGATTTCCGATTGGCGCATACATTTTAAAGTGTATTATTATTATTGATTATTATTATTTAGATGCATGATGATTTTCAAATCTTAAGTCTTTTTTCTATATTAAATGGGAATGCGATGTAAGATACTTCTGTAGATCTTTTCGCTTTTACATGACTAAATATCGATCATTTCTTGTAATGGGTCCTGACCATAATGCTAGGGATCTAGAAAGGCACAGGCACGAATATGTAGATCGCATTCATTCCCTTTATTGCTGGGTCTGATCGTCAGCAGCGTTTTCTTTACTTTCGCCTCTCCCTGCTGTATTTAGATTAAAGTCTTACTAGATTAATATACAATTATGTCTTCTTAATCAGAGTAAATGAGAATAATTTCTGTCTGGCCATAAATAGTGTAGTGTCATATTTTGTAGAACAGAGTTACTTCTCACTTTTCTTTTATATTTGATTTAGAGTAATTTCTCCTAAATTAGAGTAAGGTATCCAGCCATAGAGTAATGTCTCCTAAATTAGAGTAAGGTATCTCATAGTAATGCTCCTAATTAGAGTAGTATAGCATAGTAATGTCTTCTACATCATAGTGTTGTGTCCAGCCTTGAAGTAATGTCTCCTAATTTAGAGTAATGTGTCCTGCCCTGGAGTAATGTCTTCTAAATTAGAATAATGTGTCCAGTCCTGGAGCAATGTGTCCAGCCTTGGAGTAATGTCTCCAAAGTTTAAGTAGTGTGTCCAGCCCCTGAGTAATGTGTTCAGCTTTGAAGTAATGTCTCCTACATCATAGTAAGGTGTCCAGCCTATTAGAGTAATGTGCCCAGCCTTAGAGTAATGTATCCTAAATTAATGTATCCAGCCCTGGAGTAAAGTAAGTTAATGTGTCCAGCCATAGAGTAATATCTCTTAAGTTAGAGTAATATGTCCAGTCCTGAAGTAATGTCTCTTAATTTAGAGTAATGTGTCCTGCCCTGGAGTAATGTCTTTTAAATTAGAATAATGTGTCCAGTCCTGGAGCAATGTGTCCAGCCTTGGAGTAATGTCTCTAAAATTTAAGTAATGTGTCCAGCCCTGGAGTAATATGTCCAGCTATGAAGTAATGTCTCCTACATCATAGTAAGGTGTCTAGCCTATTAGAGGAATGTCTCCTAAATTATAGTAATGTTTGCCTGGAGTAACGTGTCCAGCCTTAGAGTAATGTCTCCTAAATTATGGTAATGTGTCCTGCCCTGGAGTAATGTCTCCTAAATTATGGTAATGTGTCTGCCTGGAGTAATGTCTCCTAAATTAGAGTAATGTGTCCTCCCCTGAGTAATGTCTCCTAAATTATGGTAATGTGTTCAGCCTTGGAGTAATGTCTCCTAAATTAGAGTAATGTGTCCAGCCCTGGAGTAATGTCTCCTAAATTAGAGTAATGTGTCCAGCCCTGGAGTAATGTCTCCTAAATTATGGTAATGTGTCAGCCTGAGTAATGTCTCCTAAATTATGGTAATGTGTTCAGCCCTGGAGTAATGTCTCCCAAATTAGAGTAATGTGTCCTGCCCTGGAGTAATGTCTCTTAAATTAGAGTAATGTGTCCTGCCCTGGAGTAATGTCTCCTAAATTAGAGTAATGTGTCCAGCCTGGAGTAATGTCTCCTAAATTAGAGTAATGTGTCCAGCCTTAGAGTAATGTCTCCTAAATTATGGTAATGTTTCAGCCCTGGAGTAATGTCTCCCAAATTAGAGTAATGTGTCCTGCCCTGGAGTAATGTCTCCTAAATTAGAGTAATGTGTCCTGCCCTGGAGTAATGTCTCCTAAATTAGAGTAATGTGTCCAGCCCTGGAGTAATGTCTCCTAAATTAGAGTAATGTGTCCGCCCTGGAGTATTGTCTCCTAAATTAGAGTAATGTGTCCAGCCCTGGAGTAATGTCTCCTAAATTAGAGTAATGTGTCCTGCCTTGGAGTAATGTCTCCTAAATTAGAGTAATGTGTCCTGCCCTGGAGTAATATCTCCAACATGAGTATCTCAATATATTTGGTTAGAGTAATATCTCCAAGGTTAAATGTTCCCTCTGATTTTCTTATATCTGGTCTACAGTAATGTTTCTTATCGAATGTCTGCTTGTTTCTACATATTTTAGTTTAGCTCAAGGTCATAATAATCTGTTCTCTACTCCTTTATTTGGTGATGTCCCTTGTAGGGTATCAGTCTGGTGTAAAGTGTCCTATTTGGTGTCTCCCATCTGATATAATGGCTCACTGCTTAGAGAATTGTCTCTGGATTTGCACACCAGGTTTGATGTCTTGTAGGTTTTTGATTACTGTTTGTAGTGTTCCTACTTTGTCTCCAGTTTTCCTGATCCTACAGAATTGATTCTATTCTATATAACGGCTTGGGAGTCATTTCTCTGGTTAGATTGAGGTCTCTATGTATTTAGTGCCTCCTCGGCTATTAATACCATTAGAGA
Source organism: Allobates femoralis (assembly GCA_033576535.1). NCBI lineage: Eukaryota > Metazoa > Chordata > Amphibia > Anura > Aromobatidae > Allobates > Allobates femoralis. Next base: position 174,754,585 of record JARQOC010000001.1, read on the forward strand.
AATATCTTTCTGACTAGTATCTCTATAGCCACATCCTTTCTTCTGTTTATTAACTTTCGATCAATTTCCTCATTTGGGATACATCATTTTGCTTTTGGATCTGTTGTATTTTTGAGTATTTTTTCATAGATGAAAGCCAAAAACAAACAATGAAATAGATAGGATTGGCTAATATTAAACAGAATAGAATCTAAATGCCACTTTAGCCTCCACACCTGTCTGTCTGTCTTCTATATATTAAAGTGTCTGTAGTTAGTAATGTTTCGTGAATGACTGTCGCCTGTAATGATAATATGCCTGAGATAAATGTCACCCTGCTCTCATATCCTTGCTTTAGGGTAATGTCTCGATGACTTGACTGATGAGATTAAAGTTTCCCATGTGATTGTATTAAACAGCCTGGTAAAGTAGTTTGTAGAACAGGGCAGTAGATTAGCAGGCATCCTTGGCAAGGCAGCCTCAGTGTTCATCCAGCCAGTCTCAGGGGAGCGCAGCTCACATTAACTGCTAAATGAATATTTGACAAGGGCTCACTCGGAGGCTTTATTACTACAAACGCGTCCCTACTGGACTTTCAGGGGGTCAGAGGCCACCAGTTCAATTAATTATTTATCCCGCTTGTTCCTGCACAGCTATAGACGGTAGTCGGGGCTCTCTGGAGATCTGGGGAGATTTCATAGACAAAATAGATTATAATGTAGAGCTATGGAGCTGACTGCACAGGAGATGCCAGAGAAAATAGCATTCTGTTCCTAATAAAATCATGGATAGAGATACAGATAGACAAATGCATGGATGGGTCTATGAAATGTTTCTAAAATAGAGAAAGGTTCTGTGACCCGAAACGTTGCCACAAGGGCTAATAAAGTCACATTTTTCTGTTGCATTATTTTGGAGTGCTGCCTCTCTCTTTTTTGCTTTAGATAGATTAGATAGATTAGATAGATAGATAGATAGATAGATAGATAGATAGATAGATAGATAGATAGATAAATGCATGCATACTGACTGTGCAGGTGGATAAGTATGTATAATTTTTTTAGAATGGAAAAAGGTTCTGTGAACCGAAATGTTGCCACATGGGCTAATAAAGTCCAGTTTTTCGTTCGCATTATTTTAGAGTGCTGTCTCTCTTTTTGTTTTACATAGATAGACAAATGCATGCATACTATACAGGTTGATCGGTATATAGAATGTTTCTAGAATGGAGACTATTAGAGAAAGGTTCTGTGAACCGAAACGTTGCCACATGGGCTAATAAGTCCAGTTTTTATCTTTCATTATTTTGGAGTGCTGCCTGTTCTTTTTTTGTTTTACATAGATAAAATAGACAGACAGACAAATGCATGCGTACTATGCAGGTGGATAGGTTTATAGAATGAAAAATGTTGGACACAATTTGGGACCTGGACTAATAAAGTCCAGTTCCTCTTTTGCATTTTTGGAGTGCTGCCTTTCTTGTTTTACATAGATAATGTAAATAATTATAACTTGTTAGTTTCCCCATTGAAGAAGTGACTCACCTAGTGCTGCTGGCCATGTTATCCCCTCTTGGGTGGAAAGGGGTAAACATTGTTATTATTTTTTTTATCATCTATGTATTTTCACCTGCAATCTCTCCCTTCATTCAGCTACCTGTCAGCACTCTGGACTATGATCACTTTCTATTTCCCATTTTGCAATGTAAATGAGTTGAGTGTTGTCAAATTATTGGCGTTTTTGAGCTGGAGAAGCCTTCATTCTTGTAAAGCTACAATAGGGGTGGTGTGGTGTCCTTTGCTCTTTGGAAGGGCTGAGAGTAAATAAACATCTCTGCATTCTGTACTGCCCTGAGTGCATTGCTGCATATTGTGGAGCAGATAAACCGTTCACATAATCACTGTGTCCTTATTGATATGCCTTGATGGCTTATTAGCATTTCTATAGAACCCAATGACAATTGTACTGCTTATTAGCAATTGTATTGGATAGAATTTAGTAACATGTAGGGAGAAGTGAGTACAAGGGGTTCAGGTGTCTGTACTGGAAATGCAAAGTTGTGGCTGTAGCCCGCTACTAAGTGGAAATCGTACAGATTTGAACACAAGATCTAATGTTTCTTTATTGCATACTTGTAAGATTTTAGCTGATGGGAGAACATTGCAGACTCTGGACTTAGGGCCAGTGACGTCACGAGCCCCACTCATTGCTCTGACTTTCCCACACTGGGGTGTGTAGACCACTGAGCTCACACTACAGTTCTGTGCCTGCTTTTGTCACATAATGTAGGAAGGATTGTTTGACGTATTCCATTCATTGCTACTTCATGCAAACTGCCTGCATTCGTTATTTGTATATATGGGGTTGAGCAGTTATTGCAAAGTGCTATTATTTGGTATCAGTTTAGTTTGTACCAGTTGTGCAAAAGATTTGTTTGTTCCGTATTATTCATTTTTTAAGTGTGCCCTTTATTTTATTGTAATGTGTGCCTGTGTTTTTATTTTTTTTAGATATTATAAAAATACAGGACAAATTCTGTTCATTTCTGTGGGATGTAAGCGGGAATCAATTGTAATCAATTAAGGAAATTGGAGGAAGCAACGAGATAATCCATCAGTTTAGATCATCTGTGTAGAACAGGAAAAGAAAAGAAGGGTCTAAAAGTCTGATTAGTCCTATGTTCACAAAGGTCGCCTGGCTGACATCTCTTCATGGCCAGTATTGTTAGCATCAGCATTTCTATTCTCTGGTTTGCATTATTTTGTACATTTTGATCTTCCTTTGGTTTCAGTCCCAATGAAAAAAAACTAAATAATCTTAAATTGAATAGTGGTTAAATGGCAAACAATAATTTAGCTATACAATCATTGATTAAATAGAGTGCAAATATAAGATCAGCGGGTAAAGAAACTGACCTAGAAAACTGACCCACTAATATATATATATATATATATATTATGTATATGTATGAGTGATAAATGGAGCAGCAATGCCTTCTTGGGTGCAGTTCAGCTCCGCTTTTACGTTAGCTTGAAATATATATATATATATATATATATTATATATATATATATTACATATCCATGTCTATACATGTATGCTGCTCAAAAAAAAAATATTTAACAGCACAATGTGAAGTTAAGTGTTCCCTTTATTTTTTTGAGCTGCATAATATATGTTATATATATGTATATATAGGACAATGTTATCATACAGAGGAATGTTTTCTTTTATGGAGGCTTTCCTTGTCTGCATTTGTCCTTAATTTCCTTGGGTACAGTTATTATTTTTTAATGACCTGTCTCTTAAAGACAAAACAAAAAAAACAACACTGTTTTTTCTATTGATTTTTATAGAACATTGAAGTTAATGGAGCTCTGAGCATTATTTGTCCAGGAGTATTCACACATCAGGGCTGCACAGGTAGTGTTGTAGTCGCAGTGTTGCCTTGTGATCACTATCTCTGTTTGTAATATGTATATATATATATAGGTCCTCTGCAGCCTTGCCCTATAGATTCAGTGTTGCAGCCTGCGACTTGCAGTTTGGCTGCTGTTTAGAAGCAGATCCCAGCTCTGACAGGTCGCATGGCAGCAAGTTACAATCAAGGTGCCCAGATGTTTTTGATCACTAACCGAAGTCCCCATATAGTTCGTTTTCTGGGATTGTCTGTTTGTAAAGGCTCGTGTATATCTATATACGGTATACATTTAAATTAAATCTCATTTTATAGGAATAATTGCTATTACTGTAAATCTCTTTGCAAGACAGAGAAAACTTACAGCAAAATGGGGATTGGAATTCTTCCCTATCTGGTAGCGTGGCCCATTTTGTTTTTGTTTTATTATAATTTTTTTCATTTTTTTTGTATTTTTTTATTTAAATTTTTATTTATCAAGCTGATCTAGATCATGACAGCCTGTATCCGTTGTTAAAAATAAATTGATTCTGATTCATAGAAATGTACATCTTTGAAGTCCTAAAATGTAATAGAAACTTACATAGAAACTGTAGTAGCTTTTATACCAGTTACTTTAAATCATTCATGTAAAATAAAACTCCAGCAAAGAATCCTTACTATTATTTTGCTAAACCTGTTAGATACAAAAAAAACTGTTGTAAAAGCACCATAATCCCCTATAAATATACTTGTGCAAATGTGGCCTAGATTATATCAATATCATATCACAATCTTTTTTTTTTTGGTATATATATATATATATATATACATATATATAAATATATACAATATTATTTCAGCACATTTACACTACATTTGTCTCTCACTTCTTGCAAAATTGCATATATTATATATGTATATATAATATATATAATATTATTATAATATTAATATATTTATTATATTTATAAATATATATATATATATGTTGTATATATATATTATAGCCCCAAAAGGGCAGCCTTATATATTGAGAAGATAATGGGAGCTCAGAGCCACTCTTCATGTTTGGGGGTTTATAAGACAGCTTGGATAAAGAAACATGCACGGATATATCAGAGATGCATGATTAGCCAAATAAAAATGATAGAATATGTGATATAATTCTTTCTCTTTAGCAATTTCAGGGCAGATTCCGGCTCTATTCTAATATTTGTTCTGCTCATTTTATGGCCTTTCTATCTGGTTAATAATAATGTGAGTTTTTTAAGTCACAGCCATGTGCCGACAATTTCTACCCAGTTAAAAGCCCTGTGATCTTGGGGAATTACACAGGTATTTGGCACTTTAAGGGCATAAATTGCGACATTTCTCCTAATTTCCTGTAATATTGGCGTTCACATGGCTCCTGGAGCCTGGGACTCTGTTCTAGGGTTGATCCTGTGTTCTTCTGCAATGATGACTTTTTTTTTCTCTCCTAAAGCTCCTACAAATTGCAGAATTGTAGAAGACAGAGAAATAATGAATGTATTATAGGAAGGAGCGAATTTCTCGGGAGACTCTTATCATTCTGCAGCAGACAGACTGCTGATCCCCCCTGCTTTATGCTAATCAGTCCCGTGACGTCACCACCACAGCTTTTGGGTAGAATAAGTAGAAAGTATAGCAAACCATACCATAATGGGACGCCAAGAATTGTGAGTGTGTGCATATATATATATATATACTGTACATATTATACGTAGCACTGAACTATATGCGTATAATCTTTCAGGTTCAGAAATACTAGGGTAAGGTTGCTACAGTAGAATCGACTGTTAAGCAATAAAGTTATGAAAAATCACAGGAATGCTCGGGCCCCGGTGATAACTGATAGGCAGTCGTGTTTTGTATCTATGAACGGTAAGGCTCCAGGCTGATCCCATTGTGGGCACACATCATCCTGCCTTCATTCCATCATATTATTGCAGGGGAGCTCCTCCAGCTATAATGAGGTACAGCTCTCCTGCTATGTGATGGGCCCCCAGTCTTGTGTTCAGTTCTGATCTAGGACTTTATCACTTGTTGTCACAGACAGAGAGGAATAATACATTTATATATTTGATGTGGACTGAAATAGGAATCAGTAAATATATGGTGAATTCTGGGTACTGGGAACTGAGCACTGGGTATTTATCCCAGAACACTGGGTACTGAGCATTGAGCACTGGAGATACTGAGCACTGGGCACTGGGTACTGAGCATTGGGCACTGGGAACTGAGCACTGGATATACTGAGCATTGGGCACTGGGACTGAGCATTGGGCACTGGGAACTGAGCACTGGGTATTTAGCCCAGAACACTGGATACTGAGCACTGAGTACTCGGCACTGGGTACTGAGCATTGGGTACTGGGTACTGAGCATGGATACTGAGCACTGGTACTAGGCACTGGGTACTGAGCATTAGGCACTGTGTACTGGCACTGGCACGGTACTGAGCATTGGGCACTGGGAACTGAGCACTGGGATTTAGCCACAGAACACTGGATACTGAGCACTGGTACTGGGCACTGGCTACTGAGCATGGGTAACTGGGCACTGGTACTGGAGCACTGGATACTGAGCACTGGATACTGAGCACTGGTACTGAGCATTGGGTACTGGGTACTGAGCACTGGATACTGAGCACTGGGTACTAGGCACTGGGTACTGAGATTGCACTGTGTACTGGGCAGTGGGTACTGAGCATTGGGCACTGGATACTGACGCATGGGAACTGAGCACTGGTACTGAGCATTGGGCACTGGGTACTGAGCACTGGATACTGAGCATGGTACTGGCACTGGGTACTGAGCATGTAGGATACTGGATACTGGATACTGACCACTGGATACTGGGTACTGAGCACTGGATACTGGGTACTGGGCACTGAGCACTGGGTAATGAGCAATGGTACTGAGCACTGGGTACTGGGCACTGATCTTGGGCACTGGTTACTAGGCACTGGGTACTGGCACAGAGCACTGGGTTCTGAGAACTGGGCACTGGGTACTGAGCACTGGGTACTGAGTACTGGTACTGAGCACTGGTACTGGCACTAACCACTGGATACTGAGGGACTGGGTACTGAGCACTGGGCACTGAGCATTGGGTACTGGGCACTGGGTACTGAGCACTGGATACTGGGCACTGAGCACCGGGTAATGAGCATTGAGCACTGGGCACTGAGTACCGACAGTGGGTTCTGAGCACTGGCTACTGGGCACTGAGTACTGGACAGTGGGTACTGATCACTGGACACTGGGTAAGGAACCCTGCTGCTTTTTTAATGGTTACATTACCGTTGTTCTCAGATGGCACCTCACCATGCCCTAGAGCTGATGGCACCTCACTATAGAGCTGATGGTACCTCACCATGCCTAGAGCTGATAGCACCTCACTATAGAGCTGATGGTAGCTCACCATGACATATAGCTGATGGCACCTCACTATGCTCTAGAGCTGATGGCACCAGTCACCATGCCCTAGAGCTGATGGCACCAGTCACCATGCCCTAGAGCTGATGGCACCAGTCACCATGCCCTAGAGCTGATGGCACCTCACTATAGAGCTGATGGTACCTCACCATGACATAGAGCTGATGGTACCTCACCATGCCCTAGAGCTGATGCCACCAGTCACCATGCCCTAGAGCTGATTGTACCTCACTATGCCCTAGAGCTGATTGCACCTCACTATAGAGCTGATGGTGGTACCTCACCATGCCCTAGAGCTGAGGGCACCTCACTATAGAGCTGATGGTACCTCAACATGCCCTAGAGCTGATGACACCTCACTATAGAGCTGATGGTACCTCAACATGCCCTAGAGCTGATGGCACCTCACTATAGAGCTGATGGTACCTCACCATGCCCTAGAGCTGATGGCACCTCACTATAGAGCTGATGGTACCTCAACATGCCCTAGAGCTGATGGCACCTCACTATAGAGCTGATGGTACCTCAACATGCCCTAGAGCTGATGGCACCTCACTATAGAGCTGATGGTACCTCAACATGCCCTAGAGCTGATGACACCTCACTATAGAGCTGATGGTACCTCAACATGCCCTAGAGATGATGGCACCTCAATATAGAGCTGATGGTACCTCAACATGCCCTTGAGCTGATAGCACCTCACTATAGAGCTGATGGTACCTCACCATGCCCTAGAGCTGATGGCACCTCACTATAGAGCTGATGGTACCTCACCATGCCCTAGAGCTGATAGCACCTCACTATAGAGCTGATGGTACCTCACTATAGAGCTGAGGGCACCTCACTATAGAGCTGATGGTACCTCAACATGCCCTAGAGCTGATGACACCTCACTAGAGAGCTGATGGTACCTCACCATGCCCTAGAGCTGATGGCACCTCACTATAGAGCTGATGGTACCTCAACATGCCCTTGAGCTGATAGCACCTCACTATAGAGCTGATGGTACCTCACCATGCCCTAGAGCTGATAGCACCTCACTATAGAGCTGATGGCACCTCACTATAGAGCTGATAGCACCTCACTATAGAGCTGATGGTACCTCACTATAGAGCTGATAGCACCTCACTATAGAGCTGATGGTACCTCACTATAGAGCTGATGGTACCTCACTATAGAGCTGATAGTACCTCACTATAGAGCTGATAGTACCTCACTATAGAGCTGATAGCACCTCACTATAGAGCTGATGGTACCTCACCATGCCCTAGAGCTGATAGCACCTCACTATAGAGCTGATGGTACCTCACCATGCCCTAGAGCTGATGGCACCTCACTATAGAGCTGATGGTACCTCACCATGCCCTAGAGCTGATAGCACCTCACTATAGAGCTGATGGTACCTCACTATAGAGCTGATAGCACCTCACTATAGAGCTGATGGTACCTCACTATAGAGCTGATAGCACCTCACTATAGAGCTGATGGTACCTCACTATAGAGCTGATGGTACCTCACTATAGAGCTGATAGTACCTCACTATAGAGCTGATGGTACCTCACTATAGAGCTGATAGCACCTCACTATAGAGCTGATAGTACCTCACTATAGAGCTGATAGTACCTCACTATAGTGCCACTGCCGCCGCCAGAGATGTCACTTTATCTTGTTCTTGCCAACGAATTAAGACTCTCACATAAGACAATATGGCTTACATCATGTCTACCTGGTCCTAGGAGCTCGGTGTGATCGGCGCAGACATTACTGTCCGGGAGCAGGTGCCACATTTGTATCATCTGGAGGATTTCAGCAAAGTCTGGAGTCCTCCAGCCGCAATATCTGCTGCTCCAAGGATAACACAGAGTCAGTATGGACGGACAGATCCCCCAATCCCCACTGGACAGAGGGACACAGACAATGGCGGAGCGACTGTATAATAACCGAGAATAAGTGTTTATTACTGATATATGAAGGAAGTGGAGATGGGAGAATAGAGGAGCGATCAGGGATGTGTTCTGTGCTGACCTTTACTAGAGATAGAGATAGATACTGATAAATTAGAAAGATAGAATTACAGTATTCAGACTATTATATATCTACATTAAAATGTAATGTATATAATAAAGCATATTAAACTATATACTGAGTATACTTTATTAATGTCTATCTATCTATCTATCTATCTATCTATCTATCTATCTATCTATCTATCTGTCTGTCTGTATCTATCTATCTATCTATCTATCTATCTATCTATCTATCTATCTATCTATATATCTATCTATCTATCCTCCATATATGGGGAGCAGTGCTGTTGCCCCCTGTGCCCTCCCTATGACTCTACTTTTGGGGTTTCTGAGGGACTTTCTTCTTAGTTACTATTCTCCTATCTATTCTCAGTCCCTGTCTTAATGTGGCTAGAAGTGTGATGTCCCCAAACATGTGTCACTGTGGGATGTGTGAGGGGCAATAATCAATGGATGGACGATGAATTGAGTCCTGTCAGAGATGTCTTCTCCTTGAACAGTGTGTTGTGGAACATGCCAGGAGCTGGGCTATCCAGTGCAGGTGCAGTGCTGCTGGGGGGATGGGGAGGAGGGAGGGGCTCTGTGTGTTCAGCCAAAAAAAGCCCCTTCTCCAATAGACCACACACTGCCAGCCAGCATGGCATCAACTCACCCTCTCACACAGGGCTCACTTCACAAAGTGGCTATACAGTAGCACCAGCAAGGCTCCTTTAATGGACATTTGTCACTTGTATGACAAACACTGAATTTCTGTCATTCTTCATAGAGAGGGACTCACATAATCTGCACCTCTTATTAAGACATGTCTGCTTTTATTATCACTTTGTACATTTGACCCTTTCACAGATTATATCTCCCAACCAGCCAATTATTTATGAAGATTAATAGGTGAATCACTCATCTGGTTAATGGTAGATTTATCATCATTAGCAGTAATCAGTGTATACCTGCTGTATATAGAGAGTGCAATCTTCATAGACAGGATTAACCCCATCCCTGCTCCACTGCCCTGGTGCTGGTAATAGAGACTTCCCATTGTCACCTCAGTGCTGCAGCAGATTAGGCCTGTGTGCTGGACCTGCTGGAGCATTGCACTGCGAAAATTGCCTGCTTGTTTGCTTATAAAAACCCATGTAAGCGGAAAAGTTTTATCTGAGTACAAATGGCATCACCTTCAAGAGGATTCTGCTATTTCACTGCAAGCTGCTGAGCAGAAACATGACAGGCAGCCATTATTGTTTTGGTGGAGTTAAGATATTTTCTGCATCACTGTAAATGGATTTCATTACATTTACAGGAAATTGGAGCGAAAACTGCACAACTTCATCAGAAGATATACAGAGCAGTGACTACACAGGACAGATGACTCCAGATCACTGAAGACATACAGAGCAGTGACTACACAGGACAGAGTGACTCCAGATCACTGAAGATATACAGAGCAGTGACTACACAGGACAGAGTGACTCCAGATCACTGAAGATGTACAGAGCAGTCACTACACAGGACAGAGTGACTCCAGATCACTGAGATATACAGAGCAGTGACTACACAGGACAGAGTGACTCCAGATCACTGAAGATGTACAGAGCAGTCACTACACAGGACAGAGTGACTCCAGATCACTGAGGATATACAGAGCAGTGACTACACAGGACAGAGTGACTCCAGATCACTGAAGATATACAGAGCAGGGACTACACAGGACAGAGTGACTCCAGATCACTGAAGACATACAGAGCAGTGACTACACAGGACAGAGTGACTCCAGATCACTGAAGATATACAGAGCAGTGACTACACAGGACAGAGTGACTCCAGATCACTGAAGATATACAGAGCAGTGACTACACAGGACAGAGTGACTCCAGATCACTGAAGATATACAGAGCAGTGACTACACATGACAGAGTGACTCCAGATCACTGAAGATATACAGAGCAGTGACTACACAGGACAGAGTGACTCCAGATCACTGAAGATATACAGAGCAGTGACTACACAGGACAGAGTAACTCCAGATCACTGAAGATATACAGAGCAGTGACTACACAGACAGAGTGACTCCAGATCACTGAAGATATACAGAGCAGTGACTACACAGGACAGAGTGACTCCACATCACTGAAGGATTACAGGAAGCAGTGGAACACAGGACAGAGTGACCCAGATCACTGAAGACATACAGAGCATTGACACATGGACAGAGTGACCCAGATCATGAATATATATCAGATGACTACACAGGACAGAGTGACTCCAGATCACTGAAGATATACAGAGCAGTGACTACACAGGACAGAGTGACTCCAGATCACTGAAGATATACAGAGCAGTGACTACACAGGACAGAGTGACTCCAGATCAACTGAAGATATACAGAGCAGTGACTACACAGGACAGAGTGACTCCAGATCACTGAAGATATACAGAGCAGTGACTACACAGGACAGAGTGACTCCAGATCACTGAAGATATACAGAGCAGTGACTACACAGGACAGAGTGACTCCAGATCACTGAAGATATACAGAGCAGTGACTACACAGGACAGAGTGACTCCAGATCACTGAAGATATACAGAGCAGTGACTACACAGGACAGAGTGACTCCAGATCACTGAAGATATACAGAGCAGTGACTACACAGGACAGAGTGACTCCAGATCACTGAAGATATACAGAGCAGTGACTACACAGGACAGAGTGACTCCAGATCACTGAAGATATACAGAGCAGTGACTACACAGGACAGAGTGACTCCAGATCACTGAAGATATACAGAGCAGTGACTACACAGGACAGAGTGACTCCAGATCACTGAGGATCAGAGGAAGCAATGGACCAGATGATGGGAACAGATCTACTCATAGAAATATTCTTTATAGGTAACTGGCATTAGCACTGATGGTAAAAAAGAAGGACACCCAGTGTAATCTAATTATTATTATTATCATTATTTCATATATCAATATGTCATCTTTGTTTAAACAGAATATGTATACATATTGACTGTTGCAGTAATCTATACAAATAAAAAAATATATTTAATTTGCTTTTGAGGTCAAAATAATCTAATGAAATGCTCTAATTAATCGTATTGTCCACTATGGCAAAATCTATCCCCCCCAACCCAAAAAATGTTTGTTATAAGGCTCAGTGCACTGTGTGGTCAAGCTTTCTGTTATAGCTTAGGAGAAATTCTGGAGTTACATCTATGATAGAAGGCTATGATGTATAATGTGCATATAAATAGTATATTGTGGCTTAAGGACCCATTGTGGAAGTATGTATATAATATAAGATTCGATAAGATGCACCTATATATATATATATATATACATATACAATACATAAGGTACATTCATACTATATGTATATATGCAGGTGAAGCTAAACGAATTAGAATATCATCAAAAAGTTCATTTATTTCCGTAATTCAATACATAAAGTGAATCACATATATTATATAGAGTCATTACACACAGAGTGATCTATTTGCAAGTGTTTATTTCTGTTAATGTTGATCATTATGTATTATAGCAAATTAAAACACAAAGGTCATTATCTCAGAAAATTAAAGTAGAGAGGATGAAGGGTTAAAAACCACGCCGCTATATTCCACGAGACATGAAGGAGTGAATATTATATTTATTTATTAGTCAACGCATTTCAGAGCTCCCTGGCCCCTTCTTTAGGACAAATCAATGGCATATTGCCATGTTACAGGGCATTTCTGGGAGGCCTGAAATGCATCGACTAATAAATCAATATTATATTCACCTTAATGTCTGGTGGAATATGGCAGCGCTGTTTTTAACCCTTCATACTACCCTTTTTAATTTTCTCATTTAATAACCTTTGGGTTTTCATTGGCTGTAAGCCATAATCATCAACATTTACATATATAAACACTTGCAATAGATCACACTGTTTGCAAGTCTCTATCTAATATATGCGTCTCACTTTTTATATTGAATTACTGAAATTAATTAACGTTTTGATGATATTCTAATTCATTGAGTTGCACATATATATATATACTGAATGGCTCTGTATAGAATTACCTAACAACACTACTCCGTACAGGAACGAAAATGCAAGTCGATGCATTCTGGCCTGTCATATGCCTAAATGACAAATCTCACCTACAGTAAATGGGAGCCTATGGATACATCCAGCATTTGCAATGGGAGACTTTTCCTGGGTATAATCTGAGGCAGTTCACAATTGTTATGCAAACACCAATTGCCTACCAGTATCAGATGACCGTGGGTATGTGTAAAGGGATTCTTGCAGACGTACCCTCTCTTAACCATCCCACTCTCTATTCCAGCATTTTAATGGGGTTTAGACATAGGCTATGTGATAATCTGTTATTGTAGCTATTATTTTTTTTATTTACTAGTATCCTTAAGATCATTGTCATGTTGTGATGTACATTTAAAAACTCCTGTATTGCTGTATCCTAACATAGCCTCTGCTCCAGATTCTTAGTTTTTACCGCTATGCTTCACATTTGGTTTTCAGCAAACTTGTCTTTGGTGCTGTGGCCAACAATCTATATTTTGCTTGTGTGTCCAGAGCACATTGATGCTTCTCACCTGTCTTAAAGCAGCACTCCGGGGATTTTTGTATTGCCCCGCTGATCCCCTGCACCTGTCTGATTGGCTAGGGTCACACATGCAAATCAGTTTTTTCCACTGGTTTCAATAACAAATCCGTTTTTTTTTTTGGGCTGTTTTTCGGCCTCCTGTGCAGTTATGCATTTTTTCGACTTTGCCATTTTTTGCCAGAAAATGCTAGCAAAAACAGATCCGTTTTTTTAACTGCACCCAAAACGTTGCTTGCAGCGATTTTTGGGTCCAATAAAAAAACAAATAGCTTTTGTTAACAATGCAGTCACACTTGATCCCAGATCCATTTTAGCATCAATTTTGGACTTAGAAAAATAAAGTTAAAAAACTGATGCCAATAACGGATCCAGGGCTTATGTGTGACCCTAGCCATTTTCACCTTCTGGCAGCCTCACCTTTTTCCAGCAACGCTCAGTCTCCTGTAATTTGTGACTCACCGTCAGCTCCAGTGTTTCATGGAACGTGTCGGACATCACAACTCAATACATCCCTATTGGTACCTTTACACGCTGCTACCGAGAGGTAGAAACCTTGCGAAGTGGCGGCGTGTAATTCAGGTTGTACCTTCTTGTCTCTTTGGATACCTGTGTTTCAGCCGTGCTCAAAAACAAGCAGGCATAATCCCTATGGTGGCGGCGTGTAATCGGGGCACAGGTACGGTATTTGAGTTCCCTGGGGCGTGCCACAGCGTCATGTATACCACGCCCCATCAGCTATCATTGGTGGGGGCTACTGTGTACCCATTGGCTGTCCCTGCACAGGGCGGCATATTTAACGAGCTGACCAGCCACTACACATTTGCTATAGTGTCATGTATTAGCCAGCCTCTCTGAGCTGGCTGGCCAATCATGATGTTATTGCATTGTCCAATCACCATACGAGCGTCGCGTAATACACAACTCTGTCATGTGTTGTCCCTGCTGCCCCAGGTCCTCCCATATTCCCTTGTTGTAGCGGCGTGTAAATCAGGGAAGGTGCTCCACAGAAGGTAACCTGCGGCACCCGTCGGCACTTCTGGGGAATGAAAATGCCTTCTGTGGAGCACCTTGTGGCGTCATCAGGTACCGTTAGGAACCGTTGAAAACGCGCACGTGCGGTGCCTACCTGCTGCTGCCCTCGGTAGCGGCGTGTAAAGGTACCATATGAGAGCCCGGTTTCGGCCTTGTTCTGGTTCTCATAGATATACTTGTGAGCGCCTGTAATGTAACTTGAGACTTCTGGCCAGACAGACGTTATGGGTACAAGACTGGTACAGCGTCCGTTATTGATGAAAGACACCAGAAGGTGAGACTATGACCGGGGCAGGGCGCTTAAATTTAAATTACCACTACAGCACTAGAAAAAAAAATGCTAGACTGGTGCTTTAAGCTACTCTTGCCCTGTTGTGTTTAAGCAGCAGAGGTTTCTTCGTGCCATATCTTCCATTTAGAGCTAATTTGTGCAGCCTTTTTCTAATGGTTGACCCCTGCATCTTGACATCAGTTGTAGTGAGATCCATCAGTAAGCCAGAGGTGGACAGAGACAGAAGAGTAAAGAAAAACATGTGCACCCTTTGGAGGCCATTAGTTGCTAATACTACACTCCTTCTGAGGTGGACATGGGCCCCCGTACCTCCGGGCCCCTGTACTGCTGCATTGTTTGCATCAATTCTATGTCTGACAGTGATTTAAGTGCTAAGAGTCTGAAGTTCTTCCAGACATTTCTTGAAGCCCATTTTTTGTTGTCTTTTATCACTATGTTCTCTATATACTGTTCGAATAAAGATTAAATATTGATATGTTAAAACAAGAAGCTTTATGCAGGGTGTCCGTCCATATTTTTTCATGTTACGAGTTAACTCAAACTCCTCTGTGTGTTCACAATGGGAAAATGGATGTGATATAACCTCTATAAAACTAATCTTGTCTTCTTTAGGTATTGTACCTTGTAATGTAAGTATTCCCATGTGCATCACCCCTGTACATATAAAGACAAATGCAACATTCATGTAATGGCAGACACACATATTGTGACCCACTCCAGGGCCGTGGGGTACCGGTGTCCTGGGCGTTGATTCAGTGGGGTTGTCACGGGTGACTTACCCGAGCCTGTGGCCCTGGTGATCGCTGAAAAAGGGGTTAAAAAGTAAAATAGTAAAAGTTCGTGACACCACCTACGGTGTCCACTGATGGCACCGGCGCTGCTGCAGACCTCCGGGATGATGGATTGGGCAGCTAAATGGTGACGCTCCCTGTAGTTGGAGCAGGATCCCCAGGGCAGAGATGGATGATGAATAGGGGATTTTTACACCGTAAAGCAGTCCCTCAGGCGACATTAAATAAAACACCACACGCTGCTCATGTTCTGCATGGGTTTTACTGATGATTTAGGTCATAAACAATTCTGTACAGTCAACGGGTTAAACTGGCCTGGGTAGTCACCAGAGGTTAGGGAGTTACTTGGGACCCTCTTTGATATACCTTTCAGTTCCTTTCATCTGTCCTTAACTTCGCCTCTCTCTCCTTCACTTCCTTTGTGCTTCTTACACAGAGCCTCTCGCTGGTCCCCACGGATCCCTTTTCAAGAGACTTGACTCAGGTCTCCAGATCCTCAACGGGTACCTTTGTGGAGTATGTCAGGTCTGGTGGCTACTTCTAAAGAAGTCCGCGGTTTGCGGTTCAGCGGCTCAGGGATAGACACCCCCACCGCCCTCAGAGCCGATCCTCCGGTTGTGGACTGGGTTCCCTACCAGCCAGTAGACATACTGGTTCGAATTTGGATGTTAACTGACTCCCTGGGGTCCCCCCTTCTGTCAGGGCCACCTCTCCTGAGGTGCCCTCCACTGCGCTACTCGCAGGGTTCCCCTCCAACGACTTTCTCCAACTACTCCTGACTGGCTTTCCCGCTCTCCACTTTACCACCTAAGCTTCTCCCACAGGGACTGGTTCCATAGCAACGGATTAACCAAAGGGCCCCTGACCTAAGATGTGTGGATGCGTGTGGTGAAGGTCCCATATAAACATCCCAGTCCCCTGGTCACAAGGATACTACACAATCTGGTCTGGGTGCAGTACCCCTCCATGGCGCCCTGACCAGTGGGGCGCCACAATAGTATTAATGTACGAGCAGAGCTATGTGCAGTATTCAGCTATACCCGTAAATACAGACCTAGGTGTAGCATTCATCTACTTATTGACCTCTGCTTAGCATTCACATACATACAGACCCATATGTTATTATTATTATATTGTTATTATTCTTTTATTTCCATAGCACCACCATATTCTGCAGGACTTTACAATGAAGTGGAGCCATTATTATAATAAATAGAAGTAGGGGTTTTCATATAAAACTGCATGAGGCTTCATCAGTCAGGATCTAAGTGCAGTTACCACGTGCTATTGGGATCATAGAGGATGTGGAGATAGATAAGTAAGATGGAGCAGACTCTGTGGAAATATTAGAAGGGGAAACAGGTGAGAATAAGATTAGTGAGGGGATAAACCTGTCTCATGCACATACACTCCTATGTACATGAATCATGTATTGATAGAGATGTGATTCAAACATGTACATACAGATCCAGGTCATTGGCATTAATTGTGTAGATATAGACACATAGAAAAAAATTGTTAACAGAATATGTGCAGAATTCACTTACATACAGACCCATATGCAGTATTCCTGAACATGTAGACTCATGTATCCATAAGGTACTTACAGACCTATGTGCATCATTCTTGTACATACAGATTCGTGCATCCATCAGGTACATATTGACCAATGTGAATTCATCAGGGACATACAGACCTCTTTGCATCCATCAGGTACATACAGACCCATGTGCATCCATCAGGTACATACAGACCTATGTGCATCAATCAGGTACATTCAGACCCATGTGCATCCATCAGGTACATACAGACCTGTGTGCATCCATCAGGTACATACAGACCCATGTGCATCCATCAGATATATACAGACCTATGTGCATCCATCAGATACATACAGACCTATGTTCATCCATCAGGTACATACAGACCTGTGTGCATCCATCAGGTACATACAGACCCATGTGCATCCATCAGGTATATACAGACCTATGTGCATCCATCAGATACATACAGACCTATGTTCATCCATCAGGTACATACAGACCTGTGTGCATCCATCAGGTACATACAGACCCATGTGTATCCATCACATACATACAGACCTCTGTGCATCCATCAGGTATATACATACCTATGTGCATCCATCATATACATACAAACCTCTGTGCATCCATCAGGTACATACAGACCCATGTGCATCCATCAGGTACATACAGACCTGTGTGCATTCATCAGGTACATACAGACCCATGTGCATCCATCAGGTACATACAGACCTATGTGCATCCATCAGATACATACAGACCTATATTCATCCATCAGGTACATACAGACCTGTGTGCATCCATCAGGTACATACAGACCCATGTGCATCCATCACATACATACAGAACTCTGTGCATCCATCAGGTATATACAGACCCATATGCATCCATCATATACATACAAACCTCTGTGCATCCATCAGGTACATACAGACCCATGTGCATCCATCAGGTACATACAAACCTCTGTGCATCCATCAGGTACATACAGACCCATGTGCATCCATCAGGTACATACAGACCCATGTGCATCCATCAGGTACATACAGACCTGTGTGCATTCATCAGGTACATACAGACCCATGTGCATCCATCAGGTATATACAGACCCATGTGCATCCATCATATACATACAAACCTCTGTGCATTCATCAGGTACATACAGACCCATGTGCATCCATCAGGTACATACAGACCTGTGTGAATTCATCAGGTACATACAGACCTCTGTGCATCTATCAGGTATATACAGACCTTCAGGTACATACAGACCCATGTGCATCCATCACATACAGACCCATGTGCATCCATCAGGTACATACAGACCTGTGTGCATTCATCAGGTACATACAGACCCATGTGCATCCATCACATACATACAGAACTCTGTGCATCCATCAGGTATATACAGACCCATATGCATCCATCATATACATACAAACCTCTGTGCATCCATCAGGTACATACAGACCCATGTGCATCCATCAGGTACATACAAACCTCTGTGCATCCATCAGGTACATACAGACCCATGTGCATCCATCAGGTACATACAGACCCATGTGCATCCATCAGGTACATACAGACCTGTGTGCATTCATCAGGTACATACAGACCCATGTGCATCCATCAGGTATATACAGACCCATGTGCATCCATCATATACATACAAACCTCTGTGCATTCATCAGGTACATACAGACCCATGTGCATCCATCAGGTACATACAGACCTGTGTGAATTCATCAGGTACATACAGACCTCTGTGCATCTATCAGGTATATACAGACCTTCAGGTACATACAGACCCATGTGCATCCATCACATACATACAGACCTCTGTGCATCTATCAGGTATATACAGACCCATATGCATCCATCATATACATACAAACCTCTGTGCATCCATCAGGTACATACAGACCCATGTGCATCCATCATATACATACAAACCTCTGGGCATCCATCAGGTACATACAGACCCATGTGCATCCATCATATACATACAAACCTCTGGGCATCCATCAGGTACATACAGACCTATGTGCATCCATCAGGTACATACAGACCTAAGTGCATCCATCAGGTACATACAGACCCATGTGCATCCATCAGGTACAAGTGGCACCCTTCTGGCGGGACGCCACAGGGATGTACTGCACCCCAAACAGGAGGTGTAGTGCCCCCATAGTCACAGGTAGAGGGGGGAGCTGCAGAGTCTGTATACAAAACTACAACAACCCCAGCTATAGACACCCTAGCACCATGGACTGTATATTCAGTAGGTCCCAGGGGGTGGAGCTTAGCTGAGCAGGAGACGTGATGTCAGTGACAGTTGACAGCAGTCAGTCAAACGGTGTGAGGAGAGCAGAGAGAACAGACGCAACAGAGCCTGCAGCTCTGAGAAGAGGGTACCTCAACTTTAAGGAGGTAACTAAGATGCAAAGAGGACACCCCAGGCTTGGTGACAGCCGTCTGCAGTGTCCAGGTCACCACTGGTATACCGGAACCGAGGTAGTTTGCAAGGTTTATCCCAAACTGCTGATAAGCAGGCTGTGGGCCTGATAATAAGGAGCCACAGCACCCATCAAGAAATCTAACATCTGTCCCATAGCCGGGTTCAAGACGCTGACAAGTACAGACATTTTAGGCAACAGACCCCGTGGACAAGAGATCAGACTTAAGAGTGGGAGTGAAGGAAGCCATAGAGCCCTAAGGAGCAGGACCAGGAAAGTGACAAGAAAAGTACCTCTGTCAAACTCTGTAGTGAACCCTCGAAACCTGTGGCAACAAATCTCCAGTAAACTAAACTGTACCGTGTACCGTTTTCACCTGGTGCAAGTAAAGAACTGTTTGAGCTGATCTGGTGTTTGGTCTCCCTTCATCCGCTGCCCGGAGGGCCTCTACAGCATCACAGAAGTGAGGACTACTACTCCTCTCATCCACCCTGCTGCTCTGAGGTAAAGCTCCGCCTGTGGGGAGCTGTACTACCCAAAGTTGCATCACCACCACCTCAGCGGCCGGCTGCAGCGCTGGTAACTACATTACCAGGTACCACAGGTGGTGTCACGTATAATAATCCCCCATCCCAAATAGTTTTCCCCTCAGCCATTGAGTGTCCGGGGACCGGGACCTGATTAGCTGTGATCCCCACTGAAGTAGCAACCTGTCCCGGTATCAGAGTACCCCCTACCCTGTCGACCGACTCATACATACAGACCCATGTGCATCCATCATATACATACAGACCTGTGTGCATCCATCAGGTACATACAGACCCATGTGCATCCATCAGGTACATACAAACCTATGTGCCTCCATCAGGTACATACAGACCTCTGTGCATCCATCAGATACATACAAACCTATGTGCATCCATCAAGTACATACAAACCTATGTGCATCCATCAGGTACATACAGACTCCTGTGTATTCATCGGGGACATAGAGACCTCTGAGCATCCATCAGGTACATACAGACCCATGTGCCTCCATCAGGTACATACAGACCCATGTGCATCCATCAGGTACATATAGACCCATGTGCCTCCATCAGGTACATACAGACCCATGTGCCTCCATCAGGTACATACAGACCCATGTGCCTCCATCAGGTACATACAGACCCATGTGCCTCCATCAGGTGTATACAGACCCATGTGCCTCCATCAGGTACATACAGACCTATGTGCCTCCATCAGGTACATACAGACCCAAGTGCCTCCATCAGGTACATACAGACCTATGTGCCTCCATCAGGTACATATAGACCCATGTGCCTTCATCAGGTACATACAGACCTATGTTTTCCATCAGGTACATACAGACCTATGTGCCTCCATCAGGTATATACAGACCCATGTGCATCATTCATGTACATACAGAACCCAGAATCAGGCAGCTTCATGTATATAAGAGCAATCTCATGAGGAGCATGAAACTTTTGATTACTAAAATCAACAATTTTCTCAAGGCCATTTTCATATATTTATTTGCTATTATAATCAGGGACAGAATCCGATGTGCCCTATTGTTCAGCATATATTTTTGATCATCTTCTCCACTTCCCGCCATTCCTGCACTGTTTGTTCTCTGCAGGACAAATAAACCACTAGTGACACATGAGGCTACTAATTCGAGTTAATATGATCTTTATGGCACATAAGAGCGGATAATTGGCCTATTTTTCTGAACAACAATGTAATTCACAATAGCTTTATTATTTAAAAACTCTGAGTCTTGGCTGGGGGGGACCCTGGCAGGGAAGAGCAAGAACAATGGCAAAGTAATTGTAGAGATTTTTGGAGATGACTTGTGGAAATGAACTGTTTGGATATGGAGGGTACCTCGGATGTCTGGCCCCTACTCTCCCTCCTACCCTCCTACCAGCCCATTCAATGCGGGATTTATGGGGAATGCTGTTGTGTGCGGCTCCTAGCAACAGCCTGGATATTCCCAGAGTAAATACACTCCACAAGCCTCAAGACTTGCAGATCAGGCCTTGGAAAAGTCTACAACCCCCTCTCAGCCTTTCTGCTATCGCGGAGCTGCAGAACACTGACTGTGTATGATATAGCAGAGCTAAGGCTGGCATTTAGATCACTAAGGTATAATATAGTATATTTATTTGATTCTTATGTAAAACTACTAAAAAGTTCTATTAACTCATGATGAATATATTATTATGTTTTGCTTATATTGCATATTACATATGAGCATGTATATATAAATATATATAATAGATATTTGTATGTATACATACTGGTCACAGGCAGACAAGAAAATCCTCCGGTGGGCCCTTATGCAGTAGTACGTCACTTACCCTCAACCCGATCAGTAGTTGGCGCAATACACTTGTTTCACTATGTAGAGTTGAAGGAATCATCTCCTCATTCATTTTATAAAGTACCCAGTATATTAGTGTAAAGAAACTGATATATTTGTATATGTTATATTTGCATTTAGTTGATCAATGGGCCTGCAGAGTAATGGTACCTTTACACGCCGCTACTGGATGGTGGCAACAACTGGCTACTTCACGTGCACGAGCACGCACAAACGGTTGCAAACGGTAATCGCACCACCTTTACACGCCGTAACAAGGTGCGCTACGGTAGGTTACATCTATCTCTGGATACACCGCCGGGTGTCTCAAGTTACCTTCTGCAGAGCACCTTACCTCATTTACACACCGCTACAAGAAGCTAATATGGGCGGACCTGGTGCAGCAGGGACAACACATAGGCGTGCCACAATTGTGGATTACGAGAATTTCGTACGCTGATAGGACAATGCAATAACATCATGATTGGCCAGCCAGCGCAGGAGGCTGCCTAATACATGACGCTCGAGCAATTGTGTAGTGTGACTGGTCAGCTCCTTAAATATGCCTCCCTATGCAGCGACTACCAATCGTAACGCAGGAGCTTCCTCCAATGATCGCTGAAGGGGGGTGGTTTCCCGGAGGCTGTGTCACGCCCCAGGTAATACCAGGTACATAGCATGGTGTAGAAACAACCCTTCTGTTCCTTCTTTACACGCCGATACAGGTCGCTACCATCGGCTGGGTAACCACCTGTTTTAGGGCAGTGCTCTGAAACAGGTGCCGCCACTGGCGGGTGGCTACAACCGTCTTCACACGTACCTCGGGTTGAATTGGCGGTGCAAGATACATTTCTCTCATGTATCCGGTTGTTGCCACCATCCAGTAGCGGTGTGTAAAGGTAGCATAAGTGTTACTGGTGAGCTCCCACTGCCCCAGTCTGACACTATACATATGTACATATCTATCAAGCATCTATCTATCTATCTATCTTATCTATCTATCTATCTATCTATCTATCTATATATTCAGGTGCATCTCAATGAATTAGAATATTATCAAAAGTTAATTTATTTCAGTAATTCAATACAAAAAGTGACACGCATATATTATATGGAGTTATTACAAACAGAGTGATCTATTTCAAGTGTTTATTTCTGTAAATGTTGATGATCATAGCTTACAGCCAATGAAAACCCAAAGGTCATTATTTCTAAAAATTAACGTAGGGAGGATGAAGGGTTAAAAACCGCTCTTCCGTGTTCCACAAGGCTTCAAAGGGTGAATATAATATTGATTTACTAGTCAACGCATTTCAGGGCTCCCTGAAACACGGCAATATGATATTGATTTGTCCTGAGGAAGGGACCAGGGAGCTCTGAAACGCGTTGACCCATAAATCAATATTATATATGTAATAGAAATAAACACTTGAAATAGATCACTCTGTAATGACTCTATATAATATATGCGTTTCACTTTTTGCATTGAAATACTGAAATAAGTTAACTTTTTGATGATATTCGGATCTGTTGAGATGCACCTGTAGATATATATATAAGTACGTACATACTCTGTCCAATGTGGGCAGTCCCAATTTATTACACATGCTACCTGTTTGGGAACAAGTCACAGAGGTGACAGCTCGCACTCAAAGAAAACTTTCCCCATAGAGGAGGTCTGAACAATAGTGCTCCTCTGCGGGCTCACCCCAAGCGTGGAACAATGTCAGCTTTGATGCACTTTAAGCAGGGACAGCAGGGGACTGTGATGATGTATGGCATTCTTCATCCTTGTGCATCGGATCCCTGGAGAAGCAGGAGGAGGAGGGGGCACAAGTGCACAAATAATGCCACAAACATCCAACACTCTCATTTATCCTCTCACTTCACATAGTCTGGGGCGGGGGCTTCATACACACATCACAGTTACATTACACAGTCTATGAATTTATTTAAGGTATTTTTTACCATAAATATTTAAAAAAATACATATTTTTATTTATTTATTACTGGTTAATGAATTGTAATTATGTATTAATTGCTAAGTATATATATCCACATGATACACTCATTGTTTCTTGAAAATAGTTCTTTTATGGAAGTGAAACATTGCAGCATGGGCGAATTGAGAGTCCTCCACCTTCTCTGTATCCGTACAATTGAAGGTTTCTTACGAATGATCAGTTGTGCAGTTGTTGGTTTCTCGCCGTCCTCTCACAGAGTTTATAGTATTGTCAGCGGCTTCTTCTTGATATGACGGAATGTGCTTCTCACCAATGATACATTTTAACTCAAGCAAATTAACACATTCACCAACTGTTGATCTCGTTTACACTGGACAATGATTGGGAATGGACGTTTATACATGTATTATTATGGGAAATCATGGCTTTGTGTAAAAGATTCTGAATAGATTAGAAACTTGTATCCTATCCATGCTGCAGTCCTCAGGAACAGTTTCCTATCATTGGGAGAACAGGTGGTTCTAGTGCCACTGATAGTTAGTGAACACTTAAAGGAGTTTCCCCACAAACAAAGGTAATTTTAAAGTTCATTTTAATAAATAGATCTTGGAATAATAATAATTTACACAATTAAAAAATGTTCTGTGCTGAGATAATCTTATATATGTGTCCCTGCTATGTAGGTGTAATGGCCGTGTCTGACTGTACAGGACATGGTCTGATTATACCACATCTACTCTGCTGAGATAATCTTATATATGTGCCCCTGCTATGTACTGTGTAATGGATGTGTTTGACTGTACAGGAACATGGTCTGATCATACCACATCTCCTGTGCTGAGATAATCTTATATATTGTCCCTGCTATGTACTGTGTAATGGATGTGTTTGACTGTACAGGAACATGGTCTGATCATACCACATCTCCTGTGCTGAGATAATCTTATATATGTGCCCCTGCTATGTACTGTGTAATGGATGTGTCTGACTGTACAGGGACATGGTCTGATTATACCACATCTCCTGTACTGAGATCATCTTATATATGTGTCCCTGCTGTGTACTATGTAATACCTATGTCTGGCATACAGGACATGGTGTGATCAGACCATGTCCCTGTACAGTCAGACACATCCATTACACAGTACATAGCAGGGCACATTTACAAGGTTATCTCAGCACAGCAGATGTGGTATGATCAGACCATGTCCTGTACGGTCAGAAACATCCATTACAGAGTACATAGCAGAGACATATATATAAGATTATCTCAGCACTGGGATGCGGTATGATCAGACCATGTCCCTGTATGGTCAAACACATCATTTCACAGTACATAGCAGGGGCACATATATAAGATTATCTCAGCACAGGAGATGTGGTATGATCAGACCATGTCCCTGTACAGTCAGACACAGCCATTACACAGTAAATAGCAGGGAGACATATATAGATTATCTCAGCATAGCAGATGTGGTATGATCAGACCATGCTCCTGTACAGTCAGACACATCCATTTCACAGTACATAGCAGGGACACATATATAAGATTATCTCAGCACAGCAGATGTGGTATGATCAGACCATGTCCCTGTACGGTCAGACACATCCATTACACAGTACATAGCAGAGACATATATATAAGATTATCTCAGCACGTGCGATGCGGTATGTTCAGACCATGTTCCTGTATGGTCAGACACATCCATTTCACAGTACACAGCAGGGACACATATGTAAGATTATCTCAGCACAGGAGATGTGGTATGGTCATACCATGTCCCTGTACGGTCAGACACATCCATTACACAGTACAAGTGGTTAGCACTGCAGCCTTTGCAGCACTGGGGTCTTGAGGTCCTGGGTTCAATTCCCACCAAGGACGTTAAAGGACAACATCTGCATGGAGTTTGTATGTTCTCCCTGTGTTTGCGTGGGTTTCCTCCCACATTGTAAAGACATACTGATAGGATGTTTAGATTGTAAGCTCCAAGAGAGACAGCATTACTGATGTATGTAAAGTGCTATGGAATTAATAGCGCTATATAAATGAATAAATATTATATATTATATTATCACTTAGCAGGGACACATATATAAGATTATCTCAGCACAGGAACATGTTTTAAACACATCCAATTGTGGATAATTTTATTACTATTATAATATCTATATTTTAAAGTAAAGTTTAAAATCAACTTTGTCCATGGGAAAACCCTTTAAGGTTCTACAGGTTCAGAGTCCAAATTTAATGTAACATATATTGTAAAAACTTTAAATGGAGAAAAAAGACAGTTTTTCTCCTTCTTTGATTTCTTTAGGTTAAAGACTTTAACAGTGATGACTTAGTCCCAAGGTTTTGATCTCGAATCAGCACAATGAAAGCTGCAAGGTGGTGCCAGAGAGAGTAGGAATAGAAATACCGCCCCTTTATTGTTAGACCGCTTTCATCTGTAAGGCTAGGGTCACACATGCCATGGTTTTTTAAGGTGTTCTTTGCCACCTGCGTTTTTTGCTGTTAGGTGTGGGGCCCCCTTAAAAGCCCTTAAAACGCATGCCTTTTGTTAAAAAACGCATGCAAAAACGCATGTCCATTTTTGACACTTTCAAAAACGCATGTGTTTCCCATAGGCCCAATGTTATAGAAACGCATGCGTTTTTGAAAAAGCACCAAAAAATACTGCTTGCTGCGTTTTTGGGTGCGTTTTTCAAAAAATGGTTCATCATGCAGTGTATTGTGGTGCTGAGCCAAAAACGCACCCAAAAACGCATGGTACCTTCAGAAATGCGTTTTTGCTATTGGGCATGCGTTTTTTTGCATGGGGGCCTATAGGTGCGTTTTTACATGTGTTTTCAGAAAACGCTAGGAAAATCTGCATGTGTGACCCTAGCCTAAGTCCTGGAGGACGCCTTTAAATCGCCAAGGCCGATGTAATTTTCCAAAACAACCTGTAGGCATCACACAAAATTCATGTAGGCCTCATGGGGTCCACATTGCCATATATCTGGATAGCGTCTTAATGTAAAGTGTGTTATCCAAATCTACTAGTAGTTATTAAGAAGTAAACCAGCAAATAATGAAACATATACAACGTGTGTAAACATTTGAGAGAAATGTCTATAGTGATCTAGTTATCAGTATTAGTCTATTTATCCCCCTATTTATATAGCTTTCTCTAATAAGGGTGCATATACCAAATACATCCTACAGGGGTCTCACTAGTTGTGTGGAGGAGGGGGATTGTAGCATCTTCAAAGCAAGTTAATATCGTACGGAAAATAAAACGAATGCATTTCATAGCTCACAGGTACTGGTGGATTGTTAGAGAGACATAAGGGGGTGCTCTATGATAACCTATTTATTAGTAAGGGGCCTATGTTCTGTACTTCTACAGGGATCGTATGCTGTCTGTGTCTGTCTATCTATCTATCTATCTATCTATCTATCTATCTAGATATATCAGAAAACAAAGCTGGTAGTTGTAATGGTCCAGAGTGCAGGGGGTTACCCATCAATAAATGTCACATTTGCCCAGTGCAGAAACTTTCTCGGTGACAGGAGGAGGGGGTGTAAGGGGAGCGAGCATTCATTATGCAGCAGCAGCATTAGGCAGGAGCATTTCAGTGCTGGCGGCCAGTGAAATATTCAACAGCGGCCCCCATTGTTCCCATCCGGGGGAACTTCCCAACCTCTCAGGCTTCTGCAGCACATCCCTAAATTTGTTTGCTGATGATGCTAATGCCATCTGGCATGGATACTTTTTGTGCACATGCACATATCCTGCTGCCACTGTCCATATATGATTATTATATACAATGTACAATAAAAGACAGGAATGAACTTATATAATGGACTGAGAATGGAGACAGATTCCATAACTAACTTCTTTTCAGTTATGGTCGTAGTATCCAACTTGACACACAGCCAACAAAACAGTATCTAGTGTAAGACAAGTAGCTGGATGTCTGGTTCAACTTCTACACGACTGATAGCATCCATAGCACATGCATAACGCTCTGTGTATATTATGTTTGAGCCTTTTATTGGCAATATACACAAGGAAGAATTCTTGATGTGTACCATTGACACAAGGCTTCCATGTATTTATAAGCATACAGTGCTCATGGGGATCCATTGCAATAAAAGCATATATTTTTGTTTAGGTTGTTCTCGTTAGAGATAAGATCTATCTACTGTTACACACAATTCACCAAAAGACCACTTTTTTAGCCTTGTTGGGTGAAGGGTGCTCTCTTGATACATTGTATGTGCTGTAAACTATAATCACTGTATACGCTAACTGTACAGACAGAACTGAAAGTGATGTCCACGCTTGGTACAAAAGTTGGAGGTTAGGAGACCTAACCCGATTATCCCTATTATCTTGCCACCTAAACAGGCTGTCAATCACCTGATGAATGAGAAAAACAATCATTGGCCTTGTTCACACATATCAGCTTTTTGGCATTCTCTGCATTTTTTAGCTGTTTATAAAAAACGCACATGCGATAACGCATGGTGCACATAAGTGTAGCTGCGTTTTTTAACAACACATGCGTCTTTTTCCATCATTCCAAAAAACACTGCATGCAGCGGTTTTTGGGTGCTGTAAAAAAAACGCATGGGTTGATTAAAAAACGCATGCATTTTTTTAACATGGGGCCCTATGGGAAACGCATGCGTTAACGCATATGCGTTTTTATTGAAAAAATGATTAAGTCCAAAAACTTCCCAAAAACGTTCAGAACCACAGGGGACACTATTTGGCACCCTTAGAAAAACTGATGAGTTTTTCAAAGGGCTAAAAAAACGCATTGGTATGTGTGACCAAGGCCATTCATCGAGTAAAATGATCTGCTTTTAAGCCCAAAGATAATAGTTTTTTTTTAACATGGGGCCCTATGGGAAACGCATGCGTTAACGCATATGCGTTTTTATTGAAAAAATGATTAAGTCCAAAAACTTCCCAAAAACGTTCAGAACCACAGGGGACACTATTTGGCACCCTTAGAAAAACTGATGAGTTTTTCAAAGGGCTAAAAAAACGCATTGGTATGTGTGACCAAGGCCATTCACCGAGTAAAATGATCTGCTTTTAAGCCCAAAGATAATAGTTTTTGGTGCTGCATAGTCCTATGTAAACAGGACTCTGGAGAACTTTGGCAGCCTATGTGCACTGAGGACCTATTTTAGATCGCTCAGGATACATCATTTGCTTTGGTCTGTGTAAACTGGCAGTCAAAGGATAAAAAAATGACCATTCGGCGGTTATATTATGCCGTGTTTTACACTGTGAGCACACATTGTGTTTTCATCACTTTTTTATCCACTTTTGTGAGCTGATTTTTCCCAGAACCTGAAGTGAGTCCTTATGCCAGCAATGTCAATGAGAATCCTGAAGTGTAATGCTCACATTGAGCATCTTCTCCTTGCAGATTTTGTGTATGTTTAATCTGCAGCGTGTCATGCTTGCGGGCATTTTTGCTGCATATTGCATCCATTGTAAGGTATTGGAAAAATCTGCATCAAAAATGTGCCACAAACTGCACTGAAAATGCACCCAAAACATGGCAAAAATGGGCATTTTTGTGTAGAGATTTTACTGGTAAGATATGTGGAAATTTCAGCAGCAAATACCCTCCCTAACCTTTTATGACTTCAGATTGCCATATTTCCTGGTATTCTGCTTGTTAGATGGAATCAGGGAAATTCATATATATTTCACCAGACTTCTAGTCTTATACGCTTCTATTGAAATAAACTGAACAAAGCTAGTCAGCACATGATTGCAGGTAGTCAAATCGCATACATGAAGTCACATAAGGGAGAATACCGGGAAATCCAACAGGTTACAGTTGTGAATAATAACTGCTGACTTTTGTCTCAAGCTCGGACAAGCTTTTTCCCATGTTTTCTGATATGATACATTTCTTGCTTTGATTTTTACATACGTCTCTGAACCCATATCATACCTGCAATGAGCTACACCCCTTTGTACATTGTGTAATTGTGTTATTGTCATCTTGTAAGTTGCAGTTGGACAACAGCAGGACAGCTTTTAGTGTATTACACGGCATCCCCATAGAGCATGCGGTCGGGTTCCAGTGCTATTAACAACAAACCTAATGAATGATTAACACTGTCATGTCATGGTAAAGATCCAGCAAGTGATAACACAATGACACATAATCCCTTCTCTGGCCCAAGGCAATCACACAACCTGTTCAGCTAGCCTCCTGGCCCTTTTTTAACATATAAAGTTGATTTGGACAAATTGTAGCCCTAACCAATTAAAGCAATGCACTTTCAATAATTGATCATTAAAATGGTTATGTTAAATATAGTCAATTATATGCATGAATTCTTCCTAAGAGTGGCTGCCATTCTTAGGGCTGTCCGCTTACTCCTTAACTATAGTGTGCTGGGGAAACCTGATTATGAGGCAGACCTACTTTTCTATGGGTTTTATGTGTCTAATGAATGCTTTGTGCTGGGTCCATGGATCTTGATTTGCCTTGAGTATCTATAATCTGATGAGTGCAGGAATGCACCCAGGAGGACGAGCAAAGATGGCACCTTCTCCATGATGCTATATCATGAAAATACTATGGGATTTAATAATGACAATCTGGACTTTTAATTAAAGTTGTAAAATAAATGTGTGATATATTTTGCAGATGCCTACCATGATGAAAAAGAAGATGTCCGGCTGTAATCATCATCCAGTTTTTATTACAAGATGACAAGGGGGAACCGTCACCTGAAGACCACCCACGAGGGTCACTGTACTCTACGTCTTCTGGAGCCCTTGTCAGTCACACTGCACACTGGACACCGGTCAACATTTACAGGAGTTTGCTGCCCATATACACTGCACACCCTACTATATATAAATAGAAAACAGAGCACTTCAACAGGAAAAGCAATACCACAGCATCAAAAAAATTTTTACATAAGGAAGCAACAATAAATTCTTGTTCAGAAAAAATCATATTAACTTGATGAATTGATAGGATATATAAATATGTTTCTGAAATCTATAGCATATAAACTATATAGAGAGATAGAGAGAGACTAGATATACTATGTATGTTTTAGATATCTACAACATATCTAAAAATTCAAATTAGGCAAGATTTAAATGAAACTATTAAAAACCCTACATATTTGTATATATTACAGCATTCTTTCTTTGATGTGATGATGTAAAATTCATGTCTAGTGAAACACTGTACTATGATGCATAAGTAGGTATTACACACAAACCTTCAGTTTCTTAAACAAAAGCTTAACCCTTCATCCTAGGCTTTGACCTTTTTTTGCATATTTACTAGTCTCTGCTGATGGGTATTACTAATATGTAATGAATGCTAGCACCTTTGTATTCTGCTCTCTGCGCTGGATCACTTTCTGTATAATTACCTAGGAAGACCCCTTACTAAGAGAACATGCAGCTATAGGTTGTGACAATTTGGGGGCCCCAGTGGCTGCACTATACTTAAGGCAAGTTCGCACGCTGATCAGGTAACAGTAGAACAACAGGCCTATTGGAGTGGGGTGGTTATCTCTGCTCTCTGCAGATCACAGCCCTGGCACTCCCGGCTTGTCATTGTGTCCTCTCACAGAAATGACATCCTCCTACACTCACAGGGTCAGACCACGACTAAAGTTTCATGTGCCAAAGCAGGCGTTAGACAATTATATATATATATATACATATACATATATACATGTGTATATATACAGTGATACCTCGGTGGTTTCTTCGATTTCGGATATCGTTGGTTTTGGATTTCGTTGATTTTTTCAATGAAAATCATGTCTCGTTTTCATCGGTTTTTGTCCGTACATCGCTGCTCATTTTGCCTTAAAAAAGTGATTCCCCTTCCAAAAATGAAATGTGCACCCCTCTCTCCCCTTCTCAGCGTCTCCCAAAAACCAAAATGAGCTTTAATAAAAATAAAAATATCATATTAAATGTTTTTTCTTCTGTAAATTAGTGTTTCCTATTCCTTTTTAAAGTAATTTCTAAGGGATTCTAGCATTAACCGCTATTTTTATTCACTA
Organism: Allobates femoralis; assembly: GCA_033576535.1. Classification (NCBI taxonomy): domain Eukaryota; kingdom Metazoa; phylum Chordata; class Amphibia; order Anura; family Aromobatidae; genus Allobates; species Allobates femoralis. The sequence continues at coordinate 174,786,577 of JARQOC010000001.1, forward strand.
TAAATGATTTTTTTAGTATTTCTTTTTCAGTGTCTCGAACCAATTAATTGATGTTACATTGTTTGCAATGGAAATCGTTGCCTCGGTTATCGTCAGTTTTGGTTTTCGTCAATAGTTTTCATACAAATTATCGACGAAAAAGGCATCACTGCAATATGCCGCCATATCATAATCATAGTGGCTATGTGCGTCAATATATATATATATTCAGCTTAGACTAAAGACAAGCGGCACTCACCAAGGTTGATCTTCAAAATTTATTCACAGTCCATTTACAATGTCCATGGACAAGTCAAGCAAGGGAGGCTGTGCAAAGGCGGCGGATGACAGCCTGCCGTTTCGCGGTTAATACCGCTTCCATGGGTCAACAGGACAATGACCCCAAACACACAGGCTATGTAAGGGCTATTTGACGAAGAAGGAGAGTGATGTAGTGCTACGCCAGATGACCTGGCCTCCACAGTCACCAGACCTGAACCCAATCGAGATGGTTTGGGGTGAGCTGGACCACAGAGTGAAGGCAAAAGGGCCAACAAGTGATAAGCATCTCTGGGAACTCCTTCAAGACTATTGGAAAACCATTTCCGGTGACTACCTCTTGAAGCTCATCAAGAGAATGCCAAGAGTGTGCAAAGCAGTAATCAAAGCAAAAGGTGGCTACTTTGAAGAACCTAGAATATAAGACATATTTTCTGTTGTTTCACACTTTTTTGTTAAGTATATAATTCCACATGTGTTAATTTATAGTTTTGATGTCTTCTGTGTGAATCTACAATTTTCATAGTCATGAAAACAAAGAAAACTCCTAGAATGAGAGGGTGTGTCCAGACATTTGGTCTGTACTATATATATATATATATATATATATATATATATATATATATACATATGCTGTATTTATTTATTTATATATATACTAGCTGTGAGCCCGATGCAAATGCATCGGGTGTCTAGAATGTGCATTAATTTGATTATAGTAGTTATAGCTGGTGTGAGGACTTTTCGGGGGGGTGTGAATAGTTTTTGGGGGGTCACATACTTTTTTGGGTGGGTCACATACTTTTTTGGGGGGGTGACATACTTTTTTGGGGGGTCCAATACTTTTTTTGGGGGGTGACATACTTTTTTTGGGGGGTCACATCATTTTTTTGGGGGGTGACATATTTTTTTGGGGGGGGTCACATACTTTTTTGGGGGTGTCAGATACTTTTTTTGGGGGGTCACATACTTTTTTTGGGGGGGTCACATAATTTTTTTGGGGGGGTCCAATACTTTTGGGGGGGTCCAATACTTATATTTTAATAAATTAATGTAATTAATATCTTAATGTAATTTTTTTTTTTTTGTTTTTTTTATTATTATTTTTTATTTTATTATTTATTTTTATAATTTTTTTTACGATTATTATTATTACATTTATTTATTATTTTGTATTTTAAGTGATTTTTTTTGTATTAAAATTATGTTATTTTATTAAAAAACCGCATCTGCGGTGCGTTTGCGGTAATCCCCATACAAAGTATAGGGGGACTTGCGGCAGGTGCGGCAAAACCGCACTTGCCGCACCTGCCGCAAGTCCCCCTATACTTTCTATGGGGATTTTTGGGGGGGTTACATAATTTTTTTGGGGGGGTCCAATACTTTTGGGGGGGTCCAATACTTATATTTTAATAAATTAATGTAATTAATATCTTAATGTAATTTTTTTTTTTTTTTTTTTTTATTATTATTTTTTATTTTATTATTTATTTTTATTATTTTTTTTACGATTATTATTATTAAATTTATTTATTATTTTGTATTTTAAGTGACTTTTTTTGTATTCAAATTGTTATTTTATTAAAAAACCGCATCTGCGGTGCGGTTGCGGTAATCCCCATACAAAGTATAGGGGGACTTGCGGCAGGTGCGGCAAAACCGCACTTGCCGCACCTGCCGCAAGTCCCCCTATACTTTCTATGGGGATTTTTGGGGGGGTTACATAATTTTTTTGGGGGGGTCCAATACTTTTGGGGGGGTCCAATACTTATATTTTAATAAATTAATGTAATTAATATCTTAATGTAATTTTTTTTTTTTTTTTTTTTTTTTATTATTATTTTTATTTTATTATTTATTTTTATTATTTTTTTTACGATTATTATTATTAAATTTATTTATTATTTTGTATTTTAAGTGACTTTTTTTGTATTCAAATTGTTATTTTTAAAAAAAACCGCATCTGCGGTGCGGTTGCGGTAATCCCCATACAAAGTATAGGGGGACTTGCGGCAGGTGCGGCAAAACCGCACTTGCCGCACCTGCCGCAAGTCCCCCTATACTTTCTATGGGGATTTTTGGGGGGGTTACATAATTTTTTTGGGGGGGTCCAATACTTTTGGGGGGGTCCAATACTTATATTTTAATAAATTAATGTAATTAATATCTTAATGTAATTTTTTTTTTTTTTTTTTTTATTATTATTTTTTATTTTATTATTTATTTTTATTATTTTTTTTACGATTATTATTATTAAATTTATTTATTATTTTGTATTTTAAGTGACTTTTTTTGTATTCAAATTGTTATTTTATTAAAAAACCGCATCTGCGGTGCGGTTGCGGTAATCCCCATACAAAGTATAGGGGGACTTGCGGCAGGTGCGGCAAAACCGCACTTGCCGCACCTGCCGCAAGTCCCCCTATACTTTCTATGGGGATTTTTGGGGGGGTCACATAATTTTTTTGGGGGGGTCCAATACTTTTGGGGGGGTCCAATACTTATATTTTAATAAATTAATGTAATTAATATCTTAATGTAATTTTTTTTTTTTTTTATTATTATTTTTTATTTTATTATTTATTTTTATTATTTTTTTTACGATTATTATTATTAAATTTATTTATTATTTTGTATTTTAAGTGACTTTTTTTGTATTAAAATTATGTTATTTTATTAAAAAACCGCATCTGCGGTGCGGTTATCCCCATAGAAAGTATAGGGGGACTTGCGGCAGGTGCGGCAAAACCGCACTTGCCGCACCTGCCGCAAGTCCCCCTATACTTTCTATGGGGATTACCGCAACCGCGCCGCAACTGGCACTTGCGGCGCAATTGCGGTAATCCTTATGGGTTTGACCGCAACCGCGCCGCAAGTGCTCGCACTCAGCCAGCGACTCGCAATGCGGCGCGGTTGCGGTAATCCTTATGGGTTTTACCGCAACCGCGCCGCAAGTGCTCGCACTCAGCCAGCGACTCGCAATGCGGCGCGGTTGCGGTAATCCTTATGGGTTTTACCGCAACCGCGCCGCAAGTGCTCGCACTCAGCCAGCGACTCGCAATGCGGCGCGGTTGCGGTAATCCTTATGGGTTTTACCGCAACCGCGCCGCAAGTGCTCGCACTGAGCCAGCGAGTTAATATGCGGCGCGGTTGCGGTAATCCACAGGGCAATGGGGCACAGGGGCACAGAGGCACAGGGGCACAGGGGCACTGGGGCACAGGGGCACAGGGGCACAGGGGCACAGAGGCACAGGGGCACAGAGGCACAGGGGCACAGGGGCACTGGGGCACAGGGGCACAGGGGCACAGAGGCACAGGGGCACAGGGGATGGCGGGGGTGACAGGGGCACAGGGGCACTTGGGCACAGGGGCATTGGGGCACAGGGGCACAGGCTCCGGAGCACTGTATCAGCATGTGCTGACAGCAGCTGCTTCGGAGCGGGAGGCACAGGGGCACTGAGGCACAGGGGATGGCGGGGGTGACAGGGGCACAGGGGCACTTGGGCACAGGGGCATTGGGGCACAGGGGCACAGGTTCGGAGCGGGAGGCAGAGGGGCACACTGAGGCACTGAGGCACAGGGGCACAGGGGCACAGGGCGGCTGAGGTAGCGACTCGCAATGGCCTCGCGGCCATTGCTCGCGCTACCTCAGCGGTACATCGCTAAATTTGTGGCCGAGTCTCTGGTTCTATTTTCGGCCACCGACTCGCAATGGCCGCTTCGCGGCCATTGCTCGTGCGTGGTGACGTCAGCGGCTCGCAATGGCCGCTACGCGGCCAATGCTTCGCCGTGATGACGTCACAGAGTGTGACATATCCACGGCACGTTGTCGGGGTCCGACACGAAAACGTCTTAGGCAATTATATAGTAGATATATATATATATATATATATATATATATATATATATACTGTATTTATTTATATATATATATTTAAAAAGGGAGACAGCAAAACTTAAACAAATTGTGGGTGTAATGTGTGGGAGGCAGCTCTCCACCAACAGGAGGCATAAAGTGTTCAGCCCCAAGTCGCGCAATGTTTCGGCCTGCACAGAGGTCTTTCTCAAGCACAGTGTAATGACAATTCAAAGAGCTTTTTATATATACATCTCATGGCGATCAACTAACAGTAATCAAATATATTTCAAATATAAATCATAGTACATAATAATATTCAATCATCAATAATGTGTACACAGGCGGCATGGCAGCTCAGTGGTTAGCACTGCAGCCTTACAGCACTGGGGTTCTGGGTTCACATCCCACCAAGGAGAACATCTGCAAGGAGTTTGTATGTTCTCCCCATGTTTGCATGGGTTTCCTCTGGGCACTCTGGTTTCCCACACACTTGAAAGATGTACTGATAGGATGTTTAGATTGTGAGCCCCAATGGGGACAGTGTAGCAAATGTATGGAAAGTCCTATGGAAATAATAGTGCTATATAAATGTTATTATTATGTATACACAGTATATTACAGACAGATCATTTTTAATTATAAAATGTGACACACCTGTGTGTATAATTTAAAATATCATCATTATCACCAGGACTACACTCGCCCACATGGTGTATTGTACAGACACCATTGCCAGCATTCTCATAATAGCATTGCGCATGTCAGAACAACAGATCTTCTTATTGGACCCATGGCAAAGAGGGGGGAGAGAAGGGGAGAGTGAAGCATAGCGGGCAGAGTAGAGCAGAATGAGACAGAGCGGGGAAGAGCAGGGGCAGAGTGGGGGAGGATGGAGCAGAGCAGGAACATAGTGGGGGCAGAACGAGGGAGAGCAGGGGCAGAGAAGAGAGAGCAAGGGAGGAGCAAGTGTACAGCGAGAGAGAGCAGGGGTCAAGCAGGATAGAGCTGTGGCACAGCAGGAGGAAATCAGGGGCAGAGCAGGAGAGAGCAGGGACAGAGCGAGGGAGAGCAGGGGCAGAGTGGAGCAGAGTGAGGGAGAGCAGGAGCAGAGCAGGAACAGAGAAGGAGAGAGCAGGGAAATCAGGTGCATAGCAGTAGAGAGCAAGGGCCAAGCAAGAGAGTGCAGGGGCAGTGCGAGAGAGAGAGCAGGGGCAGAGCAGGAGAGAGGAGGGCACAGCAGAAGGAGAGCAGGAGCAGGGGAGGGCAGAACAGGATTTGAGCAAGAGCAGAGCAGAAGGAGAGCAGGAGAGAGCAGGAGCAGAGAGTGATAGAAGAGGGAGAGCAGAGTAGGAGAGCAGTGCCATAGCGGAAGAAAGTAGGGGCAGAGAAGAGGAGAGCAGAAGAAGAGCAGGGGCAATGCAGGAGAAGAACAGGGGCAGAGCTTGTGAGGACAGGTGTAGAGCAGGGGTAGAGCGAGAGAGAGCAGAGGCAGAGTGGAGGAGATGAGGGGCAGAGCTCGGGTGAGCAGGGTGAGAGCAGGAGCAGAGCAAGGACAGAGCAGGAGAAAAGCAGGAGAAGAGCAAGTGCAGAGCTCGGGAGAGCCGGTGCAGGAGCAGAGCAGGGGCAGAGTAGGAGAAAAGCAAGGGCAGACCTTGGGTGAGCAAGGGCAGACCTTGGGTGAGCAAGGGCAGAGCAGGAGTACAGTAGGAGAGAGCGGGGAGAGCAGGAGCATAGCAGTAGAAAGCAGTGGGAATGTGGAGCAGAGCAGGGCAGGGGGAGAGCAGGAGCAGAGCAGAAGAGTAGGGGAAGAATAGGGGAGAGCAGGTGTAGAGCTCAGGAGAACAGGTGCAGAGCTCGAGAGAGCCAGTGCAGAGCAGGGGCAGACCATGAGAGAGCAGGGGAGAGCAAAGGCAGAGAAGGAGAAAAGCAGGGGAGAGGAGGAGAGCATTGGCAGAGCTTGGGTGAGCAGGAGCAGAGCAGGAGGCAGCAGGGGCAGAACAGGAGTACAGCAGTGAGAGCAGGAGCATAGCAGTAGAGAGCAGGGGCAGAGCAGGAGAGAGAAGAGGCAGAGCAGTAGAATAGCAAGAGCAGAACCTGGGATAGCAGGGGTACAGCGAGGGAGAGCAGGGGCAGAACAGGAGAGAGCAGGGGCAGACCAGGAGTACAGTAGGAGAGAGCGGGGAGAGCAGGAGCATAGCAGTAGAGAGCAGGGGAAGAGTGGAGCAGAGCAGGGCAGAGCACGGGTGAGAAGGGGGAGAGGAGGAGCAGACCAGGGGCAGAGCAGAGCATGTGAGAGCAGGTCAAGAGCTCGGGAGAGCAGGTGCAGAGCTTGGGAGAGCCGGAACAGAGCAGGGGCAAAGCAAGAGAGAGCAGGGGAGAGCAAAGGCAGAGCAGGAAAAAAGCAGGGGCAGAGCTCGGGTGAGCAGGGACAGAGCAGGAGAAAGCAGGAGCGAGCAGGGGCAGAGCAGGGAGAGAGAGCAGAGGCACAGCAAGGGAGAGCAGGTTGGAGAGTGGAGCAGAGCAGGAGCAGAGGAGGGGCAGAGCTGGAGAAGAGTAGGGAAGAGCAGGGGAGAGCAAGTGCAGGGTTCGGGAGAGAGATATGCACAGCTCGGAATAGCTGGTGCAGAGCAAGAGCAGAGCAGGAGCTGAGCAAGAGAGAGCAGGGGCAGAGCAAGAGAAGAGCAGGGGCAGAGTAAGAGAAGAGCAGGGGAGAGCAGTAGGAGAGTATGAGGAGAGCAGGGGCAGAGATCGGGTGAGCAGGTGCAGAGCAGGATAAAGCAGTAGGAGAGCAGGAGAGAGCAGGAGTACAGCAGAAGAGAGTGGGAGAGCAGGAGCATAGCAGCAGAGAACAGGGGAGGAGTGTAGCAGAGCAGGAAAAAGAGCAGGGGAAAGCGAGAGCAGGGGCAGAGCAGGAGAGAGCAGAGGCAGAGCAGGAGTATAGCAAGAGCAGAGCGTGGGAGAGCAGGGGTAGAGCAAGGAAGAGCAGGGGCAGAACAGGAGAAAGAGGGGGCTGAGCAAGAGAGCAGGGGAAGAGCAAGAGAAGAGCAGGGGAGACCAGTAGGAGGAGAGCAGGGGCAGAGATTGGGTGACCAGGTGCAGAGCAGGATAAAGCAGGAGAGAGCAGGAGTACAGAAGGAGAGAGCTGGGAAAGCAGGAGCATAAAAGTAGAGAGCAGCGGGAGAGTGGAGCAGGGCAGAGCTCGGGAGAGGAGGGTCAGAGTAGGGGAAGAGCAGGGGAGAGCAGGTGCAGAGCTCGGGAGAGCCGCTGCAGAGCAAGGGAGAGCAGGGGCAGAGTGGGGGAGAGCAAAGGCAGAGCAGAAGAAAAGCAGGTGAGAGCAGGGGAGAGCAGGAGGAGAGCAGGGGCAGAGCAGGAGTACAGCATAAGAGAGCGGGGAGAGCAGGAGCATAGCAGTAGAGAGCAGGGGAGAGCAAGGGGAGAGTGGAGCAGAGCAGGGCAGAGCTTGGGTGAGCAGGGGGAGAGCAGGAGAAGAGTAGGGGAAGAACAGGGGAAACCAGGGGCAGAGCTCGGAGACCAGGTGCAGAGCTCATGAGAGCTGGTGCAGAGCAGGGCAGAGCAAGAGAGAGCATAGCATGAGAAAAGCAGGGGAGAGCAGGAGGAGAGCAGGGGCAGAGCTTGGGTGAGCAGGTGCAGGGCAGGATAAAGCAGAGGGAGATCAGAACAGTGCAGGGGCAGAGCAGGAGAGAGCAGGAGTACAGCAGAAGAAAGTGGGAAGTGCAGGAGCATAGCAGTAGAGAGCAGGGGCAGAGCAAGGGAGAACAAGGAAGAGTGCAGCAGAGCAGGAGAAGAGCAGGGGAGAGCAAGCAGCAATCAGGCAGAGTGGGGGATAGCAGAGACAGAGCAAGGCGAGATTAGAGGCAGAGCAGGAGCTGAGCTCAGGTGAGCAGTTGCAGAGCAGGATAAAGCAGGAGGAGAGCAGAATAGAGCAGGGGCAGAGCAGGAGTACAGCAGGAGAGAGTGGGGAGTGAAGGAGCATATAAGTAGAGAGCAGGGTAGAGCAAGGGAGAGCAGGGGGAGAGTGTAGCAGAGCAGGAGAAGAGCAGGGGAGAGCAAGAGCAATCGGGCAGAGTGAGGGATAGCAGGGACAGAGCAGGAGAGAGCAGGGGCAGACCAGGAGTACATAGGAGAGAGCGGGGAGAGCAGGACCATAGCAGTAGAGAGCAAGGGAGAGCAGGGGGAGAGTGTAGCAGAGCAGGGCAGAGTGAGGGTGAGAAGGGGGGAGAGGGAGGAGCAGAGCAGGGGCATAGCAGAAGAAGAGCAGGGGAGAAGCAGGAGGAGAGCAGGGGCAGAGCTCGGGTGAGCAGGTGCAGAGCAGGATAAAGCAGAGGGAGATCAAAACAGTGCAGGGGCAGAGCAGGAGTACAGCAGAAGAGAGTGGGGAGTGCAGGAGCATAGCAGTAGAGAGCAGGGGGAGAGTGTAGCAGAGCAGGGGAGAGCAAGAGCATAGCAGTAGAGAGCAAGGGAGAGCAGGGGGAAAGTGTAGCAGAGCAGGGCAGAGCTCGGGGGAGAAGGGGGGGAGAGGAGGAGCAGAGGCAGAGCAGGGAAAAGAGCAGGTGAGAGCAGGTCCAGAGCTCAGGAGAGCAGGTGCAGAGCTCACAGAGACCGGTACAAAGTAGGGGCAAAGCAAGAGAGAGCAGGGGAGAGCAAAGGCAGAGCAACAGAAAAGCAGGGGCAGGGCTCGGGTGAGCAGGGACAGAGCAGGAGACAGTAGGAGCAGAGTAGGAAAGAGCAGGGGCAGAGCAGGAGTATAGCAGGAGAGAGCGGGGAGAGCAGGAGCATAGCAGTAGAGAGCAGGGGCAGAACAAGGGAGAGCAGGTTTGGAGAGTGGAGCAGAGCAGGAGCAGAGGGGCAGAGCAGGAGAAGAGTAGGGGAAGAGCAGGGGAGAGCAAGTGCAGAGCTCGAGAGAGCATGTGCAGAGCTCAAAATAGCTGGTGCAGAGCAAGAGCAGAGGAGGGGCTAAGCAAGAGAGAGCAGGCAGAGCTTGGATTAGCAGGTGTGGCGCCCCACTACGTAGATGCCACAAAAGGGGTACTGCACCCAGAAAAGCGGTGTAGTACTCCACTGCAATTGGGACAATGGTCACAAGATGGAGCCCTAGAGCTGACACCCACACACTAGGACAGTAGGTGGGAGGGAAGCTTGGGAGGATATATAGTGGCCTCTAGGGGGAACTAGTGAGCAGTTGGTGAGAAGAGAGAGTCGGAGAGAGAGGAGGTGGAAGGAACCAGGCAGCCAGCCTGAGGAAACCAAGAGGGCCATCTCAGCTGAGAGACCCGAGAGAGGATAAGATCCCAAAAGAAAAAAGAGAAAGAAAGCAAGGAGACTCAGAAACGCAGAGTTAACTTGAGTGGGGAGTGAGTATCGAATAGAGTTTGCCCCATAGGAAGTAACCCGGGTACCGGAGCCCGCACCTGTGAGTTCTCTAAGTCTCACAGAAAATCCGTACAACAGGGATATTGCAAATACAGCCTGACTCCCATAGATCCCACAAGAGGGAAGCCAGGACTGGCAGGGCGCTGCAGTCCAGACAGAAGGTTGACCCAACAGGTACAAGGGAGGAGAAGAGAAGCAGAAGTAGCAGGAGGCCAGATTATCTACAGGAGATCAGGCTTCTTAACACTGGGAACAGAAAAGAAGGAAAGGAAAGGAACATAAAGGAGGGTTCCATCTCAAGCCAGAAATCCTAATTGCAGCCCAGAGCATTTGTCAGCATACCATCTAATAGACTGTTGAACTGTGGAACTGTAAAGCTGAAAGAAAGTGTTCAAGTAAAGTTACCGGTGAAGTGAAGCTTTGACTCTGCTGCATCCTTTCTATACAACCTGTACAGCAGAAGAGAGTGGGGAGAGCAGGAGCATAGCAGTAGAGAGCAGGGGCAGAGCAAGCGGAGAGTGGAGCAGAGCAGGGCAGAGCTTGGGTGAGCAGGGAAAGAGCAGGAGAAGAGTAGGGGAAGAGCAGGAGAGACCAGGTGCAGAGCTTGGGGTGAGCAGGGGCAGAGCAGGAGAAGAGTAGGGGAGAGCAGGAGGAGAGCAGGAGCAGAGCTTGGGTGAGCAGGTGCAGAGCAGGATAAAGCAGGGGGAGATCAGAACAGTGCAGGTGCAGAGCAGGAGAGTGCAGGAGTACAGCAGAAGAGAGTAGGGAGTGCAGGAGCATAGCAGTAGAGAGTAGGGGCAGAGCAAGGGAGAGCAGGGGGAGAGTGTAGCAGAGCAGGAGAAGAGCAGGGGATAGCAAGAGCAATCGGGCAGAGTGAGGGATAGCAGGGACAGAGCAAGGAGAGAGTAGAGGCAGGGCAGGAAAGAGCTCGGGTGAGCAGGTGCAGAGCAGGATAAAGCAGGGGGAGAGCAGGAGAGAGCAGGAGTAAAGCAGAAGAGAGTGGGGAGTGCAGGAGCATAGGAGTAGAGAGCAATGTAGAGCAAGGGAGAGCAGGGGGAGAGTGCAGCAGAGCAGGAGAAGAGCAGGGGAGAGCAAGAGCAATCGGGCAGAGCGAGGAATAGCAGGGACAGAGCAAGGAGAGAGTAAAGGCAGAGCAGGAGCATAGCAAGAGCAGAGTATGGGAGAAAAGGGGTAGAGCGAGGGAGAGCAGGAGCAGAGCGGGGGAGAGCCGGGCTGAAGTTCCTGGCTGCTCTCAGTGTACTACAGGACCTGTGATGATGTCACAGTCACGTGATCTAGCTCCACCCATAATTGTGAGTCACCACAGGTCCTCGAGGTGAGTTTCAGCTTATCGGCAGGGGGTATGAGGACCGGGCGGGGGTGATCAGGATGTGAACAGTGTTTGCGGTTGGAGTCAGCAGCACCACTTGCAAGCGCCATATTTGAACTCACGGCAGGTATTGGGGTCAGGCAGTGATGTTTGGTAGGTGGAGTTGTGCGACGGTTGGGCATGTGGGTAGACAAGCGGGGTGTGATGCATTGGTGTCCTGACAGTCAATGCCATATTGGGAGACCCATCACTTGGGTATCCCAATATGTCATCTGACATACTTCCGGTTGGCACGGTGTATTGTGGGATTCGGAGACATCCTGACGGAAGTCAAAACGGGCAACATAAGGTAATTATATATACACACACACAATGAGCACATATACACATGCATGTGTACACATAGCACATACACACATATGTATACATAGAGCATATACACATATGTATATATAAAGGCACCTACATACACATATGTACATACACAGAGCACATAACTACACACATATAACTACACACATATGTACAGTCATGCTGAAAGTTTTAACATCCTTGAAATTGTTCCAGAAAATAAAGTATTTCTCCCAGAAAATTACTGCAATTACATAGTGTTTTTTCCATACACCTGTTTATTACCTTTGTGCATATTGGAGCAACACAAAAAATCAGACAAAAAAGCAAATTGGACATAATTTCACTAAAGACCCCCAAAATGGGCAGGAAAGAATAGTAGGTACACAACTTTGTTTCAAGCGTATGATGCTCATTCAAACTCACCTGTGGGAAATAACAGGTGTGGGCAATATGAAAATCACTCCTGAAACAAGATAAAAAAGGGTGAAAGTTGACTTATTCTTTGCATTGCGTATCTGTGTGTGCCAAACTAAGCATGGAAAACAGAAAGAGGAGAAGAGAACTGTCTGAGGACTTCAGAACCAAGATTGTTGAAAAATATCAACAATCTCAATGTTATCTTGATGTTCTTTTGTCCCCAGTACTCAACATAATAAAGACATTTACAACCCATGGCACTGTAGCTTTTCTCTCTGGTTATGGACAGAATAGAATCCTACTGTCTCCCTTCCCACCCCCTCTAGACAGGATCCCTGGCCCTATTGCACCCGTACGATTATTTTGTTGATTTGTCGTCGTTTTTCGACCACTTGTCTTTGTCTACCCTCTAACTTGTACAGCGCCATGTATCCTAATAGCGCTATATAAATACCTAATAATAATAATAATAATAATAATAGAATAATTGATGAAATGTCACAACAAGACATGAGCTCGAACGATACAGTTTGGGGTTCGTACCGGACACTTTGTGTCTGGGGCTTAGACCTGAACACAGAATTTTTAAAAAAAAGTCTGTGTCCGAGTTAGGAATTAATGTGCTAATTATATGCTAATGAAGTTTGTTGAAAGGCTGCAATGCAGCCAATCAACAAGCTTTTAACATGTGGAAGAAATTTATATTCTGCTATGAACAATAGAAAAAATGACGTGGAGCCCCACCCTTTTTTAATGACCAGCACAGGTAAAGCATCAGAGATCCACCTGTGGATTTTAACTAGTTAAATCAGAGATTGACAGCAGGATTTAACACACGTCGGTGGGGAGTATGCCATTCCCTGCTCCAATCGGCCCTTCCATGAACTAATCACGGATCATCGATGTGTTGTTATGACTGCCAGGGGTCAGCTGACTCCTGTGTCTGTGATGATGCCCTTCCTGTAAACGCAGGCTGCGAGCCAGCATTCATAGGAGATCATGATTGATGAGTGACCTGACGATTGCAGATTCAAGTCTAAGGGGACTAGGAAAAGCAATAAAAGTTAAGCAAAAAGTTTTTAAGAAAAATAACCCACAAAAGTTTAAATCACCACTATTTTGCCCCATTGAAAATAAAACAAAAAAATACTCATATTGCTACATTCAGAAATATCCAATCTATCAAATTAAACCAATTGGTAAACAGTTTAACAAAAAAAAAAAAAATGGCAGAATTGCGTTTTGTTTTGGACACCGCAACATTGCAATAAAGTACAATAACAGACGATACAAACATTATATTTAATCAAAAAAGGTATCAGTTAAAACGTCAGCTCAGGGCTCAAACGGAAAACCATTATCATCCATATCCCAAAAAATTAAAATGCTATGGAGTTAGGAAAATAGCGCCAAAATCATATTTTTTGCAACTTTCTTATTTTTTTTTCATCTCATAAATAAAAAAATAAAGAAAAATATATGTTTGGTATCTTGATATTTTAGTGTGATCAATGCATCATTCTAAGTGCAGCATTACAAGTGCAGTATTGTGATTTAGACCAGAATTAATATGATTTCGCCATCCATCACCAACACCACCATCATCTGTATCATCTGTATCACCTAATCATGATATTTCCTCTTCCCACAGTTATGACTTCATTTACACAAATTTTCCCTGCATTTAATCCCTCCTGTGTGAAGTGCATATTAGCTCTAGTGATGAGCGAATATGCTCAGCGCTGCTCGGTACTCGCACGAGTATCACTGTACTTGGGCTACTCGGCAAGCACCGAGTAATCTCGCGATGACTTGTGCTGTGCTCGTGGTCCTCATCCCTGCATGTTGGCGCTCTTTAGTTGTGGCATTGCAGTGATTGGCCGGCCTGCACAGCGTGACCGAGCCATTATAAGACCCGGCCGCGCTGTGCTCTGCACACAGGCATCCAGACAGTGAGTGTAGGGAGAGTGTCTGCTGCTGCTTAGGGACAGATTTGCCGCCCTCATAGGTAGATCCGGAGCAGGGCTGCAAACTGCTGCTGACCACAACAGTCCTTCTCAGGACTAATCTAGGAGGATATAGGCAGAGTGATCCAGATCTGAATCCAAGCTTTTCTGTGACCATTACAGTCACCAGACTGTTGTACTTTCTACCTTGATACAGGTTAGGGACTAAAATCCTACTCTCCTGTGACCATTACAGTCACCATACTGTTGTACTTACTACCTTGATACAGGTTAGGGACTAAAATCCTACTCTCCTGTGACCATTACAGTCACCAGACTGTTGTACTTACTACCTTGATACAGGTTAGGGACTAAAATCCTACTCTCCTGTGACCATTACAGTCACCAGACTGTTGTACTTACTACCTTGATACAGGTTAGGGACTAAAATCCTTCTCTCCTGTGACCTGAACAGTCACCAGACTGTTGTACTTACTACCTTGATACAGGTTAGGGACTAAAATCCTTCTCTCCTGTGACCATTACAGTCACCAGACTGTTGTACTTACTACCTTGATACAGGTTAGGGACTAAAATCCTACTCTCCTGTGACCATTACAGTCACCAGACTGTTGTACTTACTACCTTGATACAGGTTAGGGACTAAAATCCTTCTCTCCTGTGACCTGAACAGTCACCAGACTGTTGTACTTACTACCTTGATACAGGTTAGGGACTAAAATCCTTCTCTCCTGTGACCTGAACAGTCACCAGACTGTTGTACTTACTACCTTGATACAGGTTAGGGACTAAAATTCTTCTCTCCTGTGACCTGAACAGTCACCAGACTGTTGTACTTACTACCTTGATACAGGTTAGGGACTAAAATCCTTCTCTCCTGTGACCTGAACAGTCACCAGACTGTTGTACTTACTACCTTGATACAGGTTAGGGACTAAAATCCTACTCTCCTGTGACCATTACAGTCACCAGACTGTTGTACTTACTACCTTGATACAGGTTAGGGATAGTGATGAGCGAGCACTAAAATGCTCGGGTGCTCGGTGCTTTGGCCGAGGTACTATTGTGTACTCGGCCGAGCACCGAGCCCAATGTAAGTCTATGAGTGACAGGCTCCGCCCACAGACTTCCGGTTATAAAACGAGTATTTCTGGAAAAGGGCGGGAGGGGGAGCTTTTTGAAATCGCTGCAACATACAACACCTTGCTGTGGCCCCCAGAGGGATCCTAAAAATGAATCTGCTCCCTGTGTGGTGCCAGCTCACTGTGTGCACTGCAGGGAGCTGTGTACATGTGTCAGATTGCTTATTATTACCGAGCAGTCCGAGCATCTCAGCGGTACTCGGTGCTCGCCGAGCATCCCGAGTACCGGGATACTCGTGCGAGTAACGAGTAGCGCAGAGCATACTCGCTCATCCCTATTAGGGACTAAAATCCTACTCTCCTGTGACCATTACAGTCACCAGACTGGTGTACTTACTACCTTGATACAGGTTAGGGACTAAAATCCTTCTCTCCTGTGACCTGAACAGTCACCAGACTGTTGTACTTACTGCCTTGATACAGGTTAGGGACTAAAATCCTTCTCTCCTGTGACCTGAACAGTCACCAGACTGTTGTACTTACTACCTTGATACAGGTTAGGGACTAAAATCCTTCTCTCCTGTGACCTGAACAGTCACCAGACTGTTGTACTTACTACCTTGATACAGGTTAGGGACTAAAATCCTTCTCTCCTGTGACCTGAACAGTCACCAGACTGTTGTACTTACTACCTTGATACAGGTTAGGGACTAAAATCCTTCTCTCCTGTGACCTGAACAGTCACCAGACTGTTGTACTTACTACCTTGATACAGGTTAGGGACTAAAATCCTTCTCTCCTGTGACCTGAACAGTCACCAGACTGTTGTACTTACTACCTTGATACAGGTTAGGGACTAAAATCCTACTCTCCTGTGACCATTACAGTCACCAGACTGTTGTACTTACTACCTTGATACAGGTTAGGGACTAAAATCCTTCTCTCCTGTGACCTGAACAGTCACCAGACTGTTGTACTTACTACCTTGATACAGGTTAGGGACTAAAATCCTTCTCTCCTGTGACCTGAACAGTCACCAGACTGTTGTACTTACTACCTTGATACAGGTTAGGGACTAAAATCCTACTCTCCTGTGACCATTACAGTCACCAGACTGTTGTACTTACTACCTTGATACAGGTTAGGGACTAAAATCCTTCTCTCCTGTGACCATTACTGTCACTAGACTGTTGTACTTACTACCTTGATACAGGTTAGGGACTAAAATCCTACTCTCATGTGACCTGAACAGTCACCAGACTGTTGTACTTACTACCTTGATACAGGTTAGGGACTAAAATCCTTCTCTCCTGTGACCATTACAGTCACCAGACTGTTGTACTTACTACCTTGATACAGGTTAGGGACTAAAATCCTTCTCTCCTGTGACCATTACAGTCACCAGACTGTTGTACTTACTACCTTGATACAGGTTAGGGACTAAAATCCTACTCTCCTGTGACCATTACTGTCACCAGACTGTTGTACTTACTACCTTGATACAGGTTAGGGACTAAAATCCTTCTCTCCTGTGACCTGAACAGTCACCAGACTGTTGTACTTACTACCTTGATACAGGTTAGGGACTAAAATCCTACTCTCCTGTTACCATTACAGTCACCAGACTGTTGTACTTACTACCTTGATACAGGTTAGAGACTAAAATCCTACTCTCCTGTGACCTGAACAGTCACCAGACTGTTGTCGCTGTATACAGGCAAAATGCGCACGGGCGTTGGCAAGGGCGTTGGCAAGAAACAATGAAGTGGACGTGATGGTGGTGCAGGCAGAGGCCGAGGTCGTGTGCAAGCACTAATTTCGCAACAACAAAGTGGCACATCTACTCGCTCGCACGTCCTGTCCCAAATTCTTGGGGCTCGCAGCAGTACACCGCTCTTGAACCAAGACCAGTGTCAACAGGTTGTTACTTGGATAGCGGATAATGCTTCAAGTCAGATGGGCACCTCCACAAACACCCTGTCTTCCACACGGTCAAGTGTCAGTAGCCGTGATACTGCACAGCACATTTCCCAACCTGATCCTCCTTCCTATCACTAGGCCGAGTACACGTCCACGGACATTACTGATCCCACACTAGGACACTGGGAAGAGCTGTTCACGTATCCATTCGCAGAATCTGGCCTCTCGCCAGCTCCTGTTGAAGTGGGTGATGAGGAGATGGTATGTACAGATGCCCAAATATTTGAGCAGCCACGTTCTCACGAATGGAACGTTGGCAACGTGTCTCAACAAGGGGTGGACGATGATGAGACACAATTGCCAGGAAGTCAGGAGGAGGATCAGGGTGTGGAAGAGGAAGACGACGTGGTGGATGATCCAGTAGCTGACCCAACATGGCAGGAGGATATGCAGAGCGAGGACAGCAGTGCACAGGGGGAGAGATGCGTAGCATCCCAACAGGCAGTACGAAGCAGGGTCGTGTCCGCAGGCAGAAGGCAGGCAACCGTTCCCCGGAACAACAAAACGACTCAAGGTGCCTGTGCAAATGTTAGGTCTTCCCGAGTCTGGGAGTTTTTTAAGTTGGCTCCAGATGACTCTAAAAAGGCCATTTGCAACACCTGCCATGCCAGTATCAGCAGGGGTACGAAAACTAGCAGCCTGACCACCACCAGCATGATCAGGCACATGTCAGACAAGCACCCAACTTTGTGGGAAGTACAACAGAGTCGAGGAGCGGTGCTTGCTGATGTCACTGCTACGTCTTCGCGTGTTGTGCGTGCGAGCCAATCCCCTGTCCATGCTGGCCGCGAACAAGCCTCCGGCCCTGCACCTGAAGTTGCCCACACACAAATAACACGACCATCAAGCACGCCCTTGTCCCAGCGCAGCGTTCAATTATCCATTCAGCAAACCTATGAACGCAGGCGCAAATACGCTACCAACGTCCCACATGCCACTGTCCTCAATTCTCACATTTCGCGACTCATAGCGCTAGAAATGTTGCCTTTCCGGCTGGTGGAGACGGAAGCATTCCGCGACCTGATGGGGGCTGCTGTCCCACGTTACTCGGTCCCCAGCCGCCACTATTTCTCCAGATGTGCCGTCCCCGCATTGCATAACCACTTGTCCCAAAGCATCACACGTGCCCTGAACAACGCTGTTTCAGCCAAAGTCCACCTAACCACAGACACGTGGACAAGTGCTTGTGGGCAAGGCCGCTACATCTCCTTGACGGCACACTGGGTTAATATTGTGGAGGCTGGGACCCAGTCTGAGCGAGGGACGGAACACGTCCTTCCCACACCAAGGATAGCAGGCCCTACCTCTGTCAGGGTTTCACCGACACTCTACAGCTCCGGAATGTCATGCTCCTCAGCCTCCTCCTCCTGCGCATCCTCATCCACTGTACCCTCCACACCAGTCCCAAGCTGGAAGCACTGCAGCACTGCCTCTGCGAAGCGGCAACAGGCTGTGCTGAAGCTAGTCTGCATAGGTGACAAACCCCACAATGCAGAAGAGGTGTGGACAGCTCTGAAACAGCAGGCAGATCACTGGCTCACACCTCTGAACCTAAAGCCAGGAAAGGTCATGTGTGACAATGGGCGGAACCTGGTGGCAGCTTTGAGGCGAGGCCAGCTGACGCATGTTCCATGCGTGGCCCATGTGCTCAACCTGGTAGTTCAGAGGTTTATAAAGTCATATTCAGAGCTGTCTGAGCTGCTGGTAAATGTTCGCCGTCTGTCTGCACATTTTCGCAAGTCACCTGCTGCTTCAGCTGGCCTTGCCAGCTTTCAGCGCCGTTTGCGTCTTCCGGCCCACAGACTGGTGTGTGATGTCCCCACGCGTTGGAATTCAACTCTGCACATGTTGGTCAGGATATGTGAGCAGAAGAGGGCAGTTGTTAACTACCTGCATCACCTAAGCCGTCGGGAAATGGGTCAAACTCCACACATAACACCTGAGGAGTGGAGATGGATGTCCGACCTATGTACCGTCCTCCAAAACTTTGAGGACTCCACCAAGATGGTGAGCGGCGATGACGCCATTATTAGCGTCACCATACCACTACTCTGCCTTCTAAAATCGGTCTCTGCTGAAAAACAAAGAGGATGCATAGCAGGCGGAGCGCGATGACTTGGAGCAAGAAACAGTAGTGGGTGTGGTTGATAGCACACAGCCCAGCCTCGTCTCATCACAACGTGCAGTGGAGGACTATGACGAGGAGGAGGAGGATGAAGACATGGAGCAACTCTCTGGCCAAATTGAGGATATGACATGCACAACAGTCATACCCTCGATTCAGCGTGGCTGGCCAGAGGACAGGGGAGATGAGGAGGAGGAGGAGGGAGGACAGCATGTTCAGTCATCGTGTTAGTCTGGATACTGAAGTGATGGCTGTTAAGAGTCTGGCGCACATGGCTGACTTTATGGTAAGCTGCCTGGCTCGTGACCCTTGCGTTCAGAACATCTTGGCCGACAATCAGTACTGGTTGGCAACACTGTTAGACCCACGCTATAAGGAGAACTTTATGTCTCTCATTCCTGAGGCGGAGAGGTCAGCCAAAATGCAGAAGTTCCAGAAGGCCATAGTCACGGAAGTAGGCAAATCATTCCCCTCACAAAACGCTAGCGGCATAGGTCAGGAATCGGTGGACAACCAAGGCGTACGGCCGAGAGGGGAACAAGTCCAATCCGCCAGAGGTAGGGGAACAGTCTTTACGATGTGGGACAGTTTTCTCAGCCCCTCACGTACCACAGCCCCTGAGGTGCGGGGTAGTGCCACAAGAAATGCTAAGTTTGGCCAGATGCTGAAGGAGTACCTTGCAGATCGAACAACTGTACTGCGAGATTCCTCTGTGCCTTACAATTATTGGGTCTCCAAGCTGGACACGTGGCATGAATTGGCTCTCTACGCCTTGGAAATCCTGGCCTGCCCTGCCGCTACCGTTTTGTCAGAGCGTGTTTTCAGTGCCGCAGGTGGAATCATTACTGATTAACGCACCCGCCTGTCAACTGAAAATGCTGACAGGCTGACTCTGATCAGGATGAACAAGGGTTGGATTGGGCCAGACTTCACCACACCACCAACAAATGACAACTGAATTTAAATTTTGTTATGGGAATTTGCCATGTACCTCCACTCACCCATGGGTACACAGTTCTGTACTAATCGCTGGACTGCTTCTCCTTCTTTTCATGTGCCACCATGATGACCATTACAATAGTTAGGCTGTTGTTTCAGGTATACCCCAGTGGTAAATTTTTTCTCCCATTCTTTTAGAATGGGCATTACAACGACAGGAGACCCGCTCCTTTTCAATGGGAAAAATGTTTTGAGGCCCTCCTGCACGTCTCTATCCTGGGACAATGTGGAGCCTCCCAATTTTTGGCTGCCCTGCCAAAGGGCTATACTACAATACACCCACTTCAGGTTTACAGGCCCTCCTGCACGTCTCTATCCTGGGACAATGTGGAGCCTCCCAATTTTTGGCTGCCCTGCCAAAGGGCTATACTACAATACACCCACTTCCGGTTTACAGGCCCTCCTGCACGTCTCTATCCTGGGACAATGTGGAGCCTCCCAATTTTTGGCTGCCCTGCCAAAGGGCTATACTACAATACACCCAATTGAGGTTTACAGGCCCTCATGCATGTCTGTATGCATGGGTCATTGTGGAGCCTCCCAATTTTTGGCTGCCCTGCCAAAGGGCTATACTACAATACACCCACTTCAGGTTTACAGGCCCTCATGCACGTCTCTATCCAGGGGCATTGGTGAACCTCCCAATTTTGGACTGCCCTGGCAAAGGAAAATACTACAATAGACCCAGTTCCTCAAAATGGGCACATTATGTCAAGACAGGGCTTCATGTACGTCTCTTCTCAGGGTCATCTGAGTGCCGCACAATGTTTTCACGTTAAATCTTTCATGAAATCACAAAACGTAGCATACACCAGCTGTATCTCACTATTGGGTATGTGCCCTTAACATTTCCACCCTAAATATTCATTTTGGTGTCATTTTGGAAGGTTTTCTGGTGACTCCGTAAAATTGGCGTGAAACTCGGACAACATTGTTCACAGCTGTGACTTCTGAGTGAGAAATGCTTCCAGGGGTCTTCCCCATGGTGTTGCCGTGTCATTTGAGCACTCTTCTGAGACTTTTGGGACATTTTTAGGGTTTCTACATGCTGCCGGCAGTCATTTCATAAAAATACTCGGGTCTCCCATAGGATAACATTGGGCTCGGTACTCAGGCCGAGTACACGAGTATCTCGGGATGCTCGGCCCGAGCTTCGAGCACCCGAGCATTTTAGTACTCGCTCATCACTAATTAGCTCATTCTGGTATGACTTTATTGTACCTAATGTTTCCCTGTATCTAATCCCTCCTGTGTGAAGTGCATTTTAGCTAATTCTGGTATGACTTTATTGTACCTAACGTTTCCCTGTATCTAATCCCTCCTGTGTGAAGTGCATATTAGCTTATTCTGGTATTACTTAATTGTACCCTACTTTTTCCTGCATCTCATCTCTCCTGTGTGAAGTGCATATTAGCGCATTCTGGTATGACTTCATTGTGCTCAACTTTTCCCTGCATTTAATCCCCTCTATGTGAAGTGCATATTTTTCAGTCTTGTATGGCTGAATTCCTACCCAACCTTTCCATGATCTGTTACATTCCTCCAGCTTAGTTTATTGTGGTTTATCTACAACCCCTTCTCCTCCTTTATCACCTCTGTTTGCCTTTTTTTGCTTTGCATTTGGTCTCAGCATACCCACCATGGTCACATCTGATAGCATTTGGATGTGAATATATTGGGATGTGTAAGCCTGATCTGACTTTAGTCTGATAAAAGCATCATTCTAAGTGCAGCATTACAAGTGCAATGTAATAAATTAGACCAGAATTTGACCAGAATTGACTAGAAAGTAATGGGATAGAAAGCCACTGTAACCAGTGTTTCTATTTCTTTTCATATTCACAACCTACTACTTAATTTCATACTAACTCCTCTAATTCCTCCACCTAGTAAGGAACTAGTCATTTCTCCCTCCATCCTCCCCACCGTGCCTACACACACACACACACAATCCTTGGTCTCCAGACACACACGGCAACCTCATGCTGTCTCCTTCCACCTTCTAACGCTCTCTCTGCTTCTCCTCATTGCTGGTGACATATCTCCAAATCCTGGTCCTCCCCATCACATCCCCACACTTATGTCTAACCCCCACCCATAATCCTTCACAAATTTTCGCAACACTAATAACCTTATACCCATTCAGCCAGTTCCCCTTCCACCAGTCCCCCTGTTGTGAATTCATTGGAGCTCCCTCCGGTGTTTGTTGCTGCTGATGCAGCTGACTGTGTGGGCTTAACAGGTGATGGTGATTGGCAATCTGGTTATTGGAGCATATAATGGTTGGAAGTAGATCAATCTTTTCCAGTTGTCTTTTGTTCCTGGCGGAGTTCACATCTGTCTGGTTTCTTCTGCTCTCTGGAGATCTTTTCAAAATAAGTGAATGGTTGTTTTGATATTTTGTGGCACACTTTTGTGTGCTTAAGGATCTGCTTATGTTTTGTTTTATTCTGAGATGTGGGTTTGCGATCTAGTCTGTATATTTGTTTATCTGCTCTCAGATAGGAAGTTTTCTTCCTAGGAATTTTACCATTCTCTATTATCTGTTATTACCAGTTCTGCTGGCTTTTGATTAATAAAAGTCTGCTGATATAGAGGTCGCTGAGTTTTAGTGACTCAGGGTAATTTTTGTAATATCTGCTGTTGGTGGTTTTTGATAGTGTTTTGTACTGACCACAATAGTATTCTGTCCTGTCTTTCCTATATAGCTAGTGTGGCCTCTTTTGCTAAACCTTATACTCTGCCTGTGTTTATTTATCCATCTCTTGTTTCCCAGTTAATATCTGTGGGGGCTTGCTATTCTTTTGGGGTTCTGATCTGAGGCAAGATAGCTTTTCCTACATCCATCTTTAGGAGCAGTTAGTTCTCCGGCTGTACAGAGGTGCCTAGGTCTGGTTAGTTACATCCCACGGCTACTTCTAGTTGTGGTGTGTAGTCAGGGATTGCTTTCAGTACAGTTACCAACGACTTCTACGGAACCTGAATGTTAGTCCTGAGTCATCGGTTCATAACATCCCCTTTCCTGGAGCCTTATGGAACTTTCACTCTGTCTACAACAAACTTTCATATATCCACGACCTTGGCATCACTACAAAACTCTTTCTTTTGCAGCACTGAAACCTGGCTCACCCCCTCTGACACAGTCTCTCCAGCTGCACATTCCTTTGGCAGATTCCATCTTTCTCACATCCCACACCCCAGCAACAAACATGGTGGAGGAGTTGGCTTGCTACTGTCTGAAAACTACTCCTTTACTCCAATTTCACTACCACTCTCCACTACTCTTCCCTCGTTTGAGGTGCACTCCATCCACATCTACACCCCCTCCAACCTACAGCTGGCTGTCATTTCTCGGCCACTTCAAAACCTGGCTACTTTATTTCCTTTGTGCCGACCTGCCAACTATCATCAGGTGTGACTTCAACATCTCCATTCACACTTCCAACTCAGCTGACTCTAAACTTTCATCACTAACCTTCTCCTTTGGGCTCACTCAATAGTCTTCTGTGACCATTCACAAAGATAAAAACAAAAGGGGTGGGGGACAAGAGGCGCAATAGTGCCCTATCACTAGCGACACAAAAGTGTAAAGGTGGTGCTATGGATCCACTCACTGGTTCAGTTGTGTGACCCCCAACAGGTTTGAAGGCATCAACAAATAAGCTGCTGCAGGACCTCCACCGACCACTCGCACGTGGAAAAACGTCCAGAGAAAAGTTGGGATTGAAGAGGTGTATTACGGTCCGCGCTGCTATACCCAAAGAAACACTCACATGGAAGGCAGGATTTCAAAAGCAGTTTCTTTCCTTTATTCCAACGAGTTTCGGTGCACAACCTGGCATCCCTGAGAAGGTGCCAGGTTGTGCACTGAAACGCGTTGGAATAAAGGAAAGAAACTGCTTTTGAAATCCTGCCATCCATGTGAGTGTTTCTTTGGGTATAGCAGCGCGGACCGTGATACACATCCTTGCAGAAATCTCAAGCTCTGTGATTTACGCTCATTCTCTGAGTCCCTTCTCCCTCTCATAGACATAGCTTCCTTACATGACAAAGATGCCACTGGCACTTTATATAACACCACAATAACAACAGTGCTCGATATGGCCGCCTCCTCATGCATAGCAAAATTCACACAATCAATAGGCAACCCTGGCAGACCAGCCTGAATAAAGAACTGAGACTGACTTCCAGGGTCCTGGATCAGAGATGGGTGAGTTCCCATTCCACAGAGCACTTTTGTTGTATACAAGCATTCCTTTGCCAACATCAAGTCCACACGCACTGCCACAAAACAAACTTCTCAGCTCTCATATTCTCCCTGTCTCACAACCCTAAACAGCTATTCAACACTTTCAATTCTCTCCTCCATTCCCCAGCACCTCTTTACTCTCTTATCTCTGCTGAAAACTTTGCCTCTTTCTTCAAGCAGATTGATAACATCAGAGAAACTTTGACCTGCAGCCCACAGAGCCCATCCTCATAGCTACTCAGTTCTCTTCTTCCAAAACCAGTTTCTCTACCATGACAGAAGATCAGCCCTCCTCTTTTCTATCAAGATCACATCTCACCACCTGCACACTTGACCTGCTCCCATCCCACCACATCCCCCACTTCACCACAGTCTTCATCCAAACCCCAACACATCTCTTCAACCTTTCACTAACAACTTGTGTCTTCCGCTCATCCTTTAAACATGCCTTTATTACACCCATCCTCAAAAAGCCCTCCCTCGACCCATCCTCTGTTTCTAGCTATCGCCCCATAAGACTTCTCCCTTATGCATCAAAACTGTTTGAACAGTGTGTCCATCTTAACCTGTCCTCCCACCATTCCTCCGGCTCCCTCTTTAACCGGTTTCAATCTGGCAACAGGCAACTGAAACTGCCCTTATAAAAGGCTCCAATGGCCTACTAACTGCTAAGAGCAAGTGACATTACTCCATCCTCCTCCTGGACCTGTCTTCCGCTTTTGACACCATGGACCATCCCTCTTGTCCACGGACAATACAGAACTCATCATCATTCCCCCATCTCACTCTGCCACACCACCGGACCAATCCATCAAAGTTAATGGCTTCTCACTTTCCCCAGTCGCGCATGCTCGGTGAATCGGGGTAATCCTCAACTCTGCCCTCTCCTTCAAGACACATATCCAAGCCCTTACCACCTGCTAACTCCAACTCTTTCCAGGATCCGTACATTCCTTGACCCAGAAACTGCAAAAACACTTGTGCATGCTCTCATCACCTCCTGCCTTGACTACTGCAACCTCCTACTCTCTGGCCACCCCTCTAGCACTCTTGCTCCCCTCCAATCTATCCTAAACTCCAGCGACTAATCCACCTGTCTCCCTACTACACCCCAGCCTCTCCTCTCTGCCAAGCCCTTCACTGACTTCTCATTGCACAGAGACTCCAGTTCAAAACCCTAACTATGTCATACAAATCCATCCATAATCTGCCCCTCCATACATCTGTGACATGGTCTCCCGGTACTCACTTACATGCAATCTGCAATTCTCTCAAGATCTCCTTCTCTATTTCCCTCTTATCTCTTCTTCACACAACTGTATACAAGTATTTTCCATAGTCTGGAACTCTTTGCCCCAACACATCAGATTTTCCACCTCCCATGGAAACCTTCAAAAGGAACCTGAAGACCCACCTCATTTGACAAGCCTACAGCCTGCAGTGACCCTCAGTCCACCAAACTGCCGAATGACCAGCTCTACCCTCTCCTACTGTATCCTCACCTATCCCTTGTAGACTGTGAGCCCTCATGGGCAGGGTCCTCTCTTTCCTCTCCTAATTTATCCTCACCTATCTCTTATAGACTGTTTGTTCATAATTATTGTACTTGTCTATGTATGCCCTTTTTCACATGTAAAGCAACATGGAATAAATGGCGCTATAATAATAAATAATAGTAATAATAAAAAATCATCTATGTACATGTGGCACCCCAGGGTTAATGTGCCACAGTAACATCACAAGGGTTAACTCCCCACACAACACTGGACACTGCACTAGCACCTCTAGGCAAGAAGGGGGAGCTCAAGCAGCTACCTGATATATTCTGGTCTGAGGAGGATGTAGTTAGTTGATAGTTGACAGTTGACAGCTCAGTTTAGTGCAGGGAGCACTAGGAGGAGGACCTGTAAATGGGAGCAGTGCTGAGCTCCTGGCAGGGACCACTGACTACTTTCAGGCCTGAAGCCAGGGTCTGAGGAGAGGAGTACAAGGAACATATCTGCGAGACCGAGTTACCTCATAACTCGCCCCAGAGGAGCGCAGAGACCAGATAACGGATCCGAATCTGTGACTGAATCACGCAGCACAGAAAACACCGGGATAGTGGAGGTTGTAGATCTACACTGTACCTCAGCAAAGCAACCCGGCGGGGTCAGAAGCACACAGAAAGACTCAAGTTGCCTAGCAAAGGGGGTACCTGTGAGGAGAATCAGGGCCAGCAGCCCAGCTAAAGCGGCAGCAGGGCCACACACACACGGCACAGCAGTGGGAAGCTGAGGACCCGTACCGGGTGGGAGCAACCCAACCCCGGTACAGACTCCGTGGACAGTACTCTGCTACCAACATCTGCAGTAAAGCCTTGGAAAAACTTCAAAACCGTGAGTCTGTGTGATCCTTGTGCTCCAGCCCTGCGTTCCCTCACAAGCAGCTATCACTACTACCCCTATCCTGCAATATCCATAGCACCATCTATAGACTATTACTACCACTGCTCCGGGGAACCCAGCTCTACCTGCGGAGAGCCGTTACATCTCCAGCTGCCCAACATCATCCCCAGAGGTTCTGCAGCAGCGGTGGTCACCCTGACCACAACCCGTGGGTGGCGTCACGACAAACTCCCCTGTAAATATCCCCCATTACTTGCTGAACCCGGGACATGGACCGGACCAAGACTGCCGGCATATCCCCAGCATATACCCCGGTCCAGTACCGAGTATCACGTCCCAATGGGCTCCACATACACATACTGACCTGCAGAATCATACTGCTAGGTCCATTTTAGCATATAGTGAACATGATAAAAAAACAAATATGAATTTGCACTTTTTTTGCAATTTCACTTTACATTTTTTCTCCATTTTTCAGTACACTGTGGGGGTTAAATGAATGATGTTATTCAAAAGTGCAACTCGTCATGCAGATAACAAGCCCCCATATGGCTATACGACAGAAAAAATGAAAACATTATGGCTCTTTAAAGAAGGGCAGTAAAAACAAAAGTGAAAAACGAAACATCGCAAGGTAGTGAGGGGGTTTGACTGCCGATGGAGCAAGCCGCATAGACCAGGAGCTCCCGGACCCGGGATCACAATAGCGGGCTTTTAAGCTGCCACACCGCTAATCTTTCCCTCAAAATCAGCATCCTGCTTCAGAGACCTCTCCCTAGCCAATGGGGAAAATCAAAAACCAGCAAGCCCTCTTACCGAGGAGGGTATCGGACTTCTTCTCCCCTGGCCCCCAGGCTCCCGCGCTTCTCTCCAATATGGCGCCGCAGTCTCCTCGGGCTGCGCGCGCCTCACGCAGAGACCAGCATTCTCAGGAGACCGCAGCTTCCTCACTACCTCCGGAGACGCCAGTCACCCTCTCTTTAATGAAAACATTGCTGGCGGAGCTCCGGTCTTCATTGCAAGAAGACATGAGATCTATGGTTGCAGATCTCAGAGGTGAGGTGACGGACCTAGGGAATCGCACAGACTCCATGGAGTCCAAAATGGCCGAGCTGATCCAATCCCACAACGATCTATGGGACGACCATGAAGCACTCCAAGCTACAATGGGTGCTATGAGTGCCAAGCATGCTGATATGGAGGATCGCAATAGGCAAAATAACATCCGCCTGAGGGGAATTTCAGAATCGATCCCTCAGGAAGAACTGAGAAGCTTTCTTCAGGACTTCATGAAAGGGGTCCTGCCTGACCTTGACTCTAGAGATTTAAAAGTGGATCGCATCCATAGGGTCCCCAAACCTAAGGGGTCCGTGAGGATCTCCCAAGAGACGTTCTAGGACGAATTCATTTCTATGAAGCTAAAGAGGAATTTCTGCGGGCCCTCCGTGCGGCTCCCCCTCTCGCCCCGAGATTCAAGGACATTCAAGTCTTCCCTGATCTCTCTGCAGCCACACTGGCCATCCGTAGGGCATTTAAGCCCTTCACTACTGCCTTGCGAGAAAAGGAGATTCCTTACCATTGGGGACGTCCCACTCGCCTGATAGTAAAGAAAGATGACACGTCTTATGTCTGCCTGACCCCCCAGAGAGCGGAACACCTTCTAAAGTCCTGGAACATCCTTCCTCCTGGAGATCCAGTGATATCTCAGCAGCCGAAACCTGATCTCCCTCCTAAGCGTCCAGCAAAATCTCGCAGAGTGGACCCGGGCTGGAAAATCGTGTGACGGATCTATTCACTGCTAACGCTGTGGCTATATCTCTTGTTGGACCTAGACCCGCTGGCGTGATTCCGGGGTTTTCCGCCTTCCTGGATTTCTACCTATACCTCCCAGGTTATATCAATATCTCTTTGTCTTCTCTTCTCTTTCCTATCTCTTCTTTCTACCTTCTCCCTCCTCTTAACTGTTTTACCTAACTTTCTCTACTTTTGTCTGTCGTTACTTCTTGCTTCTCCCGGACTATTTTCTCTCTCCTCCTTTTTCCCTTTCTCAATTCTTTCTCCACGTTATCTAATTTCTATATATAGTAATACTTCCCCCATCTCTCTCCTTCCCCCCTCCCGTTCTAAACCTCTTCTCCCCCCCCCTTTTCTCTTATCTCTACAATCTCTCTCTCCACTCTTGAATTGTGTTGATATACGGAGGTTTGCCCATCTGAGCGAACTATTTTACTGATATCGCTCTTATTTACTTTTCATTAACCCTTCCCCAACTTGTTTTCACTTGTTTAAACTTCTCCCCCCTGTTTACAGTTTTGGGGTGTGGCGGATCTGAGTCCTTGGACCTCCTGTCCATCCGGTTGGGACTTGATTCCTCACACTCCGGGATTTAATTTGTATTTTCTACAGTTTTATTCCATGTTGTGTGGGCAACCCCCTTTTGCAGCCCATGCAGTGTGGTTTTTGAGGTTCTGTTATATGAATGTACTGTTTCCATCTTCTCTACCTTCCCAATCTCCCCCCCACATTACCAATGTACGCTTCAATTGTGTGATAATGTTGTTCTTCTTGCTGTATTCATTGTCAAAACATTCTTTTGATAAATTATTATGGCTATATCTGTCTTATCCCTAAACGTTAATGGGCTAAACTCGCCCCAAAAACGTTCACTTCTATACAACCAACTACGTAAGTCCCGAGCGGATGTTGTCCTTTTACAAGAGACTCATTTGTTGGAGGAGGACAATATACGCATTCAATCTCACCTTTACCCATATCGCTACTTTGCAAATGCTAAGAAAAAAGTAGCGGGAGTAGCCATACTGATCTCTCATAGATTATCCTTTGAACTAATTTCGGCTAACCCTGACCCTGACGGCCGCTTTCTACTAGTAACATGTAAACTAAATGAAGCGCTCTTCTCCTTACTTGTCCTATATGCTCCCAATTATAGACAAACATCCTTCATACGTTCCACTCTGGACTCTCTCACTCCGATTATGTCTGGTCATAAATTAGTTGCAGGTGATTTGAATGCCCCATTAATCCGTTCATTGGATTGCTCCTCACCATCAACATACAGATCGGATATGGGCCAGCTGATTGATTCCTTTCACTTACATGATATATGGAGGTATCAACACAGTACTGAACGTGACTATTCTTGTTTCTCCCCCCGACATCGCTCGTTTAGCCGTATAGACTTCATTCTGGTTAGCGACTCCTTACTGCCCCTTTGTTTAACTTCTACAATTGACTTAATAACTTGGTCTGATCATGCCCCTATTACCCTGACCTTCACGGACTCTACTCCACGTAACCATGGTATTTCTTGGAAGCTTAATGAACATCTTTTGGTCTCTCAAGAAAACTGTGAGGCTCTCTCTTCTCAATTGACGGAATTTTTTCAGATAAATGACGTAGACGATGTCGCTCCAGACACGTTGTGGTTTACTCATAAAGCTGTTATGAGAGGATATTTAATCAAACTCTCCGCGTTTAAAAAGAAGCAGTATAACATGGCTCTGTCTTCCCTTCTAGATAACCTAAAAGATCTTGAAACTAAATTCAAAACTAACCCCTCCCCAACCATGTTCTCTGATATTACGAAGTCCCGTAATGACCTTCGAGCACATCTCCTCTCCAAAGTAGAGCTACACTTAAAAAAGACGAAATCCCAATATTATAGTATGGGTGATCGTGCAGGCAAATTATTAGCGCGCAGAATCAAAAGATCTGAAGCGCGTGCTCGTATATCACAAATTACCTCCCCCCAAGGTGCTGCAATTCGGAACCCGATCCACATTGCTAATCAATTTCGTAACTTCTATAATGATCTTTATAATCTCCAATCCTTCTTCGACTCCTCAACCCACTCCCTCTGTCATTGCTTCTTTTCTTGCTAAAGCGAACCTCCCCTCACTATCATCTACACAACTTGAGGCTCTTAATGCCCCTTTTTCTCTACAAGAAATATTTGAGGCCATTCGTACATCCAAAAAGAGATCTGCTCCAGGCCCAGACGGCTTTTCTTTCCAATATTATTCTTCTTTCGCTCCTCTTCTAGCTCCACGTCTCCTGTCACTCTTTACTCATTGGCAGCGTGAGGGGAACATCAGACCTGAGGGCCTCCGAGCATCTATTTCCACTATACTGAAACCGGGAAAATCCCCCACCGATCCGGCTAATTATCGTCCCATAGCTTTATTAAATTGTGACTTAAAATTATATGCGAAAACGCTGGCGGACCGTCTTAAGAGTGTACTTCCGTCCTTGATCGCCGAAGACCAGGTAGGTTTCATACCTGGCAGACAGGCGAGAGATGCAACAAGGCGGATTATCGACCTTATTGAGGTCCTAGAGAAGAGGGGTACCCCCGGTGTACTAGTCTCCCTTGATGCTGAAAAAGCTTTTGACCGAGTGCACTGGGGGTTCCTGGCAGCTGTCTTGGACAAATTTGCCTTTTC
This sequence comes from Allobates femoralis, assembly GCA_033576535.1. Taxonomy (NCBI): domain Eukaryota; kingdom Metazoa; phylum Chordata; class Amphibia; order Anura; family Aromobatidae; genus Allobates; species Allobates femoralis. Next base: position 174,817,438 of record JARQOC010000001.1, read on the forward strand.
GGGTAATATAAGATCAGCTATTTTAGCTCTATACTCTTCTCCCGGTGCGTTCGTGAGGGCCGATGGATTCACATCCTCGGACTTCTCGATCTCAAATGGGACTCGACAAGGCTGCCCCCTCTCTCCTCTAATTTTCGCTCTTATCATGGAACCGCTGGCCGCTATAGTTCGTTCACACCCGGAGATCACTGGGATTACTGTAGGCCCATTAGACCACAAAATCACTCTTTATGCAGATGATGTTCTCCTCACGTGCACCAATCCTGATATTTCTCTCCCTGCTATACTTTCTGTTCTTTCAGATTTTTCTGCAGCCTCATACTACAAATTAAACCTTTCAAAATCCTCAGTCTTTCCTCTTAACATTCCTACAGACTCACAGAAACGCCTCGCTTCTCTCTTTCCTTCTTTATGGTCACCGGCAGGCTTTAAATACTTAGGCGTCCAAGTCACAAATTCAAAAAATATAGTACGTACGAACTGTGAACTCCTAATATCCTCCCTACGTAATACCTGCCTGGACTATTCATCATTTCAGCTATCTTGGGTGGCCCGCATAAACACGGTTAAAATGATGCTCCTCCCCAGGATTCTTTACATTTTACGCTGTGTCCCTCTCCTCTTCCCTAAAAAATATTTGCGCACCTTTCAATCTATTCTCTCTAGATTTATTTGGAATAACAAGACCCCTAGAGTGGCAATAAAAATTCTTTCTCTCCCTACTAAAAGAGGAGGATTTGGAGTTCCAGACATTTCCACATATTATACGGCGATAGTTTTGGAGTCTGCAAAGATCTGGTGGGCACATACTCCTTCGTCACGCTGGCTCCAATTAGAATCTTGTTTTGCTCCAACTGGCTCCACACGCATCCTCCTAGAAATGAACCTTCTAAGACCCTCTTCCCCTATTCCTGCACTCAAGACTATGCAGGGAACACTCTCGATTTGGCAGTCTCTTTCTAGAACACACCTAACGTTTCTTTTTAGGTATATTACACTAAGAGCGGTAGAGCTTCTGATGGGTGATATATCTTTGAGGCGATGGTGTAATCCGAATTCCCCGGTTCCCCCTCTTCTCTCGAATCTCCTTGAGCAGAAGCGATTGGCACAATTTGAAACTCTTCAACGCAAATTCTCTCTTCCGGCAACTTCCCTCTTTACGTACATTCGCCTTCGACACTTCCTGAACTCTATTGATATCCCTATAGATGTTCATGTGGACGCCTTGCTCCCCCTACAAGTTTTTTTTAAACAGTCGTGCTTTGTTACTAGGGGAGTCTCAATTGTATACAATGCAATCCAAATGGCTCGCTCCTCTGAGAAATTGCCCTACATGTTTAAATGGGAAGACAGACTCGATTTTACTGCATCTCTGGAGGAATGGCACCTGGCTTCAGCTCACGCAGCTAAATATTCTCGTTGTGTCACACACCTCGAGCAATCCAAGAAACTAATGTTTCATTGGTATCTGACCCCTGTGCGTTTAGCCAAATTTGGTACCAGTAACCCTCCCCCATCCTCTAGTTGCTGGAAAGGTTGTATAGATCAAGGCACGGTAGTTCACTTATGGTGGTCGTGCCCCTATATTCATCGTTTATGGCTTCAAGTTGAGTCTATGCTATCTGATGTCCTAATGGTACCCATCACTATAACAGCACCTTTAGCCATCCTAGGTCTGGGAATTGAGGCCCTCCCGTCATTGTTGCGCCCCATTCTCACTAATATCTTAGTGGCTACACGTTTGACGATAGCGGCCCATTGGAGATCACCTACTCCTCCCACTATAGCAGAGGTCATCTCTCGTCTTAACTCCCATTGTACATATGAACTCATGCTAGCTCATGACCTTCCAATGCGAACAAAAACTCAAAACTGGTGGGACCCATGGCTTACTTCGTCGTACAACACAGTTCAGACCGGACTCTGAGAGAGATAAATTGTACTGCACTGATTTATTTTATGTTAATGATACTTAACTCAGTTTGGATCACTATAAAACCCCAAAACTCTGAGATATAAATACAGATAATGTGAATAATTTTGTATAAGATATAATATGCATACACAGTATGTATCGTTCAGCTACATTGGTATCCCTCCCTTTCCCCTCCTTCCTCTCCGTCTCCCCCCTTATTCCCACTTTATTTTCTTCATATCATTGATGTGATTGTGATTTCTTTATGTATGTACCTGAATAATTCAATAAAAACTATTGGTTTAAAAAAAAAAAGGTAGTGAGGGGGTTAAACCCCCCACACAATGATATTAGGAAAATGTTACCAGAATATGGAGTACCGATTTTCTTTCTTTCTTTCTCTTTCTTTCTTCTTTCTTTCTTTCTTTCTTTCTTTCTTTCTTTCTTTCTTTCTTTCTTTCTTTCTTTCTTTCTTTCTTTCTTTCTTTCTTTCTTTCTTTCTTTCTTTCTTTCTTTCACAATTATGATATAGTTACTTTTGGTAATATTACTTTTCACATTTCCAAATGCATGTATCTTATGGTCTGGGCTGCCCTTAACAATGAAGGAGTTAATACACTCTGCTATGGTTAAAAACTGTCACCAATACAAAGGGAAACCCACTTTGAAGTGACAGTTCCAGCTATTTGTATATCAGGCTCAAGCTTAGGGTAAGTGACAGCTGTATGTTTCTTATCGATTATATGGCATTCCTATTTATCTGAACAGAACGGAGAAAATGGCACCGAATAACTGAAGCCCAGGGACCCCTCTGCACCCACCTTGTGCTCCTGTTCGCTCACATTGGGAGTGTAGCCATCACCTGTGTACACAGCTCAAATCTCTGACTAATAACCATATGTGCCAGCTCCATACTGTGCTCACACATTAGTACAACATCATTTCTATGTGAAGTCAGTATATAGATAAATTATACAGTATCCATGCTACAAGGTAATGGCTGTTTTCATCCGGATTGTGCCTTGACTACGTCTCTTGCATTTAATGATTACTGTTTAGAATAGCATTAAATGATACAGAATAACATGCAGAACTATTTATGGAGATGTATGAGGAAAGGATGCTGTATCCTTTAAGAGGTCCCAACTACTGTGAGGTGGCACTTATATACTTACAATATACATTAGGGTCATTTATTCTCTACAATGAGTCAGGTTAATAAAACCAGGAAAGCTCCAAGGAATGGTCAGCATAAACAGACTGATTATCTCCCAACTAACGAGCAAAATGCTCATTCGTCAAGTGAAATGATCTTCAAGCTTACTTAAAAAAATAACATATTTGGCAACATAACATCCTGTGTGAGCATGACTTGTGCCGTCGAGAACAATGACAACGTATACCAACAGAACAATCTATCCCCTATTATTTCTTAAACATTTGAAGCGCAAAAAGCCTAATAAATAACTGCGATTGGCAAACATGTCGCACTTTGCCGATTGTTTAATGGCTGACACCAGTTAGATTAAAGGCCCTTTTCACATCTAAGCCTTGGCTGCGTTTTGCTGCATTTGCGTTTCTATGCATTTTTTACTGCTAAAAACGCATCCAAATACATGCGTTTTTGCCCCCTTTGACTTCAATGGAAAACGCATTGAAAACACAGCCATAAATGTGGGCTGCTGCGTCTAGGGCTGCGTTTGCAAAAACTCATGTGTTTTGCATTTTTGCATGGTTTGCAATGTGTTTGAAGTCAATGGGGGCAGAAACACATGTGTTTGGATGCGTTTTTAGCGGTAAAAAAATGCACAGAAACGCAAACGCAGCACAATGCAGCCCAGGCTTAAATGTGAAACTGGGCCAAACTCTTAAATTATTCTCTACTACCAACAATATCCATTATGGTACATTTACACTCGGCCACAGGAAGGTAGGAAAAGGCAGGCATTGGACACAATTGTGCCTCTTGCCTTGAAAAGACCACGATGTGGCTTCGTGTAATTCAGGACTTTCCTTCCTTCAGGGAAGACACAGGAAGAAAAGTCCTGAATTACACGCAGCCACATCGTGGTCTTTTCAAGGCAACAGGCACAATTGTGTCCGATGCCTGCTGTCCTACCTTCCTGTGGCCGCGTGTAAATGTACCATTATGAGTAAGTTGAGGTAAGTAACTTCATTGTTCTCAGAAACCAAAGCTGCATTATTATTATTTATTATTATAGCACTATTTATTCCATGGCGCTTTACATGAGAAAAGGGGTATCCATAGACAAGTACAGTAATTATGAGCAATGCAAGGTTCACATAAATATAGAGGGAGAGGGGACCCTGCCCACGAGGCTCAAAATCTATGAGGGATGGATGAAGATACAGTAGGTGAGGAGAGAGGACCCTGCCCCTGAGGGCTCACAGTCTACAAAGGATGAGTGAGGATACAGTAGGTGAGAAAAGAGCACTATGCTCTGAGGCTCAGTCAAGAGGTGGATCAGTAGGTGAGAAGAGACTATGCTCTGAGGCTCACAATCTAAAGGGATGAGTGAGGATACAGTAGCTGAGGAGAGAGGACCCTGCCCCCGCGGGCTCACAGTCTACAAGGGATAGGTGAGGATATAGTAAGTATAATTTTGCCATCTTTACTGATTATACAGAAACCAAGAGACCTTTAAAGGTGTTATCTGAGACTTTGCTTATTTTGTCATATGGGGCTAAGAACTTACCAGCTTATCTGTTTGGTGACAATCTTTGCAGCTTTAAGTAGTGATTCTCCTGCTTCCTTAAACCGCACATTAATAAAGCAGCTCTTTCTCTTCCAGTTTGCTCCATCAACAGAGCAGAGCAGCAGAAGAGTAGAAGATAAGCAAAAGAGAAGAAGCTGCTCTATTGATATGACGCCATCGGAAGCTCAGTTAGCAAGAGACTCAATGGCAGGAGTGGTCCATGATCGCATGGGCAAAACAAGCAGGTAGCTAGCATCTACCTTCTGTTAGGTTTTTATCCTAATATGAAAAAATAACCACAACCCCAAATAAAGCTTTTAAGTAAAGTCTATACTACTATTGCAAATAATATATTAACTCGAATAAATTGTAGAAAGAGTACTTTATGCACTGCCGATAAGGCATCCAGGATCGTCCAATATTTTTTAATAGATGTATTCTATTTGTAAATGCGTTTCCTAGCTATCCTGCTACTTCTTCAGGACAAATCACATTCAATTGTGATTTATCCTGAAGAAGTAGCAGGTTGGCTACTAAACGCGTTGAGAAATAGAATCCATTTATTAAAAATATTAGACAATCCTGGATGTTTTCTCGACAGTGCATGAAGTATTTTTTCTCCATTTTATCTGAGTTTATATCTGCACATGGGCCTATAGCAGCCAATATATATATATGTATATATACTGTATATATATATATATACTAGATGGGAGCCCAACGCTTTCGCATCGGGTGGGTGGTGAGATCACGATGCGGGGGTAGTGGGGTGTGAGCGGGGGCACTGGGGGTGAGTGGGCATTGGGGGGTGAGTGGAGGCAGTTGGGGTGAACAGTGGAATGTAGTGGCTCCAGTCCCCCTCCTGCCCCCTGCTCCCCCCTCCTGCCTCCCTGCATCCCCCTCTCCTCCAAGCGTCAGTCCCCCTCCTGCCCCCCTGCTTCCCCCCTCTCCTCCAGGCTCCAGTCCCCTTCCTGCCCCCTGATCCCCCTCTCTCCTCCAGGCTCCAGTCCCCCTCCTGCCCCCCTGCTCCCCCCATCTCCCCCAGGCTCCAGTCCCCTTCCTGCCCCCCTGTTCCCCCTCTCTCCTCCAGGCTCCAGTCCCCCTACTGTCCCCCTGCTCCCACCCCTTTCCTCCAGGCTCCAGTCCCCCTCCTGCAACCCTGCTCCCCCTCTCCTTCAGGCTCCAGTCCCCCTCCAGCCCCCCTCCCACTCTATCCTCCAGGCTCTAGTCGCCCTTCTGCCCCCCTGCTTCCCCCCTCTCCTCCAGGCACCAGTCCCCCTCCTGCCCCCCTGCTCCCGCACTTGGTCACTATGGGCTTCCTGTGACCGAGCCATGGTGCAGAAGGCTCCGGCCTCTCAGCCTGTCTACCGCCCCCCGCACGCTCCGGGGACACTCACCACTGACAGACAGGCCCCCTCAGTTCTCCCTGGTGCCATCTTCACGCTTCTTCCTCTCCCGCTTGTCGCTCGTCTTCCTCGTTTGTCGGGTGGAGGTGCAGTCTGCGGAGAGTCAGTAGAGCCGGGCGGGCCGAGACATAGGCTGCCGCTGGCTGCCACCGGGGAGCTCCATGTTGCTAGATTAGCATAACCCGCAGCAGGTTGATGGCTCTCGCCCCCTCTGCCCTCGCAATTCACACGCTTGGGCTTGGGAACCTTGTCCTCCATCCGGATCATCTTGGCGGGATGCAGGTCACGGCTGCTAGAGCTCGGCAGCTGAGGCTTCCCCTCTGCGCTGGCCTTCACTACAATCACCTCCTGGGGGTTGGGCAGCGTTTCGTGTTTCTCAGCTGGCGCACCACAAACAACGCTCCATAGTTCCGCCATTTTCCGCCACTGATCTGCCAGGGAGTAGTGGGCAGGGCCATCTGCTGCTAATTCTGTCTGTTTCTCTGTAATAGAAATCCCGCGTCGCTGATTGGTTGCGGCCGGCTGGGCGCGACCAATATGCGACGTGAGATTTCCATTACAGAGAGACAGACACGATAAGACAATTATATAGTAGATATATATATATATATTTATATATTTATTCATTTATATAGCGCTATTAATTCCATACCACTTTACAAACATTTGCAACACTGTCCTCATTAAGGCTCACAATCTAAACATCCTATTAGCATGTCTTTCAAGTGTTGGAGGAAACCGAAGTGCCCAGAGGAAACCCACACAAAACACGCAGAGAACATACAAACTCCTTGCAGATGTTGTCCTTGGTGGAATTTGAACCTAGTACACCAGCGCTGCAAGGATGCAGTGCTAACCAATCAGTTGATATTATAGTGGTTGTGTCTTTCACAACCACAAAAAATGAGGCAGACCTTAGTAGCCTTTATTGAATGTTATTCGGATAAGACCCTATTTGCACTCTTTTCCTTTCAGTCTTTGCAAACGATATGTTAGAAGCTTAGAAATATGAATTCTGTGGTTTGTCATCCATACACTTGCACCATATCATTAGGTTGTATTGTCTGTTGCATTATATGAGGGTCAATGATATAATTTGCTCTGATTTATCACACATCCTTGTTCCTTTAAGGGGAATTTCATTGTGCAGGAGATCTCTTTGAAGAAACATGGCAAGCATAGTGCTGTGCATTTATTGATCCTCTGTCATCTTATATTAGCGGTGAAGTTCATGTTCGCCTCAAGTTTATCTCATGGGCGTGCAAGCATTATATCAGGATGTATTCACTGCTAATAATTGTTCTCCTATTCTTTGGTGCTTCTTTACAAGTAAGACAGAAGTTGTATGAAGCCACCCAGATTTACCCTGGAGCACTTTCTCCTCGATCAATACAAGATGCCCTCCATTCTGATTGTCAGTCACTCTTTATATGTCAGGTGTCACTGTCCTCTCAGAAGACAAATGAATGAGATCATTTTTAAATATTTTAAAAAAGAAACAAGAAACCTTATTTCAATTAAAAGTTACCATTAGGAAAAACTTAGTGCCCTGGCACACAAAGCCCAATACTGATTGATTTTTTTATTCTAGTATAAATGCCAACATAGAACCATAATGATGTTGACTCATATTCTCCAGTAAATGCAGAGCACAATTATTTTTAGATCAGTCTTTGGAGCTTTGTGAATAACCATGTCTATTTCTAGAATTGTTCAAGCCATAATCGTATGTATAAGCCCATATGGTAAATGCAAAGTTTGTCAGATTGTCAGACATCTTGCAGCTAAAGGAAGAATAATATACCCTAGATAAAAGAGAAGAAGTAACTACAATATCAGGGTACAATCTAAATGGTCTTAGTGGTAAAGTTGTCAAATGAAGATTCCGCAATTTGCCACTCTATATTAGTATCTGATAATGACCTTAAGGCTTTAACTAGAATTTAGGTAAGATATTATTTTTAACATATATGGCTAGGGTCACACTTGAATCTGGGATTGCGTTCACCGCATCCAGATCCGGATGCGGTGAACGCAATTGGATTCTGACATTCAGCAATACGGGAACCGGATTGCTGAAGCCGCAATCCGGTAGCCGGATTGCTCAGGATGTGTAATCCTGAGCAATCCGGTTCCCGGATAGTTTGCTGATCCCTGCTGCCACAGGGATGAGCAAAGTGTGCTGTCTTTTGTTAAACTGTAAATTTGCTTAATAAATGTTCCTATAATGTCTCTAGGGGGTGCCCACTCCCCCTAGAGACCTTACACCCACTCAGGTGGGCATATAATGGTCTAATCACCTCTGTACAGCAGCTGCCTCCTGACAGCTGCTGTACAGTTTTATGAATGAAAGCGCCGGGCTCCTCAGAGCAGCGCGCATACTATAGCTATAGCTATTGCATTAGGGAGTTGTGCAGGATCTGAGGGACGGCAAGCTTGTTTCGCACCACCTGGTGCTCCAGCCGGTTCCGCACCACTCCCTGATGTGGTTCTAATCCTGTAGTAAATAAAGTTGGACATTTTAACACGGGACCTGAGTTCTGCTGATACCTTTTTTCCTGGATAATAGTAGTAAGGCTTGGGTCAGACTTGCGTCTGGCCCTGAGCCTGCAGGATCCGGCAGAAACTTAGTTTCTGCACGGAGCAGAGAATAGTATTACCAGCAGGTAGCACTATGCGCCGCCAGGCTATGTATCTCTATGGTAACCGGATGCTTACCGCAGCCGTCGGCTCTACAAAGATCTCCAGGATAGGATTTTTGCAGAGATCACAGGAAAGTGCTGCAAACAGCATTTCCTGTGTGCCCTGCAAAAGCGCGTATCCTGTGGAGCCGGCGGCTGCAGTAAGCATCTGGTCACTATAGCGATCAATAGACAGGCGGTGCATAGCGCTACCTGCTGGTAACAATATGCGCTGCTTCGTGCAGAAACTACGTTTCTGCTGGATCCTGCAGGCTCAGGGCCAGACGCAAGACTTACCCTAGCCTAATTCATGTAAGAAACATTGGGTATTTAGTTGGCGTTTTTTGATCATACTAGAGTCGCAAGGTATAACCAAATCAGGATGGTCCATAAACATAATTTGCCAGTAGGACTCGAAATTTATAGACGATGAGAATGACCTGGCCTTGAATGCTTTACACCTACCTGTAGAAAGGTTCATTGACAAGATGCACAGTGCAAGGGAGAGGGGGCAAACCCCAAAACTTACACAGTATTAGGAGCAACAGCAAAACTGAAATCATGGGCCAACACACCTGTTGGTATAAGTGTAATGTGTAGGTGCACATTACACTACATCCATTAACAAATAGAACCTAGAATAAAAACAATGAATGATTTGACTGACATGATAGAAACAATGATATTTTATAGCAAGCTAACAAGTAGTACAATGTTCTTGTAAGATTGTCATACATAAATGTAGTTGGTAAAATGTTTACTACTTTTTAGACACAAGACTTTGGAACATATTCTTTTGTACTATATTGGGGCTCTGTATAGTAGAAGCGCAGGGTACTTTGCTCTAGTAAAGCAGCTGCACTACCGCACCATAGTAGACATCATTCGCAAAAATTACGGTTTGTGATTGGAAAATGTTGATGTTAACAAAACAGTGAAAAAAAATGATAAGACCCGAAGTGAATTGTAAAATACATGTAAGAAAGCTGACAATGAATAGTTCCCTTCACTCACCATTGGCAAAACACAGAAGGACATTGCTAAATTTGAAAAAAAAAAAAACTTTAGATATATCGGTTGTCTTTGTTCTACACAAGTGAATGCCACTGCCGATGAAGCCACACTCGCATTAGTAATCTGTCATCATTTATAATACTGTCAGTGTAAAACTTCAAAGACGCAGAAGGCAAATACATGAATATTTACCTTTACTAGTTAGCAGAATTCAAGAACAACCGGATCAAGCATCCATCTAGCTTATGTTCTTCACTATGACACGTTCTTTGCTTACTTCTCAGTGATGCTTGTTGCATTTCTGCATGCAACGTTTTCAATGTATTTCCAGATTTTTCTACCCAATATGCTAATCGCCATGTTTGCCTGCTATTTACAGCACTTTCAGCCATTTCAGTTTACCTGCAATTAAGCAAAAGCAGAAAAATACTCTTTTCACATTGATTGCACGATTTAGAGTCTTGTTCAAGATTCATCTCTTTCTTCAGAGGGAAAAACCTAGTAAATATTACAACTACTACAAAAATCTACTACTATTACCGTCACCAGTGCTGCTAATGCTACTTCTATTACTTCTGAAGCATCATCCAGATGGCCATGCTTTTTCTCGTATGTAAACATACGTTATGCGGGTCTGTGTTTTAAGCCGAGTTTCATCGGTATTTGGTCAATGTATCAGTTTTTACCATTGATGTTTTATTGATGAATTCCTGATATTGTAAATCCTCTCCTATTCCTTGCAGTGTTAGTCATGGACAGCGCATGGATTGTACAATGATGACATCCATATGCTGTCTATAATTTTCACAGAACCATACACCCATGTTCATGGATGATATATTTTTTCTGTGACTCAGATCAAAAACAGACATGTCACTGCGATCATTTTTGGAACTTCTGTGTCCACAAAAAAACACAGGATTGTAAACAGCACCATTTACTATAGATAATAATAATAATAATATAGTATAATAATAATAATAATATAGATGGTTATATGCTCTATCTATGAAACACATGGATAGAACACGCATGTGACCTATGAAGGTCTGAAGGCCTCAAACTACTGAAAATGATCATCATTACATTACAGGATGTCCAGTGTTGGGGATAATGAAGAATATCAATGCAGATAAAGTGACACCATGCAATAAAAAGACATAGAATACAAGAATGCCGGTTTCTCACATATGAGGGTATATATGTATATGCTGCTGAACTTTGGAACTAAAAAAAAACTCACCAGGAACAGCCATTAACCAACATCATTTCAAATACACTAGCAGGATGCAGCATGCCCCTCATGATAGAGGCGGGGCAAACGTTGGGTTACGAGCATACGTATTTTGGCCAAAATATCGACTAGTACCTCACATTATTATTATTTGATATCATTTTCATCATTTTTTATTGCACATTTTTCTGCAGGTGTCTGTCCTGTGGGGTGCACCCATATAGAGGTGGGTAGCCTGCCTGATCCAATAGTATGGGCATACCGAAGAGGCTGACAGCCTGACACTGAGCATCACACATACCTGTGTGACTGGCACCCTATGCAAACCTCATCTTGTGTGAATGTTTAATACCATCAAACACCCCCTCCGTGATATGGTAGGCTGAGGTGGTTGTCTCATTAGTATTTTGTACCTGGCTTGCCCCCACCTCTATCATTAGGGACCTGCTGCATCTTGTCAGTGCATTTGAACTTACGTTGGTTATTGACTGGTTAGTTCTTATTTTTTATGTCCTTTTCTGTGAACTTGAACTTTGCAATTGCAACACCAAGAAGTATATAAGTCATTGAACTATGGAAATCATGGAATTGATAGATATTTTAGTGATATAAAAATGAGTACAAAATGGAAATACATTTTTCAAAACATCTCAATTTATTTAGTATTGAGCACCACACACCAAGAATACTTATACTTGCACATGGGCATGCATATCATCAAAAACCGCTGCGGGCATCTGCCTTTGAAATTGCCGAAAGATTATGTCCCAGATGTGGTCAATGGGAGACAAGTCTGGAAATGCTGCAGGACATGTTAGCACATTTAGGCCACTCACAGTAGCACGAGCAACATGTGGCCTGGTATTATAATATTGAAAAGTTTAAAAACTTCTCCTGGGACACTAGGGAAATGTTTGTACAACTGGTTCCATTACCAAATCAATATTACACTGAAATGTTGGTCTACCTGAAACGAAGATTAGAGGATTCTGGCTACTATAAATATGCCACAGCACTCCATAATCCTAGGAGTTGGACGGGTTGGATATTCCCTCGAGAAGACCTTTTCATATCTGGTGGTCTAATCAGATTTGGTGACATGGGATGTGGGTGAGATTGTAAATACCGTATATGTGAGACAGAATTATAGACATTAGAACTCTATGGAGGCCAGGATCATGGACATTACAAGTATATGGGGGCTACAAGGGGGTATATTACAAGAATAATGTCCAGCCAGTTTGGTCCCCATATACTTATAATCTACCCCATTCTGGTCCCCATATACTTATAATGCACCCCATCCTGGACCCATATAAAGCTCCGGAAAAAATTAAGAGACCACTGCAAAATTTTAGGTTTCTCTGATTTTTCTCTTTATAGATATATTTTTGAGTAAATGTACATTGTTGTTTTATTCTATAAACTACTGACAACATGTCTCCAAAATTCAAAGCTAAAAATTTTGTATTTATTTGCAGCAAATGAGAAACCGGCAAAATAATAAGAAACAGTGCTTTCAGACCTTAAATAATGCAAAGAAAACAAGTTCTTATTCATATACAAACAACTATACTAATGTTTTAACCCTAGAACGCATACCCATAGAAATCTACACATTCACGCACCTGGGGCCTTTTAGGCCTGTTTACAATTATCATGGAATAACTCAAAAAAAATACTTTTCAAAGTTTATTGCAAAGTAAGGATGCATTCCCAGTAGCGCTGGGGTCTGCCAGGAGGGGATCCGTAATGGATCTGACCTCCTGGTGACCCCAGCTAAGGCTGGTGGAATCCTGCCATTCCGGCAGCCTTAGCTGGAGTTACCAGGAGGTCAGATCCATTATGTATCCCCTTCTGGTGAACCCCAGCGCTACTGGGAACACAGCCTAAGATGTGTATATTTCAAAACAGAATTATGTGCATAAAACAACAAAAAAGTAAGTAAACGGGCACGCCAAATATAGGCATTCTATATACAATTTTTTTATGAAAACATTTTTTGGTTGTAGCAAACTTGGTGTAGGAATATTTATTTGTAACTTTACATATTCCCCCGACAATTCTTGCATATTATTTTTTCGGCTGAATGTTCCTTGCATACATTTTGTCCGCAAGTAGAACAGAAACGCTCCGATTTTCTTTCCTTCTTTGCTGGACAAATATAGCAGCGCTTTCTTTTTTTTTCTCTTTGCTCTGGATGTTCCAGAAAGCGTATTCCACATCGGATCATTGCCTCTGTAGTTTGCCTTGATAAGCATATCATGCTGCTTCTCTCCATCATAGTGTAAGCCTAGTACAGGCCTAAAAGGCCCCAGGTGCGTGACTATGGGGTAGTCCCAAAAAAAGGTTGTTATACCGAAATGTCTGTAACATAAAAATATATGAATAACTGGAAATTACTAACAACTATATACCTGAGGATTACCTAGATTTTCAAAATTCAAACTAAAGTACTTTTACAGAAAATAGAAAACAAGTAACCTGGCGGGCCTGCGAGGCCCCAGGTATGCGTTCTAGGGTTAACTCAGGAAGACTTCAGAAATCAATATTTCGTGACATAACCATGATTTTTAATCACAGCTTTCATGCATCTTGGCATGCTTTCCTCTAGTGTTTCACACTGCTTTTGGTGACCTTATGCCACTCCTGGCACAAAAATTGAAGCAGTTCTTCTTTTTTGATGGTTTGTGGACTATCCATCTTCCTCTTGATTACGTTCCAGAGGTTTTCAATGGGGTTGAGGTCTGGAGATTGGGCTGGCCATGACAGGGTGTTGATGTGGTGCTCCTTCATCCACACATTGATTGACCTAGCTGTGTAGCATGGGGCATTGTCCTGCTGGAAAAAAAAACAGTCCTCAGCATTGGGGATCATTGCCTAAGCAGAAGGTAGTAAGTGTTTTTCAAGGATAACCTTGTATACAGCTTGATTCATACGTCTTTCACAAAGATTATCCTGCCCAATTCCAGCCTTGCTGAAGCATCCCCAGATCATTAGCGATCCTCCACCAAATTTCACAGTGGGTGAAAGTCACTGTAGCTTATACGCCTCTCCAGGTCTCCGTCTAAGCTTTAGATGACCAGGTGTTGGGCAAATCATCAGAGAAGATTACCTTACTCCAGTCCTTTATGGTCCAATCCTTATGGTCTTTGGCAAACTTCAGCCTTGCTCTCCTTTGCTTCTCATTGATGAAAGTTTTTTTTTCTAGCTTTACATGACTTGAGACAGTCACAAGACATCAAACAATGAAGAACTGCTTACATTTTTGTGCCAGGAGTGGCATAAGGTCACACAAAAGCAGAGTGAAAGACTGGTGGAAAGCATGCCAAGATGCATGAAAGCTGTGACTAAAAATCATGGAAATTCTACCAAATATTGATTTCTGAACTCTTCCTGAGTTAAAACATGAGTATTGTTGTTTCTAAATGAATAAGAAATTGTTTTCTTTGCATTATTATATACCTATAAAGAGAAAAATCAGAGAAACTGAAAATTTTGCAGTGGTCTCTTAATTTTTTCCAGAGCTGTATGTGTATGAAACAAGAATGGAGGACATTACAAGTGTATGACTGCCAGAATTAGAGGACATTTTTTATGAGAGCAATAATTGTGGAACATTGTAAGTGTACGACTGCTAGAATAGGGGGGGCATTATAATTGTATGGCGTCTGAATGGGAGCACTATAATTGTTTGGTGGCCAGACTAGCAGTTATTATAAGGATATGGTGGCCAGAATGGAGGACATTACAACTCCATGGGGTGACACCATATAAGCCCGCTGACCATTCTATGAAAATCTGTGCTCCTAAAATGTTCTTCCCTTCCAAGCACTACCGTGCACAAAAACTGTACTTTTTTTTCACATATAGGGCATCCTCATACTTAGTAGAAATTGCTCAAAAATGTTGTGGTCCATTATCTCCTATTGTACTTGTGAAAATGAAAAAAATTGGGGCTAAAAGAACATTTTTTTTGAAAAAAATTTACTTTTCCACTTTCTCAGCTCAATGTTATAAAATTCTGTGAAGCATCTGGGGGCTCAAAGTGCTCACCACACACCTTTATAGCTTCCTTAGAGGTCTAGTCTCCTAAATGGGGTCACTTGTGAGGAAGCTCCACTGTTTAGGCACATCAGGGGCTCCCCAAATGTGACATGGTGTCTGCTAATGATTACAGACAATTTGCCATTCAAAAAGCCCAATGGCACTCCTTCCCTTATAAGCCGTGCTGTGAGTCCAAACAGTGATTTTCTGCCACATATGGGGTAACAGCGTACTCAGAAGAAATTGCCCAATAAATATTGCAGTCTATTTTACCCTGTTGCCCCTGTAAAAATGAATAAATTGAGGCTAAACGAACATTTTTGTGTAAAAAATTAATTTTTTCATTTTCACAACTTAATGTTATAAACTCATGTGAGCACCTGGGGTTTTTAAAGTGCTTACCACAATTATAAATAAATTGTTTGGGGGGGGGTCTAGTTTCTAAAATGTGGTCTCTTGTGGTGGAGCTCCACTGTTTAGGCACATCAGAGCGCTCCAAACCCGACATGGTGTCTGCTAACGATTCCAGCGAATTTGCCAATCAAAAAAATCATAGTGTGCTCCTTCCTTTCCAAGCTCTGCCGTGCACTCAAATAGTGGTTTTCAACACATATTGGATATCAGCGTACTCAGGAGAAGTGGCACAACACATTTTATGGTGCATTTTCTCCTGTTAGGCTGTTTTTACATCAGCGTTTATTGCTGATTGCGTCAGATCCAGCAGCTTTGCTGCAAGTGCCGCTTAACGGCTGACTTGCGGCAAGCCCCATTCATTTTTTATGGGACTTCGTTCAGGTGCGGCAAGTGCAATTTTACCAGAGCCGACACTTGCGTCACTTGTGGCAAGTCAAAAAAACGCTGCTAGCAGCGTTTTTTTGCGCTGCCGCAAGTGCCAGATTTGCCAGATCCGGCAAAACCGCACTTGCCGCACTTGACAGCAAGTCCCATAGAGAATGAATGGGGCTTGCCGCAAGTCAGCCGTTACATGGTAGATGCTGCGAATTGCAAAAAAAACGCTTATGTGAAAAGTCCCTTACCCTTGTGAATATACAATATTTGAGTCTAAGATAACTTTTTTGTTGGAAAAGTAACATTTTCATTATTTCTTCCACATAGCTTTAGTTTCTGTGAAGCACCTGCAGGAATAATAAACTTTTGATTTTGATTTTGAGAAGTTTCAGGGGTGCAGTTTCGATAATGGTGTCATTTTTGGCTATTTTATGATCACATAGGCCCCTCAAAGTCACTACAAATATGATGTAGTCCCTCAAAAATGGTATTGTAAATTTTGCTGGAAAAATGAAAAATTGCTGATAAACTTTCAACCCTTCTAAATTACTAACAAAAAAAAAATGTGTTTAAACAATTGTGATGTAAAGTAGACATGTGGGAAATGTTATTTATTAACTATTTTGTGTGATATAACTCTGTGGATAAAGGGTATAAAAATTCAAAGTTTGAAAATGTTTTCACAAATAAATGCAAAAGATATTGTCCTACATCTACCACTGATATGAAGTCTAATATGTCATGATAAAACATTCTCAGAATCACTGGGTTCCATTGAAGCGTTCCAGAGTTATAACATCATAAAGTGACACTGGTCATTAAGGTCAAAACAGGCTGGGTGGTAAAGGAGTTAAATAAGGCCCTGCATATAGCTAGAAAAGTTGCACTCTGCAAAGGCAAAACATCATATGTGTCCATCTCCTCAGCGGGCTGCTTTCGTTCTGGTGCTACTGAAGCACCCTCTGCCCCTGGGGTGGTGAGGAAGATGACATCCTCTAGAACAGGCATATCTTGCAGTGGATCCATAGCAAAACTGCATACTGCACTGAATGCACTGCTAAGATGGTGCCGAGCACTGCCGTGACGCCTCATTGCTTTACCTTGCGGCCCATCTCTTTCAGTGTCAGTACAAAAACAATGGCTTACAGAATATTATTGTTTGCACAATCTTGTTGCCTAGCTCCTTATTAACCCCTTCATGTGGTGGGCTGCAGAAGGCACCTGACTTACAAATCCATTCTCCTTGCCACAAGGTAACACCTGAGCATGTGGTTTAGTGGAGTGATTACTGAAGCCTGTCATGTCTTGAGGAGAAATAATGAAAACAAATGTGTTCAATTTACCAATTCATCTGGAATACTGAATAAGTTTAGTGTGCAGCAATGCAAGGACAAGTTCAATATTTATTATACGTATAAGGCTAGGGTCACACTTGGCATGCGTTTTTTTATTGCCTTAAAAATAAGCATGCATTTCTGCATGCTTTTATCATTTCTGCATGTGTTTTTTTAGGTGCCTTTAGGCACCCATGTGTTTTTACATGCATTTTTGAATCAGCAGCAAAAAAAAGTTCATGTACCATTTTTTCGTACTGATTTAAAAACGCATGCGTTTTTGGATGGTACTAAATGGTACTAAGGTACCATGCGTTTTTGCATGTGTTTTTTGATGGCAGCTCCTCGCATAAGTGCAAAAACTCATTCCAAAAGCGCATGGCACTTTAGGCATACGTTTTTGCTATTGGGGCATGCGTTTTTGCTATTAGGGCATGCGTTTTTTTGCATGGGGGCCTATGGGTGCGTTTTTACATGCGTTTTTAAAAACGCAGGTCTCCAAAAAACCATGTGAAATCTGCAAGTGTGACCCTAGCCTTACACAGTTGTGCACATGACAAAAATCTGTATTGAAAACATATGGAATGAAATGTGATATAGTGATTACACATTTTCAAGAAGCAATATCCATAATATGCAAATTGTCACTTCAGTGAGGAAGTGGAAAACTTTAATGCCACCCAATAAGGGTAGCAATCCTTGTAGTCATAATCGACTCTTTAACAAGCCTTTTAATATGACAGGTTTTGTGCCAAATCACAGCCCCAAACTGCATACGCTGCGTTTTGGGGCAACTGCCCCTCATCAGTGCAGTGTGTGGGATTGGGTTTCATAAGTGTGAACAAACCTATAAGACCCTGTATGTGAAGCATATAAAGGCTATATTCTATTTTTATATGAATTGCTATCACATAACTATAGAAGAGATGGCCTCGCATGCTGCTGACCCTCTTCAATAATAAAGATTTGCTATCTCACCCAAACAAAATGAGCAATTAAAAAAAATAATAAAAGAATAAATAATCAAATAAAAAAAATGAAAAATAATAAAAAAAAACCTAAGCTCTCTTAAATGGATCTTTTAAGGACATTGTAAGCTTCTTGGACTTCACAGCTGCTGCCACATCTGGCACTGTTTCCACAATTCATACCCTGGAGGTTTCATAACACCTGCAAACTCAAGGAAGCTTAAAAAAATTAATTCAAAGCTCAAAAAAATTATACAGCTTTTTATAAGCTCATAAACCAGATGGCATGAACACTCTAAGGCCCCTTTCACATCTGCATTTCTGTCCGGATCCGGCAGATCTGAACAGAAAACCGCATCTGCAGCCTAACGGCCGCAATTGCATCACGCCCCATGCATTCTCTATGGGGCTTTCGGCAAGTGCGGCATTGCTGCGATCTGGCATTGGCGGCAGTTGCGGCTGCAAAAAAAACGCACCTGACCACATTTTTTTTTTTTTTGCGGCTGCAAGAGACGGATCACTGCAATACTGCACTTGCCGCACTTGCCATAAGCCTCATAGAGAATGTATGGGGTTTGCCGCAAGTGCACCGCAATTGCTGCCGTTAGGCGGCAGATGCAGCAGAAGCGGTTTTCTGTCCTGATCTGGCAGATTCGGACAGAAACACAGATGTGAAAGGGGCCTTAACCATAAGGTTAGGTATTGTTCCCAGCCAACTGGTCTTCTAGGAAGCATGTTGGCCCCAAATATTAAGGTAGTTTTAGGGCCATTTTACATTTCAAACATTTTGTCCCAACCAAAGTCTTGTTTGGTGATTTTTTGGTAAATTGTTCGGGTTTCCGATCCCGAACAGAATCTGCAATGGTCATACCAAATTTGAAATTGGCCAACATGTTCAGAGAAAGCACGCTCATCTCTAGTAATCATCAGGATCGTCTGCTCAGGAAACATACTTCTCTTTCACATAGAAGTCCCACTTTAGGTATATCATACCTATACACAGACAGCTGTGTAACAAACCACCTTCATTTGAACCACATGTTCTATTTCCAATGGTGGGGGCTTGAGAGCAACCAGACCTGCCCCCAACACCCAACTTAACTCTCAATATACCAGGACCACAGTCGGGCTTACATCACAGAGGATAGCAACCTCTGTGCTACATAGCTCTCATTAATCACACACATCTGGCTGCCCTCTTAAAGTATGTATATCATATTTTTCTCAATAAGAGGCATGCTTATTTCCCAAAAATGTTTGGGGAAAGTGGGGGTGCGTCTTACAGTCATGATGTATGGTATCTGGCTGTGACTGTGGGGTGGCAGCGGCGCTTGAACTGATCACAGAAGGCATAAGCAGGCTGCAGCAGCAGCTGCTAGTGATCACATGTGCTTGCTGAATTTAATATGCACTGTTTCTCCTGCCATTGTTAGCCATTAAAAGGTATCACAATCACAAGATTTTTATCTTGTTTCTCACACTGAGAGCAATCAACATTTCCTGCCATCACCTCTCAGCATTGAATTTGGCGCTGAGAGGTGGGTTGGATGATGGGCGGCGGGGGTAATTCTTATTACATTTCTTAAACAGTGGGCACACACGATCACCCAACAGTCACTGCTGAAATCAGGAGTGATCACGTTCGCTGGCTATTAAAGAAAGTAGATTTTCACTGCTTACCAGACACACTATAATGGGCAATGGAGCACTTATTATCCCAGCAACTGATGGTGTTTTGGAGTGTGACGCATGATAGTGATGTCATGTGCTGCACGCTAACACGCTGGTCAGCTGTCTGCATGAGAAGAGGACATTGCGCTGCAGGGGAGTGATGCACAGTGAGTATAATTATTTAATTATTTATGCGTGCACCATGGTGGGGGATCATATATATCAGGATGGGGATTCATATATATAGTAAGTGGGTGCTATATTCCAGGATAGGGATGAGGATGAGGACCATATACCAGTAAGGGGGATCATATATATCAGGATGGGGGCCATATTGAGGATAGACCATACTGTACATACCAGGACGGGGGATCATTTATACCTGGATGGGGGACATATACATGGATGGAGACATTAACCAGGATGGAAGATATACAGTTCCTGACAGAAGTTATGTCGCTTGTCCAAGTTATGTAAATAAAAGCTTATAACCTGACGTTAAATTCATCCATTGGTTGTATAAATTACTCTTTTGAAAGCTGAAACCCTGCGAAATGGGGTTTAGGTTAAGAAAATAAATTGGCATCAATGCTGAAATTTTGATCATTTAATGAACACAGAATGGTCAGATTTTGGCAAGACAAAAGTTTTGTCACCTGGTCATATACTGCACCCAATCCTAGTTTACATCCTCACCGGTGCTCAGTAAATGATCGTTTAATTAGTGGGTGTGTATAAAAAGAAGCCCAGCACCCAAGTCCTTCACTTGAACTGCAACTTGAGCTCTGACAACATGTCAAAAATCCACCCAGCGACCAAAGCCTTGATTATCAAGAGGCTGAAGACCAGATCCACTGCAGAGGTGGCTGGCACCATTAATGTGTCTCAGCGTCAAGTATAAGTATAAAGAATTAAAAAAAAATTTGAAGAGACTGGAGATGTGTTTGACAAGCCCAGGTCCAGCAGACCTGCAAGACAACTGCTCAGGAGGAACTTTTGTTGGTTAGAAAATCCAAAGCAAGCCCCTCTTCCACTGCAGCAGAGCTCCAACAGGACTGGTCACCTCACGCCCCTGTGTCAACTAGAACAGTTTGTAGGATTCTGTCTCGAAATGGCCTCCATGGTCAAATCAGTGCCCAGAAGCCAGCACTAAACAAAAGGCAAATAAAAAAGTGTGGCATTTGCAAAGTCCCCCAGCCTGCTAAACAGATGGCAAGAAGGTGGATTTCTCTGATGAATCTTCAGTAGAATTACACCACAGCTGCAGCAAATACTGCAGGAGACCTACTGGAGCCCGTATGGATCCAAAATACACCCAGAAAACAGTTAAATTTGATGGTGGAAAGATCATGGTCTGGGGTTATATTCAGTATGGGGGTGTGCAAAAACATTTGCAAGGTGGAATAGCCTAAAATATCAAGAAGTATACTACCTTTTAGTATTCCAAATCATAGGGAGAATTTGGTTCCGGATGGTGCTCCCATTCTCTCCATTCCTCTATAACAAGTCCTCAGTGCAATAAAAATCAAGGTGTCAAGAACTGGCGAGCAGGTCACCAACATGAAGGTTAGGATTGCAGCATATTTGGGCGTCTGGAAGAGTGGAAGCTTGGAAGGATAAGGCCAAAGACTCTACGATAACTCATTTGAGGCATAAAGCTGCATTTTTCATTGTAATTGTACTTCATATATTAATTGCATGAATCATGTTGGAACCTCATGATGAGTCCATTCAACATATGCAGAGAACAAAATATTAAAGCACTCTATAGTACACAGATTCTTCAGAAATACCTTTAATGAACATACATTTTTATTAATAAATTTTTTTGAAAATCACATTGTATCATCGCACAATTTGATCATGTCTTTCCAAGGTGGTGGCTCATTAATGACAATATTTCCAGCATCGATGCCAAATTAATTTCTTAACACTCACATTTCAGAGGTTTCACCTTCAAAAAGCTCTCATATACACAATGGAGATTCTACTTAAGGTTATATAGCTTTTTTTACATAACATGGTATAAGCACTAAAACTTCTGTCAGGGGAACTGTATAGCAGGTTGGGTCATGAGCGGATGGAAGTCATAACCGATGGGGGCAAGCTTATACCTGGATGGAAATCATACAGGATGGGGAACTATACCAGATTGGAGGACATTAACCAAATGACTATTCAAACCTTGAGGTGGCCAAAGGCCTCAGATTTCGTGACACTGCTATTACAAATTCTGGCCATCACTTCACATTAATGGCTGACAGTCGCTGTGGGGCTGAGTGGGGGTATGTTTTTCATTTTAGCTGCATGGTTGACGAGTCGCAAGGTCCTGCTATCAGGGTGTGTCCAGATACGCAGATCAATAATGTTAATTACTGGTTCAAGTGTTACATATGTGACTCACCTTGAAGTCACCCTCTACTGCTTTAAAACTTCCCTTTTGTCAAGTGTGCGCATAAGCTTGTGTCTAGGTCTGCAGCTTGCTGGTTGATGCTTAGTGCTGGGAAAGTTTTTCCTTGGAGAGGAGTGTGATTCTGACCTGGTGGAGTAGTTCCTAGCTTAGTGCTAATTGGAGTTTTAGGTTACAAGATTGGGGCTATAAGCTCCTCACCATCCAGAAGGTAATCCCTAGATCAGGTCGGCATGTCAGGGGCTCCATATATATGGGTCAGGATTAAGGCGGCTATTCCGACTGTGGCCCATTTACACCTGGCCTGGGTACTTATTCGGTGAGACATTACCAGGATGGAACGAATTACTTCCTGAACAATGTCAGCATGTATGTCAATCAAGAAGACTAATTATCAACTTTTTTACTTCATTTTTAACTAGGGTACGCAAAGGGTACTTAGAAAACATAGAACTATGTTAAAGCTTTCAGGACCCTGGATAGCGGAGATACAGTATGCACAATTATGTACTGATCTCCTCCACAGCGAGGAGCCACCAGGAATCCTTGCCGCTTTATAATAATGTAAATGCACAATAGCCGGCAACAGTAATCATGCTAATTACCTTCTATCTGCCCCATATGGTCACCATGTCTCTAGGGAGGTGGGCAGTCCCTGGAGACATGGTGCCCACATCTATTATTAACATTAACTCTTTGTTCATCCCTGCGGCAGCAGAGATAACAAAGCATCCGGCTACCGCAGGCATTCACATGTGCCTTGCGGTAACGGATGGGCTCCCAAAGGAGCCCATTATAGCAAGCCTGCTAAGGTTTGCAAACTGCTCTGAAAACTGCAGCCTGCATGATTTTATGCAGGCTGCAAATCCGGAAGCGGTAACCGGATTGCATGTAGTGCAATCCGGTTTTATAATCAGGCTCCTTTGGGCTGCGGATCCTGATCCGGTTTTGAGCATTTTTTACAGCTCAAAACCAGATCAGGATCTGCATTTGCTACCGCAAATGTGACCCTAGCCTATCTCAGCACAGGAGATGTGGTATGATCAGACCATGTCAGTGTACAGTCAGACATGGTCATTATACAATACATAGCAAGGACACATGTACTTTGTAAGATTGTCTCAGCACAAGAACATTTTTCTTTTTAAACACATCCAACTGTGACACCTTATTATTCCAAGATCTATTGGTTAAAATATTTGTTTGTGGGAAAACCCTTTAAATGCTATTAGGGATGAGCGAGTATACTCGCTACTATTCGGTATTCGCCGAATAGTAGCAGTATTCGGGCTACTCGCTACTCACCGAGTACTTATGTTTACTTGGGAGTAGCAAGTAGTCCTAATACTTCCGCAGTGTAGCTATAGATACACTGCGAAAGTAGCCTAAAAGTAATTAAAAGTTGTTAAAAAATAATACATTTACATACTCACCTTCCGACGCCTGCAGCGGGACTGGCAGAGAAGACATCCGATCGCTGGACAAGGACCTTTCACTACCAGCCAATCAGATGGCCGGTAGCGATCTAGCCAATCAAATGGTGCCACGTCACAACCACGTGATCGCTAGCGGCCACCTGATTGGCCAATTTGCAAGGTCCTAGATGTACTTTCAGGACCTTGCAAACTGGCCAATCAGGTGGCCGCTAGCAATGACGTAGTTGTGACACGGCGCCATCTGATTGGCCAGATTGCTACCGGCCATCTGATTGGCTGGTAGTGAAAGGTCCTTGTCCAGCGATCGGATGTCTTCTCTGCCGGTCCCGTTGCAGGCGTCGGACAGGTGAGTATGTAAGATTATTATTTTTTAACAACTTTTTCTCACTTTTAGGCTACTTTCGCAGTGTATCTATAGATACACTGCGGAAGTATTTGTACCTGCTATACTTGCAACGAGTAGCGAGAACCGCTACCTACTCGTTGCGAATATAGTGAGCACAAATATTAAGGTACTCGCTCATCCCTAAATGCTATTAATCTGCAGATATGGGTTTATTCTGCAGAGTAATAGCGTTCCAAAGTTGCACAGCTACTGCACTAACACAGCTATGTGGAGGAAATCAACTTTACTCCTACTAGCTGGCATGGCCATGGCGTTAGTTACCGCTCAGTACATAGTGAACAGTGGTAGTACGACACTTCAGCATTGGTTGACAGTTGGCTTTGTAATGATGCACTGTTGAGTCGGCTGTCAGTCAGTTCTAGGGTGCAGTTACAGCTGCCGCTCAACATGTATTATTGAGTGGCAATTGAAGCTGTCCTGGCTACAGCTATATGACTGAAAACCAGAGAAATGACGCTCATTTCCTCCAGTGGCCGGGCATTCAGCACAGCAATTGGACATCATTGAAATACTATTTACCTGCAGATTAACCCCATATCTGTCAACTAATAGTGTTTGGGGGTATGACAGGTTCCCTTTAAAGATACCTTCACACACAGCAATTTTGCTAGGCAATTTCACTGGCAATTTGCTGGTTGCAGTGAAATCATGGACACATTGTTACATTTGTACACGGCAACAAAATAGAATAATGTGTCCAAATTGCCAGTGAAATTGCCTAGCAAAATTGCTGTGTGTGAAGGAACCTTAAGAGTTTAGTAAAGCACAAATCCTGTGGGAACTATTACTCTAGTTTCACATAAGGCAATACTGGTATGGCATTGCCCATCTCTTGAAGACTGTGAGCTCTCGTAGGTAGGGTCCTCTCTCCCTCTGTACTTGTGTGTGCCTTGTATTGCTCATGTTTATTGTAGTTACCTATGTATGCCCCTTTTTGCATGTAAAGTGCCCTGGAATAAGTGGAGCTATATTAAATAATAATAATAATAATAATAATAATGACATTAAACATTAAATTGTTATTGCGAGGGAACTCTTGTACATATGCCATTGGTCTAGTAAAGGTACAACTGTGAACCATACCATTACTGTCCTTTTTGACTATACCCTAATAGACAGACAGATAGATAGATAGACAGACAGACAGACAGACGGATAGATAGATAGATAGATAGATAGATAGACAGATAGACAGATAGATAGATAGATAGATAGATAGATATAAAACTACATAGACATTTTCTGTATATATGGGGTGTCCAACTATTATGCTATGCTTTTTATTCTTTATGTTGTATCTATAGCCTATTAGTGACAACCAGCATCCAGAAGTCATTGTTAGGCTATTTTCACATCACGTTTTTTACACATCTGTGATGATCCTTGAATTTCAAGGATCACACTGACAGGCACTGATCTGTGCCAACAGATACTACTGATGCTCACGGATGAGTGTTGGCCACAGATCCCTCATCAGTTAGCAGAAATAGGGCTTACCTTGCTTCTGAGCATGGGCAGTACAGGAAATCGGATCCATTTTATAGATCCAATTTTTTTGACGGATCCCTTTTGATCCGTCCTCATTGAGCTCCATGTTATTTGAAACAGACAGCAACGAATCTGTTTCTGTCCGATTTTTTCAAAGCAGGCCAAAATGGGAGCAGGCTTCGATTTTGTGGACGGGAAAAAATCTGACACAAACGGATCCATAACAATACTGACATAATCGGATGCCAATAAGGACCAATCTGTGCACATCTGTGCCCATAGAGATACATGGAGACCAAATCGGATCCATGGCAATCTGTTTTACAACGGACAGCCACAGATGAACAGAAATCGTGATGTGAAAGCAGCCTTAGGGAAAATTAAATTAAACTTTTTAATCTATTTAATTGTATTAAGTTGTCACATGTGACACCAAATGTTGGCATGATTTTAGTGTATCATATAGGTCAAATTAGTCAAAAATAATGATGTGTAGTAAGTACAGAAAGCATGATTTTTAATGGACATTTCTTCTAGGTAGGATTTAGCATTTCCCCTCACTTAGTGTGAGAGGCTTGGGCTGCCCAATCTCCGTGGTAACTGCCAGAAAAAATGCTCCTGATGCTTGAAGAGGTCAGCTAACCAGGTCACCCACCCTGGCCTCTCCCTGAGCCCGGCCTGCCATGCCGTAGTCTGTAGTTAGTCTAAGCCCGAGTCTAGCACTGCAAGGTCAGCTAATCCAGCTCTGATATAATTTTTTTGAGTCAGTTCATGGCCTACACCCACCAGGTGGCCTCCAAAATCGATTGTGACCTTTTGGCCTTGTCTAACAGAGGAATAGCATCCAACCTAGGAGAAGGTTTACACAAGCATGACAGCTTTCCGCTGAGTTATATTAAGGATAGCACCAACCGTTTAGAACACAAGGATACAGGTATAACAAAATGGATGTGACCACTAACAAGTTTTTTTTTTACCATCCCCCATCAAGAGTTAAGAGACTAACATTTTCTAAACTTTCAGCTGAAATGTTAGGTAGTGGAATAAAACTTTTCCAATCACTCAAAGTTTATCACCTAAATAAGAAATCCGGATCACTTATGGTAAACTTCCTCAGGTTGCACACAGAAGGGGTTTATAACACTGCCGATGAACCACTAATATTTTGATATAATTGAAACTGCATTGTGGGGACATAATTAATGCTGAAACGTGTGTGTAACAAAGTACTCTAAGCTTGTCAGCAAGTGAATCACTGGGATCCTGGGTGGCTCTGTCCCTTCCCATTACTTGAACTTGACTTACTCTTCCGCATACAGATCCAAAGTTCAATTGAAAAGTTTAGTTGTGTGACTAATGTAACAAACTCTTCACTGGGCTTTGCGTGAGAAACACTGTATATTTCCAAACACCCCCCTCCAACCAAAAGGTTAACACATGCATTAATTTGAAGGATCCCAAATGGGTTCTCAATTGTTGTAAATAGCAAATGTAGTGTAAGAGTATTGCTTATGACACACAGACTTTCTGGGATGAGTGTGCACTAGATTGAAGGTTGCGGTAAATGTGTTTTTTTCAGTTGCATCACTAGATTAGACAAAGGAGCATTTTCTATGCTTGGTTTATTCCCGAAGCAATAATTTAGGAGAAAAATCTAGGGCATTTATACTTCTCAACATTGCAATTACAACACCAAGAAGGAAAAGTCATGGAGTTATGGAAATCATAGGATTGATACACATCCTAACGATATGTAAATGATGGAACAATGGAAACAAAACTTTCAAACCCTCTCGATTTTGTCAGTATTGAGTACAAGTTCCATGTGTAGAGATAAAGGTACTTACAAGCCATTCAATGCTATCAGTGAGGTCATTAATAATTGTCCGAGGAATGTTCTGCCACGATGAATGCACTTGGACATGCAAATCATCAAGAGACGCAATTTCGGAGCTGATTTTCAAGTTCAATGTAGAGTCGAAGGATGAAAATAAATATTGAAGTTCTCAAGTAAATTATGGCACAATGTAGCACTGTACTCTATCTCTATATTATAGCATACATTGGAGTGTGCCACAAATGGAATTTAGGCTTTAGCTGTCTGTGGGCACCATAATACTGAACAGTACAAAATGTAATAGAATCAGAAAGTCACATATATTAGGGTGTTTTATAAGGACCAGCCAACCATGGGTCTTCATACCCGCACCCATTGATTTTATGGGGAGTAAGCATATTGAATTTTAAATCTCAATCCTTTGTTTTGTTACCAGTTATGTTGGGTGGCAAATTGCTCCTCTCTCCCCACAGAAAATGGCTGCACCACATTGCCAAACTTAGCTATATATAGCTGTCAGCCATAAACAATATCTAAAAGTTGACCAACATACCAATATTGGAAGGATCGGTCAACCATATAATGTGTTTAGGTGCGTCTGACATTTCTCTGACAGACGGTGTCGAGAGGAGAAGGAGTTGGGCTGGAATTACTAAAGCATACAAAAATTTCTTTTTAAAAGTCTATCATGAAGATTCACGTTTTTTTTAATCCATCCTTTTTTATAGCCACAGGTTTCTAAACAATTTTACATAAAAGGTTCACAAAGTTGCCTAAGATATGTTGATGAGGATTCAGATTGGACTATATGTGGCGCCCCGCAACGAGTGCGTCACAGGAAGGTATTGCATCCCTGCCAGAAGATGTAATATCTTCCGTCTCAGTAATGACATGGTTAACACTCAGAGCTCCATACT
Source organism: Allobates femoralis (assembly GCA_033576535.1). Lineage (NCBI taxonomy): Eukaryota > Metazoa > Chordata > Amphibia > Anura > Aromobatidae > Allobates > Allobates femoralis. Next base: position 174,845,708 of record JARQOC010000001.1, read on the forward strand.
CTACATGCACCACTAGAATAGAAGGCCAATCAGGTCCTGGTGGGCGGAGAGTAGTAGTAGTGTGTGGGAGTAAAGTAGGAGGGGAGTAGGAGTCGTGAGGAGGAATGTAACGTAGAAGAAGCAGGGCTCTGCACAGTTCCGTGCAGCCCTGAAGGCCACTTACCGGCTGGCGCAATTAACGGTGACCTAGACCGGGAAACGGGCAACTACTTAACGGGTCCAATTAAACCCGTGCCCAAAACCACCCACCGGATCACTGGTTCCGAGGCGAGCAAGACGTTCACCGCAGCTCCGCAAACCAGGGTGAAGAATTGCTTCCCAGAGGCCTCTCACCACCGCCGCAACCTAAGTTGTCTTGCCAGCAGGGACTCGCCACTGGGACACAGGACCTCATACCAGAATTAGCTAGGTACCAACCAGAAGTCTCCCAAGTACCCTGATCTGGTATTCTAAGGCAACACCGGCAACCCGTCTAGAGAAGTTAGGACAAGAAGGAACACCACGGAGCTCTGAGCTAATGCCAGTCATTGCTGGGACCACCCGGTCTGTTACCTGCTGACTGTATACCTTGTACCATCCTACCAGTTACAGTAAACACCCGTTACAGATAAATCTGGTTTCCATGTTTCCTTCAGAACTGTTTAAATCTACACTTTCAGCATTACTGAGCTGCCATACTCCATCAAGTACAGCTCATGGCACCGGGAACTCCCGCTCAACCTGTGGCGAGCGTCCCATCTAGCTGCCGTACATCCCCCGGAGGCCCATGCAGCGCCAGTGAAATCACTGGATACCCGCAGGTGGCGTCACTACAAGTAAGAATTAACCCCTATCTGTTCAAATCCCCTTTTTTTGAACTGACCACCGGGCCCCACAGCCTCAGGCGTGGAACCGTGATGGGAGAAGCAACGTCCGAGACGTGAAGACACAGCTACGGTGAGTCATATATATTCTGGAAAAATATATTAAGACTCATGTAATAGGTTAAATTATCAAAAATATGGATTTAAATATGAATATGGATTTTATGGTATATTAGGTATCAGGAATAGTATTAAGTTGAACCAACATAACAAGACACTAATGTTAAGAATTTTGTTTTGAATGAGGTACTCAAATGGTTTAACAAATGGACTGCCACTAAAGACCCTGGAATAGCAAAATGGCAGAAAATGGTGAAGGAAGGAAGAGGTGGTCAATGAGAGGGTAAATAGTTTGCAAGCTGTTAGGCTCATGTAACGGTTGGACCCACAAACCCCAAGAGATGACACAGACAGGTACGTGAGGACTGACACACTGGAAATCACAGGATCAAGATGGCAGTTTAAGAGAGACACACAAGTCAGAAGCTGCACTCAGTGAAGGCAGGGGAACCACAGGTATAGTGAAGGAAGGAATGTTCAATATGAGCAGAGTCCAACAACAAAACAATGCTATAATAACTTATTGCAAACTGCAGAAATTCAGGAGTTAAGGCCCTGTCACACTGAACGACTGCTCCAGCGATCCCGACAGCAATAACGACCTGCCGGGATCGCTGGAGCGTCGTTACCTGATCGCTGGGGAGCTGTCAAACAGACAGATCTCCCCAGCAATCAGGCAATGGGAGCCACCTCCCACATCGCTGAAGGCGATGTCAGCGGCCTCCCTGCTTAGCTCTGCCTGTAAGGCAGCGCTAAGCATGGAGAACACTGGTAACTTTGATAAACAGCAGGTATCCAGGCAGCGCACGCTGCCTGGATACCCAGTGTTTATCATAGTTACCAGCTTTCTCCCTGCTTAGAGCTGCCTGTAAGCAGGGAGAATGCTGGTAACTATGATAAACAGCGGGTATCTAGGCAGCACACGCTGCCTGGATACCCGGTGTTTATCATAGTTACCAGCGTTCTCCCTGCTTACAGGCAGTGCTAAGCAGGGAGGACGCTGGCAACCAAGGTAAACACCGGGTATTTAGGCAGCGCGTGCTGCCTGGATACCTGGTGTTTACCATAGTAACCAGCCCTGTGAGGTCACACAAAGCGATGCGTGCTGACCAGCGGGAAAGCAACAATCAAAAAATGACCCATAGCAGAATGTAACAATCAGTGACCTCACAGCAGGGGCCTGATCGTTACTAGATGTCACATACAGCGACATCGCTGGAGAGATCGTTGTAACGTCACAGGTACAATGATCTCTCTAACGATATCGTTGTGTGTGACTGGGGTTTTAGACAGTGGAGGGTTAAGCAGGAAGTCAGGGTGTATGCAGTAACATAACGTTAGATGCAGAATAGGAGCTGATGGTGGCGAATAATAAACAAACTGAACAAATTAACTTAATTCTACTACACTGCTATGTGTCTAATTGGGCCTTAAAGGGAACATGTCACTGGGTTTTCCCCTTATAAAGTAGGGCAAGCACCTTTCTGCCCTCTGCTACTCCATATTAAAATTCTGTATATACGTCCCCAAGCTGCTCAAGGTGTGGTCAGGTCCATTGGGCGTCACTGGTTTCGATTCAGTGCCTCCCCTCTTCTTATGATCAACACATAGAGGGGAGGGAAAGAACACCAGCTTTGGTGGGTGTGTATATTGAAATAACACTTTTACAGCAGCCAGACTAATAATCTGTAAAAGTAGTGGACAGGACTAATGTACCAGCTCCCTGCAGGGTGTTAAGATGTTTATAACAAGGAAACCACAAATGGTACAGTAATCATTTTAAATGTATTTAAAAGATCTGCCCAGGCACTATTAAAGGGTAATATTAGCATCATACTGAAAAATGACCCTTTAAGTACTCTGCAGTGACATCTCCAGCGTGATGAGGGCACCTCATGACATCACACTGCTACACTTTATGGCAGGTTGTTGATTGGAGTTTCTCTTTCCCCTGAAATGCTGAGGTGCTCACAGGTTTCTTTATATTCCCGGCAACGGCCCACAACGAGCTGCACTAGACCCGGATCCATGATGCCTAATGGCAAATATGGGCCTCATTGTAGCTATGCTGATTCTCATCCTGGTACATGTATATTTTGAGATACAGCATCTTCATGAGTGTGGAGCAGTCCTAGACTTAAACTAACAGCAGTAAGAAAGAGGCTGATACAAGTTTTTGCAGTTTTGGAGTCTGCTGCATAACAGCTTAGTATTATATGCCTTTCAGAGTCAGTGAATAGCTGAGTGACATCGCTTATGGACATTGTCATAGTTGTCTGCTATGGAATTCTTGCATCTGTCATCTGTTTATGAGGCTAAATAAGTAAAAAAAATATGAAGTATAAAGAAATAAAACAAAAAATATAGAGAAAGGCAACTCAGAGATGATTTTGAATTACGGTAGTTTTAATTTTTAAAGACAATTATGTGTAAATCTTCCTGTCCTGTTTGACAAAAAATATTTTGTTACATTAGTGGAATATTATGCACCACTTGTGTGTATAATTTAATTTCTTATTACTTAGCAAACAGATTATCTGTCATTTACTTTTTTAGAGATGTGCCATCTGTGAGACTATTTAAGTGATTATCTTTTCCTTAAATTTCTAAATCTGGGATTTTGGAGCAGTGGCTGTGAAGGGTTTTTTTTTGGACACATTCACATTACTCATCAGTCCCATGCTAGTTTTGTTTAAAAATGCTGGTGTTTGGAAAAAAAGGGTTTATCAGATCAGCAGTGTATGATGCGCGCATGCAGAGAAACAAAAGACCAATGCTAATTTCAGTAGTGCTGGCAGCATGTCATGAGGCCCCAAAATAGGCTGAACAAGGCTTCCCTTACGACTAGAACAAAAATACTGTGCGGTGTGAACCTGTTAATGCCATAACATCTCCGCCTGGAAAGTGGTCTTTTCATTGTTAGTTTCAGTAATGCATACTTTCACTACATCTTCATCACTGAGACTCGGCTAAATTGCTTTATAATAGACTTTGCACAGAATATTATTACTCCATGGTTAGTAGTAATGCACATCATGGGCTTTATGACTATTTAACTGTCATTAATACATATGGTTATTATAATATGAACATGTATCTAGTTGCTCACTTTTCCAAGCTGTTTCAGTTTAATTGCAAACCCGCAATTCCCAAAATGTTAAATACTCTGTAAATCGTAATGAAAACAAGAATACAAAGATTTCAAACTCTTGTATAACCACCAGAACATTGATCAGAAGCTGAAAATTAGACATTGCTCCATTTCATATAACAAATGAACTGCTTTAGAAATTGATGTGTACAACACATCTCAAAAAAGTTGGGACTGAGCCATGTCTACCATTGAGTAGCATCATCATCTTCAGTCATCTTCAGTGTGTAGCATCATCATCAACAGTCTGTAAACATCTGGGACTGGTGACGACCAATAGTTGGAGTTTTAGGAGAGGAATGCCTGATGTAGATTCTACCTGCTCATCAGTCCTTGCTCTTCTCTGCTGGATTTTTTTTATAATGCACCATATTGCCAAATGTTGTTTATTGGTGGAAGGCAGTGGCGTAACTTCAGGCCCTGGGGCCCCGATGCGAAAGATCCAACGGGACCCCCGATTATTGCAAACCTTTAATAGTATTAGTCTTTTTCTATGAGCCAAAGGGACTTTTGGGGCTCCTCTAGGCTGCAGGACCCGGGTGCGATCGCAACCCCTGCACCTGTTGCAGTTACGCCCCTGGTGGAAGATCTGGACTGCAGGTGGCTAGCGCATTACCCAAACACTTTTTACGTGTCACCATGCTGTTGTGATGAATGCAGAATGTGGTTTAGCTATGTCTTGGTGAAATATGTACGCCTTCCATAAACTATTTGTCGTCTTGATCTGAGCATATGTTGCCCTAAAACTCTATATAATATTCACCAATGATAGTGCCTTTCAAGATGTGTAGGCTAATCATGTCATAGTCACTAATCCCGCTTCATACCATCAGAGATGCAGACTTTTGTAGTGTGCTCTGACAACAAGCTGGATGGTGCCTCTCCTCGAGTCTGCAGAACACGGCATATGCCCGTGGTTTCCATAACGGATATCACATTTTTATTCATCTGACCACGGAATAGTTTTTCATTCTGCCCCAGTCAATTTTAAATGAGCTTTGGCCAAAAGGAGACAGCAGAGTTTCTGGATTGTGTTATTATATGGTTTCTTCTTTGTATGATAGAGCTTTAATTTGTCTTTGTGGATTACACAGGCAAATGTGTACATTGTGATTTCTGGACATATTCCTGAATTTAAGCAATAATTTGCATGACCTAATCATACCTGTATTTAATGCAGTGCTCTAGATGGTGGGATATGCTAAGTCTTTGCAACGTTATGTTGAGCAACATTTTTCTGAAATTGTTCTACAAGTTTTAGATGTAGTTGTTCACAGATTGATGAACCCGTGACCATCTTTGCTTCTGAGAGACTCTGCCTCTCTAACGTCTTCTTTTTATAAACAGTCGTATAATTTAGTTGAAATTTAATTTTATGCCCATTTTTCTTTAGTACCACTTACTTTTCAAATCTTTTGTTAACTGTTAGAAATCAAAATATACCATTAATTCCAATTATTGCTCCAAACAGGTCATTGTAAAAATCAAAGGTGATAAATCAGAGGGCCACAGGACTGGCTAACTTCACAAATAAGCTTAACAACAAAATTGAGGAAAGAGGGAGCTAAATTGTGCAAAATTAATACACTCTTTATTAAGAGTTGAACAATAACGTATACATTACAATAGGATAGTATAAATACAAGGAGAATGGTGAACAATACAGAGTACCAGTATAGACCACTCCAAGCACAAAAGTATAGCTGAAATTGAAAAGGTAGGGTGGCAGGCTGTAAAGCAATGATCTATAGATGTGATAGTCACACAAATCAACAATATTACAAATCTTAATAAACAATAAAATAAAAGCGAATAACCTACCATGGGAGAGTGCTAGGAGGGGAACTGGTATGCTGAAAACTACAACCTCTACGATCATTTTGCAGGCCTTGTACCCGCTTCTTCCAAGACGAGTCTGACCATCTTTTCTTCTGAGAAACTCTGCCTGTCTAACATCCTCTTCTTATAAGCAGTCATATAATTTAGTTGACATTTTATTCTTCTCTCATTTTTCTTTAGTACCAATTATTTTTCCAGTCTTTTGTTAACCATCTCCCGACTTTTTTGAGTGTTGTTGCTGCCATCAATTCTTAAAGGGATCCTGTCACCCCCAAAACACCTCATAAGCTATTAAAAGATGCCGCTAGAGCATATTCACGCTTACCCTACACTCCTTTTATCTCCTAAATGCATATATTGAAAATGAAGATAAATGTTATTAAACTACCTCATTAGTGATGTTAATGAGTAACTACTGTATGCATAGTCACCCAGGCAGGCTCTCCCTCTTCCTAATATCACGCCTCAATAGGCGTGATCTTCAACTCACATTCAAATGCGTGCCTCCCTGCTCTCCTATTCCGGCCGGGGCTGCAGTGTGCGGCTGGATGACGCGAATCGTGTCATTTCCGGCTTCGGGTGATGTATGTACACCCGCGCCGCTCTGTTATGCCTCCAGCACGCATGCGCAGTGCGGGGCTTGAAGCTTACAGAGTGGCGCGGTTGTACATACGTCACCCGAAGCCGGAAATGACGCGATTCGCGTCATCCAGCCGCACACTGCAGCGCCCGGCCGGCAGGGCAGAGCGGGGAGGCGCGCATTTGAATGTGAGTTGAAGATCACGCCTATTGAGGCGTGATATTATGAGAAGGGAGAGCCTGCCTGGGTGACTATGCATACAGTAGTCACTCATTAACATCACTAATGAGGTAGTTTAATAACGTTTATCTTCATTTTCAATATATGCATTTAGGAGCTAAAAGAAGTGTAGGATAAGTGTGACCAGGCCCGGCGTCAGCACCCAGCGCACCCGGGCAAGTGCCGGGGCCCGACTGCTTGGAGGGGGCCCACCGGGTCCCTGAGGGCTAGGGTCACACTTGCATTGTGACCCTAGCCTGACGCAAGTATTGTCTGCTGCAGTGCAGAGCGTTTAATGCTATGCGCTGCCAGCAACGGAGCCCATAGAAACCCGATGTTTACATTGACAACCAATGGTTGCCAAGGTATACATCGGGTTTCTATGGGCTCCAGCGCATAGCATTAAAAGCTATGTGCTGCAGCCGAAAATACTTGCATCAGGCTAGGGTCACAATGCAAGTGTGACCCTAGCCTCAGGGGCCCCTGAGCACACTGCTCCCACAGCCAGGGCCATATCCAGGGGGCAGCTGGGGGGTCATTTGCAGGGAGGGAGCACTGAGCCTCCTGCAGCTGTGGAGATCTCCCTCTGTGGGAGCCGACAGAGCCACACACTGTGCTGACAGGACCTGTGATGATGTCAATGGAGGGTTGAGTCAGGGGTCACATGACCAGCTCCTCAGTGTATGCAGGACTCTGAGCATCATGATGGCCAGCATAGCAATTAGGTGAAGTTTATGTGTGGGGTCAGGAGGGATTTACAGTGTGAATGTAGCAGAGGCGAGTGTGTACTAGGTGTATGGAACGGAGCCGAGTGGGTACTAGGTGTACGGAGCGGAGCCGAGTGTGCACTAGGTGTACGGAATGGAGCCGAGTGGGTACTAGGTGTACGGAGCGGAGCCCAGTGTGTACGAGGTGTACGGAGCAAATCCGTGTGTGTACGAGGTGTATGGAGCGGAGCCCAGTGTGTACGAGGTGTATGGAGCGGAGCCCAGTGTGTACGAGGTGTATGGAGCGGAGCCCAGTGTGTACGAGGTGTATGGAGTGGAGCCCAGTGTGTACGAGGTGTATGGAGCGGAGCCCAGTGTGTACGAGGTGTATGGAGCGGAGCCCAATGTGTACGAGGGGTATGGAGCAGAGCCATGTGGGTACTAAGTGTACAGAGCGGAGCCGTGTGGGTACTAAGTGTACGGAGCGGAGCCGCGTGGGTACTAGGTGTACGGAGCGGAGCCACGTGGGTACAAGGTGTATGGAGCTGAGCCGCGTGGGTACAAGGTGTATGGAGCAGAGCCACGTGGGTACAAGGTGTATGGAGCAGAGCCGCGTGGGTACAAGGTGTATGGAGCAGAGCCGCGTGCGTAGGAGGTGTATGGAGCAGAGACGCGTGCGTAGGAGGTGTATGGAGCAGAGCCGCATGCGTAGGAGGTGTATGGAGCAGAGCCGCGTGCGTAGGAGGTGTATGGAGCAGAGCCGCGTGCGTAGGGGTTGTATCGAGCAGAGCCGTGTGCGTAGGAGGTGTACGGAGCAGAGCCGTGTGCGTAGGAGGTGTACGGAGCAGAGCCGCGTGCGTACGAGGTGTACGGAGCAGAGCCGCGTGCGTACGAGGTATGTGTACCTGTGGTAGCCCCCCGCGGATTCCGCTCCTATAGTCTCAGCCGCCTTTGCCAGCAGCATTCTTCTCCAGAGTCTCTTCTGCCGCTGTCTGCATTCTGCAGCTCAGCATGGAGGGGCACGATGTTGTCATGACTGTGCTGATATGTGCAGAGTGACCGGAGGAGACCGGAGCAGCGAGAAGAAAGGTGAGGAGAAAGAGAGATCCGGACGGCCAGACATTCCGCTTGGCTGCGGTGCCACCCATATGGCAGTGCGGCTCGATTGAGCTGCTTGCATTATTTGTGTGCTTGAGGATGCTTGCGTATATACCAAGCATCCTCAGACGCACAAAAATGCAACATTTTGCATTTGAAGGGTATTTTTAAAAAGCGCAAGGGAATGCAAACGCATTTTAGCCCGCTCCTATCAATGCGTAATATACTTACTGTCAGAAACAGCTCTTGCTGGTTTCAGCAGTCAGTGTTCCTGTAAGGCTGCCTTCACATAGGCGGTTTTTAAAATGTGGCAGTTGCCGTAAAAAAATCCTCATCTGCCGCATTTTCCGCCTAGCGGCTGCACTTGCTGCACGTTTGCGGCAAGCCCCATGCATTGTCTATGGGGCTTGCGGTAAGTGTGCGGCAATATATATATTATAGTCCATGATATGTACTAAAGGGGGCCCACTGAGACTTTTTCGCCCGGGGCCCACAGAAACCTGGAGCCGGCCCTGAGTGTGAATATGCTCTAGGGGCATCTTTTAATAGCTTATGAGGTGTTTTGGGGGTGACAGGATCCCTTTAAAGAGTAGATTTTTTCAAATAAAATATCAAAATGTCTCCCTTCAATTTCTGATCTGAATTCTACATACTGTTGTGAATAAAATATGACAGTAAGAGATTTCCAAATCATTGCATTCTTGTTCTAAACTATGATGGAGAGAGAAGAAGTACACATCACCAGTGAAAACCGTTTGACAACATCCACTTGGACTTATCATAAGTTAACTTATTAAGTGCCAATTGCTAATATCTATGCAATGGGGAAGTGAAATTATAGAGAAAAAAGTTTCACCCTTGAGCCACTATTACCTTGTGTGTAGAAATGAGCTGACCAGTGAACATATGGGTTCAGATGATACAGCCAGACTATTTTTTCGTTTTATATTCAGAACCGAAACTTGACCCGATGCTCATTGGAAGTCAATGATTGGGCATTTATGCTCTCCGCCCACATACCGAAAGTTGTAAGCAAACCACTTCTGGGGGCTGGAGGGCAGGGATTTGTAATTTTTAGTTTTTTTTTTGACAATACATTACACCTGACCACTCTGATTTTACCCCCACTGCGAGCCAATCAAACACTGCAAGTAGCTCTCACTGGACCAAGCACCAAGAGTACCAAAGCACAGCGATGCTCACTACAGTGATTTGGATATGCAAAGCACCCAAACTCGGAACACCAACTGGTCTGCTCATCTCTATTTGTGTGTAAAATTCAACATGAAAAATTTGGTAAAGTCAAATTAAACAAATTAAATAGTGTATTTAAACACTAACTTGTTATCTACAAATATATACATAGATATTCAGCTCTTCTATTTTATATTTTACACTTTGACTGGATCTCTATACATAATATAATGGAACTATATTTCTAAAAGAAAAACCAGGAGTCAGGCCAAAGTGCAAACAAAATGGAACAACTTTATTGAGACGTCAAAAACTGGTTAAAACAACAGACATTAAAAGAACATCGGAAAACAGAGCAGGTAAACCCAATTGATAAGTATCCTGTACAACAAATACTCCCAAAAGTAAATTCACCACAACACAATGGTTATTCACAATGGTGTACTTTTACACACATACTAATGGACCATTCCAGTACAAGAATACCAGATGCATGTGCACCAAAAAGCATGACAAGTGCCAATGTGGCGCCCTGCCAGTACAGGTAACCACAGACCTACCTAAAACATGTATGGATTTCCACAGTGGGTACCCCATACACATACAACACCTTCCACCCCAGACCTGTAGGGGGAGCCTCACTTGCTGCTTTTAATCAAGATCCCCTATAAATACCGGTGTTGGGGGCAGAGTTAATCAGAGTGTGCAGTCGCTAGGAGAACTGTGAAGATGTCCTGGTGTGTCGGAACTGTTCTAGGCCTGAGCCAGTTGACAAACGAACAGTTAGCAGCCTAGCCAATGCAGGGGCCTAAGAGTGAGGTCGAAGGCAAGGCTTAATGTCACAGAGAAACGGCAGTCTGGGACAGAGGAGCCATACGGGTTCACCCCAGAGAGCCACCCAGACACTGGAGTCCGAGTCTGCAGGAGATCATCTAACCCAGCAGAGATACCGGTTCACCGTGGAGACTCCAGTCTCCCGGGCATCTGTGTAGCAACCATGAAGGGAGCCAGGCACTGCAGGAGAGGATACAGTGATAGTCCACACAAAGGTTTCCCACTACAATACACAGGTGACAGAAGAGCAGAGGAGGCCAGGCCAAGTTACACACAGGTCAGGGGCTTCACAAAAGAAAAAGAGACAAGGAGGTCTTATACCCACTCACTGTGGAGATCCAGAAGTGTTTCCCAACCACCAGAGAGTACCCTGGACATTACCTGCAATTCCACCAGTAAAGGTACAGGAACAACTTATGGTTTGTGTGTCGATTCCTCAGTCCCTGACCCCGTCCAATACGGAGTTTGCCACAGCTGCCAGGCAGCACAGCCAACTCCCTTCATCAATCCCTGTCACCTCATCACAGTCCCGGGGACCCTGCTCTGCCTGTGGGGAGCTATATCACCCAGCTGCCTGTCCATCATCCCCGGAGGCCCACAGCAGCACTGGTGCATTCAACAAAAACCACAGGTGGTGTCACAACAAACTTTTGTTTTCTTTTTCTTTTATTTCCTTTCTACATTTCCCCAATTTTTTGGCCGACCACTAGGACTACGGGTCCGGGTGGGCCACCAGTGACATCCCCCCAACTCCAAGCCCGGGTTCTGAGTTCCCATAGACCCCTGGGTGAGTCACCACATCAAAGGGCTAAGATCCTATTACCTGTCTGTGAGCGCCACCCCTAAGACACATTTAGCGTTAGCTTCGTCTGAGGCATTCAGACGATGCTCTTTTAATGTCTATTGTTTTAACCAGTTTTTGATGTCTCAATAAAGTTGTTCCATTTTGGTTTGCACTTTGGCCTGATTCCTGGGTTGTTCTTTTGGAAATATAGTGTATTTGAGGGCCATATATTTGTATAATGTCATATATGAATGAATAAAATAGCACAAGTATAACATACTTAAATTAGAATATGTGGTTTTAGTTTCACCATTATGGTACACTAAGGAAAAATGTATTTTATAGTCTAGTTAATGCTTCATTTATGTGAGAATTTTTATATTTATGTATTATTTTTCTTAAAACTACTTGAAGCAATGACAGTGGTTTCTCATCATTAATGACATTTAATAAATATATCAACATTTTAGTAGATGACATGTTAACATATTAGCTCCTGTGTGTAATTATTCTTTTTTAACTCTTAAAATTTCCATTTTTTCACATATAAATAATTATTAAAGGTGCCCATATGCCTAATAAAACTCATGCCAAATGCTTGTAGAGTCACCTATATGCACCATATTTCCCAGCCACCTATATGCACATGCACTTTTAATTTAGCTTAGCATACCTGATTCTTTTCCACTACATCATCTTCCAAGCGAGAATCTGGAGACCCCCCTACATATTAGTTGGTTGACTAGTTAAGCTGAATACATAACGATCCGCTGGCTATGCTCTAATGTGTATGGGAGTACTAACGCAGTAATCCATTCATATATTGTATTTGCAATGCTAAAAGGTAACATTGGTTGGTGTTTAGGAGCTCAGACATCATTGATGTGCAGAACAAATGAGATGCAGTAATTGCTTCCAATGGAATAACCTCCTCACTGTTGCAATCAGAACAAATGCAAGGACCTGATGGGTCAGGACATCAGCAGCTACTTCATGTTAAGATTCACTCAAACCTTGAGCAAGTTATTTTCATTCTAATCTCCTGCATGGTAAGGTCAGACGCAGGCATGGTTGTAGGTTAAATGTTATAACAAACCTACTGTGTCTTCTATCACTAATATGAAGTCAAAGGGGTATCTGAATATAGGCAATGCCCAATAATTTTAGCAGCATCTTCGGGTGACCCATGTGACTGTCGGTGGTCTATGGTAGATGACCTAACAGTAGCTCTACCAAAAGTAGTGTCCACACTGAAAAAGTCTGTCTCAAACTCATAAAACAAGTTGCATTATGACAATTCTGGTTTTGCTGGATCACCTGATCTAGACTGAGCTCCTATCTTAGGGAGGCTCGTGTTTATAATCCATAGACTGTATATAAATTAATTGTCTATAAAATATACATACATTGGGCAGGGCGTTAATGTTTGTTGTTTTGCTCAGTTCAAAGAAATGTTTTGGCTTCACCAAGCAAAATGAGCTAATTGCCATGACAGTCATATTCTTAAAGGTGATATCTCTCATGAGACAACCCCTTTAATTTTTTGGTCACTGGATGTTAACAAAAAATGTTCAGTTTACTGATACCAATCACAGATTTTTAAAATTGCTGAGGAATTGAAGCAAAACTAAAAAGAAAACTACATAAATCTTCAGACTACTAGAAAGAAGGTTATCTTCAATGTATACGTAGGCTTATTTCTTGTATTGTGATCTATCTATCTATCTATCTATCTATCTATCTATCTATCATACAAGTATACTTTAATGAAAAGTATGGAAAACAAGCGGTGTTAGTGTAAGTATGTGTAAGTGTGGCCATTATTTAACGGTTTGTGACTTTTGGTTTCTGAATATCTCATTTTATAATCTCAATGTTTTATGTTATATAGCTATGCACAGAAGGTTTATCCACCCCCAATGATCCTAATGTCACCCTAGTCCAAAAACGTTTTACAGAGAGTGAACAATATTTGCTTGTTACCTTACTAAGCCAAAGACCATATCAGCTAGAGATGGCACGGTCGGTGTACCCTGAAGGCAGGACACCCGGCATACTCAGCCAAGCTCCAACAAAAAACCTTCTTTATCCTCTCCTGTTTGTAGAAAGAATTATGATGTTGCTGGCCTTCTGCTGATCAGTGAGATTGTGGTGGGCTCTGAGATAGATCCTGTAAGTGTGGCGTACAGTATAACAGCGACTCCTATTCATTAAGCCTCCATGTGTAATAAGCCACCAAAAAGAGGGACAGCTGCAGTTTGGAAGAACAAACAACGCAACTCATTCTTAGGAGGCCAAACTTCCTAATTTGCTGCTGGGCAGCTTACTACAGTTAAATTCTTTCTGTTAACACTGTATTTGCCATTGACCACTGAAACCTTCATGGCCGGGTTGTGCTAAGCACGTGGGATACAATACAATACTTATAGTGCAGAACTTTTCTTTCATGAGAAACTAAACATTAAACACTGGATACAGTGTCTGAGAATAAGACCCCCATTTTAAATGAGCCTTAGAGCTACATTTACTAGAAAGGGACTGTAGGGACAGCTCATAGTGGAACTCAATAACTAACACAATGTATATTGTGTTTGACTCAAGAATTATTGAGATGCACCTATTTATAAAGCTTAGCAAAAAGCACCAAGATGCTACAAATGTTTTTGATCATTTCTGGTGGGACCCTGATTACATAAAATTTGGTATCATTTTCATTAGAGATGAGCAAATTGATTTAAAGAGGTTATTCGGGATTTAGCCCCTCCAAAAAAATATGCCTAAGCACTAACAGACAGGTAGCTGGTACACACCTGCCTGTTGTGCCTTACGGCGGTCACTACCAGTCACCGCCAACACAGAGGTGTCTTAGACCACTCCTGTCAGCGATTTTGCAGCTTCTGCTGACGTCACGTCAACAAAGGGGCAGCTTCTTCCACTGTGTCAACAGCCATCAGAGCCGATACCACACTGATTGACAGCGGGCTCCCCCAATCAGGGAGCAGACTGACATTCAGAAGGAGACCGGCTCTCCAACCCCTTCCACAGAGCAGAGCGGAAAAGCCGCCTCTGCTCTGTTTTCCCTGCTATGCTGTCCCTAACAGGAGCGGTCTGTGCCTGCTCTATGGCAGGGATGAGCGGCAGTAAATAGTGCTAGGGACAACAGGCAGGTAGGTGGCAGCTACCTGCCTGTTGGTGGTTAGGCACTTTTTTTATATAAAAATCTTGGCTAACCCCTTTAATGGAAATCAAATTTTTTGTCAAATTTTATGAAATTCACTTGTTGACTTTGAACAATTTGTGATTTAATGCCTGCTTCCATCTTAAACATGGGTAGAAGATTTAATCATCCAAAGAGGGTTCACATGGCCTCAGGCATGATCAGACGAGCTGATCTGATGATATTTGAACTCTTGAGACCAGTAGGGAATAAATGAAAGATCGGTCAGGCGTGAGTCCTGCCACGGAGAAAGAAGTTCCCAATTGGGGATAAAAATTCCCCGATCTGTTGACCAGTGTGAATCACCAGCGGGGACACCCACCAATCAGCAAGTTGATAGGAAAGATGATCGCTTGCATTACCAGGACAACCCTTAAAAGGGGGACATGTCTTTCATACAAATTGTCTAAAAACCATGATGTTCATGTGCAAAGCAGAGTTGAAACAGTACAATGTGGATGGGCAGACAGACAAATGAACATACCATTTTAGATGACAAATGGCAAAAATAAAAAGATTTTTGCTGTGTTATACAATAATTCAAAATTCATGGCAGAATATTTTGGCTGGAGCAGTATTGAGGAGAGTTGCAGTTCAAACAATATATCCCATTGCACAACCAAGTGCAAATTCCTGCTACTCTTGGTGTAGTGGTAGAAGGAAATGGGAGAACATTTGATTAAAAAGAACACTAGTGAATGGTGATTAACGTGTAGGGGTGGCAATGAGAACAAATCATTTATGGTACCTTTACACGCCGCAACAGGATGGTGGCACAATCGGGTACATGAGAAAAATGTATCTTGCACCGCCAAATCAACCCGAGGTAGCGGCGTGTGAAGACGGTTGTTGCCACCCGCCACTTCAGGCACCTGTTTCAGAGCAGTGCCCTAAAACAGGTTGATTTCAATGTGATGGTTGCGGCCTGTATCGGCGTGTAAATAAGGAACAGAAGGGTTGTTTTGACACCAAGCTATGTACCTGGGGCGTGACACAGGCTCCGGGTTACCGCGCCCCATCAGTGATCATTGGTGGAAGCTCCTGCGTTACGATTGGTAGACGCTGCATAGGGCGGCATATTTAATGAGCTGACCAGTCACACTACACAATTGCTCGAGCGTCATGTATTAGTCAGCCTCCTGCGCTGGCTGCCCAATCATGATGTTATTGCTTTGTCCTATCAGCGTACGGAATTCTCGTAATCCACAATTGTGGCATGCCTATGTGTTGTCCTTGCTGCCTTTGTTCCGCCCCTATTACCTTGTTATAGCGGCGTGTAAATGTGGTAAGGTAATCTACAGAGGGTAACTTGTGGCACCCGGCGGTGTATCCAAAGATAGATGTAACCTACCGTAGCGCACCTTGTTGCGGCATGTAAAGGTGGTGCGATTACCTTTGCAACCGTTTGTGCGTGCTCGTGCACGAGAAGCACCCGGTTGTTGCCACCATCCTGTTGCGGCGTGTAAAGGTACCATTAGTGATTGTCTAACATCTAATGTATGTTACTTCAAAAATAAGAGTAGTTGAGTGCAATTTGGCCAACCCTAGAGCTTGTGTGGGAAGTTCTCATTGAAGAAATTTGTGATCTCACACGACCACTTGCTGAAAGTGTTGGCACCCTTACAATTATTCCAGAAAATATAGTATTTCACACATAAATGCAATTACACATGTTTTGTTATACACGTGTTTATTTCCTTTGCGTGCATTGGAGTAACAAAATAAAAAAATGAGACAAAGTAGGAAAGTTGGATATAATTTCACACAAAACTCCAAAATGGGCTGGACAAAAATTTCGGCAACTTTTCAAAACTGTGGGTGAACAACTTTGTTTCAAACCTGTGTTGTTTGTTCAAACTCCTTTGTGGCAAGTAACAGGTGTTGGCAATATGAAAATCACACTTGAAACTAGACAAAAAGGGTAGAATTTGACTCAAGCTTTCCATTGTGTGTCTGTGTCTGCCACACTAAGCATGGAGAACAGAAAGAGATGAAGAGAACTATCTGAGGATCTGAGAACCAAAATTGTTGAAAAATATTAACAATCTCAAGATTAAAAATCCATCTCCAGATATCATTATGTTCCTTTGTTCAACGCTGCGCAGCACAATCATGAGGTTTACAACCCAGGTCACTGTAGCTAATCTCCCTGGACATACAGGATACTTTGAATGGTGGATAAACAGCCCCAACCAAGTTACAAAGAAATGTAACCTGTCCTGCAGGTTCAGGGTGCATCAGTGTCAGCACAAACTATCCTTTTGGCACTTGAATACAATGAAACGTTATGGAGGGAGACCCAGGAGGACCCCACTGCTGACACAGAGACATAAAAGAGCTAAACTGCAATATGGCAAAATGTACCAAAGTAAGTCAAAATCCTTCCTGGAAAGCATCTTGTGGACAGATGACACTTTTAAGGGTACTGTGACACACACAAATATCTGTGCAGACATTGTTCACAGATCTCTGGTTGCAGTGAAATCATGGACACATTGTTCCATTTTGTGGCTGTGTACAAATGTAACAATTAGGGATGGGCGAATCTACTCGCTAGGACTCGTTACTCGGCAAGTAGTAAGGGACTCGCAGGACTCGGTACTCTGCGAGTTTCCCAGCGATTACTCGCACAGCAACGAGTCCAATGCAAATCAATATCAATCCTAGTTTTGTCAGAGACGCTGACAAAACTAGGATTGCCTTTGACTTGCATTAGACTCGGCTACTGTGCCAGTGATAGCAGGGAAACTCGCAAAGTAACTGCTGTTACTTTGCGAGCCGAGTCCAGCTGTCTGCTCTGTACAGGCTGCCGCAGCTCCAGGGTCCTAGAGCCCGCCTGCTCACAGAGATGATGTAGCAGAGCTGCGATTGTTCTCAGTCTGCTCATCCCTGTGCATAGACATCTATATCTATGCACAGGGGATGTAGCAGAGAGGACATCGCTTTTTGGACTACGTCGGACGGAAGAGGATTTTTTTAATTAAAGATGGAGTCCCTAATGGCTTTTTTTTTTTTATTTCTAATAAAAAATTTTCTCTGTGTTGTGTTTTTTTAACCCTTTATTGGAGATTCTTAGTGGCTGGGTCAAAAGTGGCCTGACATTAAGAATCTCAGGCTTAATACCAGCTTGTATAACAAAGCTGGTATTAACCCCTTTATTACCCAGTGTGCCACCGCCACCAGGGCCGCTGGAAGAGCGGGGTTCAGCGCCAGATGATGGCGCTTCAATGAACGCGCCATCTTCTGTGGCGGCTGCGGGCTGCAATTTGCAGCGGGGGGTGCCCAGAAAGCTTGGGCCTACCTGCGCTGCGGATTCCAGCCCCCAGCTGCTTAGCTGTACCTGGTTAGACATAGAAATTGCGCGGAGCCCCACGCATTTTTTTTTTATTATTTCATGAAATTCATGAAATAATAAAAAAAAAAGGGCTCCCCTATATTCTTGTGTCTGGCCAGGTACAAATAGGCACCTGGGGGTTGGGGGCAGCCCGTCGCTGCCTGCTGGATCCGGCTGGTTCCAGAAATACGGCGAAGCCCACGCGAAATTGTTTTCTGACAAATCCATAAAACAATGTAAATAAAAGGGACTGCATCTTTATTAACCCCTGGACCATGAGCGAGGGGTTAATAAAGATGCAGTCCCTTTTTTAGGATTGTTTTATTGATTTTTCAGAAAAAAAATTACATGGGCTTCGCCGTATTTCTGGAACCAGCCGGATCCAGCAGGCAGCGACGGGCTGCCCCCAACCCCCAGGTGCCTATTTGTACCTGGCCAGACACAAGAATATAGGGGAGCCCTTTTTTTTTATTATTTCATGAATTTCATGAAATAATAAAAAAAAAATGCGTGGGGCTCCGCGCAATTTCTTTTTAAACCAATACGTTTTTTATTGAAAATTTTACAACGTCCAAACGCAATAAGGTTGTATGCATAATTTGGAGGAAAATAAACAGGAAAGAGGGGAGGGGGGAAGGAAGGGGGGATGGGAAATTACAGTGCAACAAGAAAATACATTCTGTGTACCCAGAGTAGAGATACAATAATAAGAAGAAGCGTAACAGTCATATTCAAGTTTAAACGACATAAATGTGGGTATACAACCTGATTTCCAGAGGATATAAAGGTCGACAGTGAGACAAGATACATTAAATTAATTTAACTTAACTTAGGTCTGAACTGTATTGTGTGAAGAGACAAGCCATGGGTCCCACCATCGTTGGGTTTTTGCTCGTGATGGGAGGTCATGAGCTAGCATGAGTTCATACATGCAATGGGTATTAAGGCGAGAGATGACCTCCGATATAGAGGGTTGTGTTGATGATCTCCAGTGAGCTGCTATCGCCAAACGTGTGGCTACCAGGACGTTGGTGAGAATGGGTCTTAGTAATGAAGGGAGAGCCTCGACGCCCAGTCCTAACACAGCCAGGGGTGCCGCCATAGTAATAGGAACATTCATTAATTCGGTAAGCAAGGATTCTACTTGAAGCCATAAGCGGCGTATATGAGGGCACGACCACCACAAGTGGACCATAGTGCCCAGGTCCACGCAACCCCTCCAGCAACGAGGGGAAGGAGGAGGGTCATTAGTCCCAAATCTAGCTAGTCGAACTGGGGTCAGGTACCAATTGACCAGCAGTTTTTTTGATTGCTCAAGGTGAGCAACACAACGAGAATTTTTAGCGGCATGAGCTGAGGCAAGGTGCCATTCCTCCAGAGATGCAGTAAAGTCGAGTCTGTCTTCCCATTTAATCATATAGGGCAGTTTTTCAGAGGATAGTGCTATTTGGATCGCATTATATATGATAGAGACTCCTCTAGTAACACAACCCGATTGCTTAAACAGTACTTGGAGAGGAGGCGAAGTGTTCAAAGGGTCAAAACTAGGGATATCAATAGTGTTTAAAAAATGTCGTAGACGGATATATGAGAAGAGGGAATTTATGGGGAGAGAGAATTTACGGTGGAGAGTTTCAAAAGATGCAAGATGGTTCTGCTCTAGGAGCTTCCAGAGAAGAGGGGGACCCGGGGAGTCCGGATCACACCAATGTATTAAAGATATGTCACCCATGAGAAGCTCCACCGCTCGTAACGTAATGTACCTGAAAAGAAACGATAGGTGGGTTCTGGAAAGTGCACGCCAGACAGAGAGAGTTCCCTGCATAGTCTTAAGTGTAAGAGTAGGGGAAGAAGAGCGTAGAAGGTTCATTTCCAATAGGATGCGTGTGGAACCTGCCGGTGCAAAGTATGACTCTATCTGGAGCCAATGCGAAGAGGGAGATTGTACCCACCAGGTTCTTGCTGAATCCAAAACAATGGCTGCATAATATGTGGCAATATCAGGGACTCCAAAACCTCCCCTTTTAGTGGGGAGAGACAAAATTTTTATCGCCACTCTAGGGGTCTTATTATTCCATATAAATCTGGTGAGTATGGATTGAAAGGTGCGCAGATATTTTTTAGGGAAGGGGAGGGGGATGCAACGTATAATGTATAGAATCCTGGGGAGAGCATCATTTTCACCTTATTTATGCGGGCCACCCAGGACAGCTGAAATGACGAATAGTCCGAGCAAGCACCACGGAGTGAAGATATCAGGTTCTCACAATTAGTACGCACAATATGATTTGAGTTTGTGATTTGGACGCCTAAGTATTTAAAACCTGCCGATGACCATAGTGATGGGAAAAGTGAGGCAAGATGTCGTTGTGAGTCTGTGGGGAGGTTAAGAGAGAAGACTGAGGATTTTGCAAGGTTCAATTTGTAGTATGAAGCTGCAGAAAAATCTGAGAGAACAGAAAGTACTGCAGGGAGAAAAGTGTTTGGATTAGTGCACGTGAGGAGAACATCATCCGCATAGAGACTGATTTTGTGGTCTATTGGGCCTACCACAATCCCAGTGATCTCAGGATGCGAGCGAATTATAGCGGCTAGCGGCTCCATGACAAGGGCGAAAACTAGAGGAGAGAGGGGGCAGCCTTGTCTGGTCCCATTGGAGATCGGAAAGTCCGAGGACGTGAATCCTCCAGCCCTCACGAACGCACTGGGAGAAGAATATAAAGCTAGAATAGCAGATCTTATATATTTGAAGGCAAATTTGTCCAGAACAGCTGCCAAGAACCCCCAGTGCACACGGTCAAAAGCTTTTTCAGCATCAAGGGAGACCAGCACACTGGGGGTACCCCTCTTCTCTAAGACCTCAATGAGATCAATAACACGCATTGTCGCATCTCTCGCCTGTCTGCCAGGTATGAAGCCTACCTGGTCTATGGCGATCAAGGACGGAAGCACCCCCTTGAGACGGTCCGCCAGCAGCTTCGCATATAATTTTAAGTCACAATTTAGCAATGCTATGGGGCGGTAGCTAGCTGGGTCACTGGGAGTTTTCCCCGGTTTCAGGATCGTAGAGATGGAGGCTCGAAGGCCCTCAGGTTTGATGTTCCCCTCACGCTGCCAATGGGTGAAAAGTGCTAGGAGACGCGGAGCCAGAAGAGGGGCGAAAGAAGAGTAATATTGAAAGGAGAAACCATCAGGTCCCGGGGCTGATCTCTTTTTGGATGTTCGGATGACCTCTAGTATTTCTTGTAAAGAGAAAGGGGCATTAAGAGTATTTAGTTGTGACGGCGATAGTGAAGGGAGGTCAGCTTTAGCAAGGAAAGAAGAGATAATAGTCGAAGTGGGTTGTGGGGTCGGGAAGAGGATTGTAGATTATAAAGTTCGTTGTAAAACTCATGGAATTGTTCAGCGATATGAATCGGATTCCGGATTGCTGTACCTTGGGATGAAGTAACATGTGAAATACGAGCACGCGCTTCGGATTTTTTGATCCTGCGCGCCAACAGCGCACCCACGCGGTCACCCATGCTATAATAGTGAGACTTCGTCTTTTTTAGGTGAAGCTCCACCTTGGAGAGGAGAAGAGCTATAAGATCATTGCGGGATTTCGTGAGGTCAGAAAGGATGGTTGGGGATGGGGCAGATTTGTATAAGGTTTCAAGGTCTTTTAATTTGTTTAAAAGGGAAGTCAGAGTCATATTGTACTGTCTCTTCTTATATGCTGAAAGCTTAATTAAGTATCCTCTCATGACAGCCTTATGGGTGAACCACAACGTGTCCGGAGAGACATCATTTACATCATTCATATGAAAGAATTCTGTCAATTGTGAGGATAGAGTATCACAATTGTCCTGTGAGACTAAAAGCTGTTCATTGAGCCTCCAAGAAGTAAAAGGGTTGCGTGGAGTAGAGTCTGTGAAGGTTAGGGTAATAGGGGCATGGTCAGACCACGTTATCAGGTCAATCGTTGAGTCCAGGCAGAGGGGAAGAAGAGAGTCGCTGACCAGAATAAAGTCTATTCGACTGAATGAGCGATGTCGAGGGGAGAAGAAAGAGTAGTCACGTTCGGTACTGTGATGATATCTCCAGACGTCATGGAAATGAAAAGTGTCAAGCAGTGGGCCCAAATCTGTTCTGTATGTTGATGGCGAGGAGCAGTCAAGTGAACGTATCAGGGGGGCATTTAGGTCACCAGCAATGAGTTTATGTCCCGTCATGGTAGGGAGAGTCGAGGGTAGAGCGTATGAAAGTTGATTGTCTATGGTTGGGGGCATAGAGGGCAAGTAAAGAAAAGAGGACATCATTCAGTTTACATATTAATAGTAAGGAGCGGCCCTCAGGATCTGGGGTAGCAGTGATCAGTTCAAATATTAATCTGTGTGAGATCAATATAGCAACACCTGCTACTTTTTTCTTCGCATTCGCGAAGTAGCGATAGGGGAAAAGATGAGATTTTATGCGTACATTGTCCTCCTCCAATAAATGAGTCTCTTGCAGAAGGACAACATCTGCTCGGGACTTTCTTAGCTGGTTATATAAAAGGGAGCGCTTTTGCGGTGAGTTCAGACCGTTAACATTCAATGACAAAACAGATATAGCCATGACAAAAATCCAGGAAAAAAATCAGACAGTGGGTACAGCATTAACCACATCAGTATAGTAGAGTAACTGCATGCATCTGTAATGTGAGTGGGGGATTGGGAAGGAAGAGAAGGAGGGAACACTACAATCATCAAACAAAACACAATAAACCACATCACATGAGATGCAACAGAGGATCGCACACACGACATGGAGTAAAACTTAATAGAGAACAGGGTGAACACTAGAGCACTGGAGGAGGGATCCCAAGCAGAGGGACAGGAGGTCCGAGGACCCAGCCACCAGACACTCACAGTTCAGTAAAAAGGGGGGAGTAGTCCAAACCAATTGGTGAGGAACTAGTAGAAAGGGAGTAAGAGCGAAAGAAAGTAAAACAACTCACTCAGCGGGGCAAAACCTCCTTATATCTTAAATCAGAAAAAGAGGGGAGAGGGGGAGTCTAGAGATTAAAGAAAGGGGAGGAAAGGAGGGATTTAGGTGGGGGAGGGGGGGGATAGTGCAGTGAGAGGTAGGAGGAAGGTAAACGTGAAAGCAGATATTAAGGAAGGAAAGAGGGGGGAGAAGAGGAGATTCAGGAAAGAGAAAAAAGGAGAGATCAGTCAGAAAGAATGAAAATTAATTAAGGTAGTTAGGAAAATAGTAAAGAAGTAAGAGAGAGACGAGGGGGTAGAGAAATAGTGATATAACCTGTGAGGTGTAGGTAGGAGACCAGGAAGGCGGAATTCCCAAGAGGCACGCCAGCGGTACTACCGTGTTTCCCCGAATATAAAACAGTGTCTTATATTAATTTTACCCCCAAAAGTCCCATCCTGTCTTATATTCGGGGTATGACTTATATTAAAAAAAAAAGACAAAAATGTAAAGTCCCAGCCCCATACAGTATGCCACTGCAGCCCCCAGCACAGTACCGTTAAAACCGCAATTCCGCCGCACAGCCGACTTGCGGCACACTTGCGGCAGGTCCCCATACAATGTACGATACTGTATGGGACACTTGCGGCAAGGTGCGGCAAAGGTGCGGCAACCGCACCTTGCCGCAAGTGTCCCGTACAGTACCGTACATTGTATGGGGACCTGCCGCAAGTGTGCTGCAAGTCGGCTGTGCGGCGGAATTGCGGTTTTAATGGGCAAGTTGGCAAGGAAACATCCTTACTTTTTAGGTTAATGGCGGCCTCGGGCTATGGATTCCTAGGTGGTGCAGGGCGTTGTCCAGATGCTTCTTCATGCAGGAGCTTCTGGCCAATCAGCACTCGAGCCGCTGAGGCAATCAGCGCTCGAGATGCTGGGGAGCCGCTGGCCAATCAGAAGCTCCTGCCGGCAGCGGTAACGTCAGGCCGGGGCGACAGGCGCACAAGATTAACCCTATGCCCTCGGGGTTACCTGCGGCACCTGAGGGCAAAGGGGAGCCCACGGGGGACAGCGGACCTGCGGCTGCACCTGAGGGCAGAGGGGAGCCCACGGAGGACAGCGAGGCCAGTGGGACAGCGGGGACACAGGTAAAACATGCAATGGGCAAAAATGGCACTTTAGCGGTACCCTGTCTTATATTCCCCGAAAATAAGTCACCCTGTCTTATAATCGGGGTATGACTTATATTGGAAAATTCTGCGCCAGCCCTGCCCTGACTTATATTCGGGGGTGACTTATTTTCGGGGAAACAGGGTAGGTCCAAAATGAAATGTAGCCACATCGTCCAGAAAAAAGATAGGGTCGTTCACACGATTTTCCAGCCTGGATCCACTCTGCGGGGTTTAGGGACACGCTTGGAAGGCTGATCCATCCTCGGCCGTTGAGTTGTCGCTGGATCTATAGGAGGAAGAATGTCCCAGGACTTTAAAAGATGTTCCGCTCTCTGAGGGGTCAGACAGACATAGGACGTGTCATCCTTCCGGACAATCAAGCGGGTGGGACGCCCCCACCGATAGGGAATCTCCTTTTCTCGTAGGATTGTGGTGTAGGGCTTAAACGCCCTGCGGATGGCCAATGTGGCAGAAGATAGATCCGGGAAGACTTGTATGTCAGTAAATTTCAGAGAGAGGGAAGTTGATGCACGTAGGGCTCGTAGGAATTCTTCTTTAGCCTCAAAAAAGTGGATCCTTCCCAGAACGTCTCTAGGCAGATCCTCACGGATACCCTTTGGTTTGGGGACCCTGTGGATGCGATCCACCTTCACATCTCTGAGTTCAAGGTCAGGAAGGACCTTTCGCATGAAGTCCTGGAGGAAGTTTCTGAGTTCCTCTTGTGGGACAGATTCCGGTATTCCCCTCAGGCGAATATTGTTTTGCCTGTTGCGGTCCTCCAGATCAGCCTGTTTGTTACTCACGACCCCCATTGTGTTCTGGAGAGTTTCGTGCTCGTCCCACAGGTCGTTGTGGGATTGAATCAACTCGGCCATTTTGGTCTCCATGGAGTCCGTGCGGTTCCCCAGGTCCGTCACCTCCCCCTGGAGGTCTGCGACCATAGACCTCATGTCGTCTTGTAATGAAGACCGGAGGTCTGCCAGCAAGGTCTTCATCAGAGAGAGGGTGACGGGAGTCTCCGGGGGCAGGGAGGAGGCAGAGGTCTCCTGTGTTTGCTGATCTCTGCGCGAGGCACGCGCAGCCCGGGGAGACTGCGGCGCCATATTGGAGGAAAGCGCGGGAGCCTGGGGGCCCGAGGAGAAGATGTCCGAGACCCGCCTTGGTAAGAGGGCCTGTTGGTTCTTGATTTTCCCCATTAGAGGAGGAAAGGTCTCTGGAGAAGGGACCTGGGTTTGTGCCAGAAATGAGCGGTGTGGCAGCTTGAGAATCCGCTTTTGTGCCTCAGGGACCGGGAGCTCCTGGATTATGCGACTTGCTCCATCGGCAGTCAAGCCACGCCCCTCCGCGCAATTTCTATGTCTAGCCAGGTACAGCTAAGCAGCTGGGGGCTGGAATCCGCAGCGCAGGGAGGCCCAAGCTTTCTGGGCACCCCACGCTGCAAATTGCAGCCCGCAGCCGCCCCAGAAGATGGTGCGTTCATTGAAGCACCATTCTCTGGCGCTGAACCCCGCTCTTCCAGCGGCCTTGGTGGCGGTGGCACGCTGGGTAATAAAGGGGTTAATACCAGCTTTGTTATACAAGCTGGTATTAAGCCCGAGATTCTTAATGTCAGGCCACGTTTGACCCAGCCACTAAGAACCTCCAATAAAGGGTTAAAAAAACACAACACAGAGAAAGCTTTTTATTAGAAATAAAAAAAAAAGCCATTAGGGACTCCATCTTTAATTAAAAAAATCCTCTTCCGTCCGACGCAGTCCAAAACGCGATGTCCTCTCTGCTACATCCCTTTGCATAGATATAGATGTCTATGCACAGGGAATGAGCAGACTGAGAACAATCTCAGCTCTGCTACATCAGGTAGCAGGCGGGCTCTAGGACCCTGGAGCTGCAGCAGACAGCACACAGAGCAGACAGCCGGACTCTTATCTGTGCGAGTTTCCCAGCGATTACTTGCACAGTAAACGAGTCCAATGCAAATCAATGGCAAAACTAGGATTGCTTCAGGCTGAAGCTTCCGAGACACATCTGTGATTTGTAAATCGCACACTACTCGCTATTACTCGCTTCCCCATTCATTAACATTGGACACGCTAGACTCGCAACGAGTAGCGAGTCCCGGGCTCGGACTCGCTAGAGTCAAGCGATTCCGAGTAATTTAGGATTCACCCATCACTAGTAACAATGTGTCCATGATTTCTCTGCAACCAGAGATCTGTGAACAATGTCTGCACAATTATCGGTGTGTGTAACGGTACCCTTAGTAAAGCACATCATTTTACTATTTAACAAAAACAGAATGATGCCTACAAAGACAGGAACAAAGTACCTATAGTCAAATATGATGGAGGTTCAAAAATGTTTTGGGATAATTTTGCTGCACCTGGCTCAGGGTGCCATAACTGTGTGCCAGGCATCATGAAATCTGAAGATTACCAAAGAATTTTAGATCATAATGCAGTGCCCAATAGAAGAAAGCTGGGTTTGCGTCCAAGGTCATGGATCTTCCAGCAGGACAATGACTCCAAACATACTTCAAGAAATCCCCAGAATTGAATAGAAACAAAGTGCTGGAGAGTTCTGAAGTGGAAGCAATGAGTCTGGATATAAATCTCATTGAATTGATGTGGAGAGATCTTAAAATTGCTGCTGGCAGCAGGCACCAACCATTAAAAAACAAAAAAAAAAACATATTTGTTATCATTGTGTTCAGAAATGCCTGATCTATCAAAATACAAAATAAATTAATTGGATCGGTAAACTGCGTAACAAAAAAAAAGTCCAAATGCTTGACTTACCGTACATTTTTTGGTTATCACAACATTGCAATAAAATACAATAACAGGCGATCAAAAAATCGCATCTGCCCAAAAATGATATCATTAGAAACGTCAGCTCAAGATGCAAAAAAATGAGCCATCATGCAGCTCCAGATCCTGAAAAATGAGAATGGTACGGGTCTTGGAAAATGTCAACAAAAGTGCAATTAATTTTTTAATAGAACTTCAGAATTTTTTTTCACCTCTTAGATAAAAGTATATGACTCGACCCTGGCTGGGACCATGGGGTACTAGGATCCAGGCAGTGGCGTAGTGTGGGGGGTGGGTGGGGCGGTCTGCCCCAGGCGGCACGTGTGTGGTGGCGGCAGAAGCAATTCCCCTCAAGGCTCCAGCAAGGTGCCTAGAGGGCCCACGCCATCTGCTGCAGGACAGCGTCCCATGCCCTGCATCCTCCAATGGCTGTGGGACAGTGGGCGCTGCATATGTGCCCCAGATAGAAGGCCCCCAGGAGCCCCCCTGTGTGCTGCTGGAGCGCCCTCACCCCCCTCCCTCCAAACAAGTGTGCTGTGTGTGACAGACACTATCACACCTGCCCATCTGCACTGAGCAGGAGCAGAACTCTATGATCTCCGAGGTGCTGGAGGTCCAGCAGATCATAGAGATCAGCTCCCGGCTCAGTCAGGATGGGCCTGTGAAATTGCGCCAGGAGCTGATGATCTGCTGGACTTCTACTCCTGCTCAGTGCAGATGAGATGAACATGATCGCGTCTGCCACACACATCACACAGGTTTGGAGGGAGATGGAAGGGGGGCCCCCTATGTCATTCACAGTATGTCCAGTGCCCCCCCATGTCGGTCACAGTATGTCCAGTGCCCCCCCTATGTCAGTCACAGTAGCTCCAGTGCCACCCCCTATGTCAGTCACAGTATGTGTAGTGCCCCCCCATGTCAGTCACAGTATGTCCAGTGCCCCCATGCCAGTCACAGTATGTCCAGTGCCCCCCTATGTCAGTCACAGTATGTCCAGTGCCCCCCTATGTCAGTCAGTGTATGTCCAGTGCCCCCCCATGTCAGTCAGAGTATGTCCAGTGCCCCCCCTATGTTAGTCACAGTATGTCCAGTGCCCCCCCTATGTCAGTCAGTGTATGTCCAATGCCCCCCCCCCATGTCAGTCATAGTAGGTCCAGTGCTCTGCTGTGGGTCTGGTGCTCTGCACAGTATGTCCAGTGCTCTGCTGTGGATCTGGTGCTCTGCACAGTATGTCCAGTGCTCTGCTGTGGGTCTGGTGCTCTGCACAGTATGTCCAGTGCTCTGCTGTGGGTCTGGTGCTCTGTACAGTATGTCCAGTGCTCTGCTGTAGGTCTGGTGCTCTGCACAGAATGTCCAGTGCTCTGCTGTTGGTCCAGTGCTCTACTGTATGGGTCTGGTGCTCTGCATAGTATGTCCAGTGCTCTGCTGTGGGTCTGGTGCTCTGCACAGGATGTGCAGTGCTCTACTGTGGGTATGGTGCTCCGCACAGTATGTCCAGTGCTCTGCTGTTGGTCCAGGGCTCTACTGTATCGGTATGATGCTCTGCACAGTATGTCCAGTGCTCTGCTGTGGGTCCAGTGCTCTACTGTGGGTCTGGTGCTCTGCACAGTATGTCCAGTGCTCTACTGTGGGTATGGTGCTCTGCACAGTATGTCCAGTGCTCTGCTGTTGGTCCAGGGCACTACTGTGTCGCTATGATGCTCTGCACAGTATGTCCAATGTTCTGCTGTGGGTCCAGTGCTCTACTGTGGATCTGGTGCTCTGCACAGTATGTCCAATTCTCTGCTGTGCGTCCAGTGCTCTACTGTGTGGGTATAGTGCTCTGCACAGTATGTCCAGTGCTCTCCTGTGCATCCAGTGCTCTGCTGTGGGTCTGGTGCTCTGCACAGTATTTCCAGTGCTCTGCTTTGCATCCAGTGATCTGCTGTGTGGGTATGGTGCTCTGCACAGTATGTCCAGTGCTCTAATGTGTGTCCAGTGCTCTAATGTGGGTCCAGTGCTCTAATATGTGTCTGGTGCTCTGTACAGTGTGTCCGGTGCTCTGCACAGTGTGTCCGATGCTCTGCACAGTGTGACCAGTGCTATGCAGATCATGTCTAGTGCCCACTGCTCTGCAGATCATATAGTGTGTCCACTGTCCAGTGCTTAGCCATTTTGCTGCAGTTGTGTGCATGTGATGGACAGGGGCTGCAGAGCATTGCATCCCACCCCATCAGCCCTTGCTCTGTGCACTGGCTGCTGCATTGCGCTGAGCACAGGTGTAGACTGGAGGACTCTGCAGCTACCGGTGGGCATGCTGTCTCTGCTCTGCCATCCGGTGTTCTTTGCTGTCACTGTGTTCTGCTGTCAGTGGGCTCTGCTGTCTGTGCTGTGCCATCCAGTGTGCTTTGATATCACTGCAACAGAAAAATGGCTGTGACAACGGTGCGTTTTTTCTTGCTGTGGATAAGGTGTATTTTTGTTTTAATTTCTGTTCCAGACTCTACCAAATTAATGTTTCTGGGAGAAAGAGTAAAAGAGAGCAAGTGAGTGCACAGAAAGGAAGGAGCTGGGGGAGAGAGACAGTGTACAAGGGGGAAACAGGCACAGAGATGGAAAACAGCACACATCATACAGGGTAGAGACAGACGCAGGGGAGAGACTGCACAGAGGAGGGAGACACAGCACACAGGGGAGATGGGCACAGAGAGGGGAAACACAGTGCACAGCTGAGACAGCACACATGGGGAGAGACATCATAAACGGAAGAGACAGAAGCAGGGGAGAGACACAGCGCACGGGGA
Organism: Allobates femoralis; assembly: GCA_033576535.1. NCBI lineage: Eukaryota > Metazoa > Chordata > Amphibia > Anura > Aromobatidae > Allobates > Allobates femoralis. Next base: position 174,875,297 of record JARQOC010000001.1, read on the forward strand.
AGACAGGCTAAGAGAGGGATTATATTTGTGGGGATTTTATATATATGTACTACGATTCGCAGTATATATATATATATATATATATATATACACATGTACTACGATTCGCAGTATATATATATATATATGTATATATATATATATATATATATATATATATACATTATGCAACCAGTAATGGTACCTTTACACGCCGCAACAGGATGGTGGCAACAACCGGGTGCTTCACGTGCACGAGCACGCACAAACGGTTGCAAACGGTAATCGCACCACCTTTACACGCCGCAACAAGGTGTGCTACGGTAGGTTACATCTATCTTTGGATACACCGCCGGGTGCCACAAGTTACCCTCTGAAGCTTACCTTACCTCATTTACACGCTGCTATAACAAGGTAATATGGGCGGAACAAAGGCAGCAGGAACAACACATAGGCGTGCCACAATTGTGGATTACGAGACTTCCGTACGCTGATCGGACAAAGCAATAACATCATGATTGGGCAGCCAGCGCAGGAGGCTGACTAATACATGACGCTCGAGCAATTGTGTAGTGTGACTGGTCAGCTCATTAATATGCCGCCCTATGCAGCGTATACCAATCGTAACGCAGGAGCTTCCACCAATGATCGCTGATGGGGCGCGATAACCCGGAGCCTGTGTCACGCCCCAGGTACATAGCTTGGTGTCGAAACAACCCTTCTGTTCCTTATTTACACGCTGATACAGGCCGCAACCATCGCCTTGAAATCAACCTGTTTTAGGGCACTGCTCTGAAACAGGTGCCTCAAGTAGCGGGTGGCAACAACCGTCTTCACACGCTGCTACCTCGGGTTGATTTGGCGGTGCAAGATACATTTCTCTCATGTACCCGGTTGTTGCCACCATCCTGTTGCAGCGTGTAAAGGTACCATAAGTGTTAAAGGGGCTCGCTGAGACTCTTTCGCCCGGGGCCCACCGAAACCTGGAGCCCGCCCTGGCTGTGGCAGCGGCGGGGCCGGTGAAGCAGTGGCGGCTGTGCAGCACTGCAGCTTCAAAGCGTCCGACTCCTCACAGTGACTGGTCTGAGACAACTAGTACTGCTGGGAGTTGACACTGCAGTGTCACTTCCGGGTTCTTCCGTGGAGGCTGGGGAAGCTCTCCCTCACCCAGAAGTGACACTGCAGCGCTGTGATACCGGTGGGCTGAGCCATCCATGATCACCCGACCTGTCCTGAGGGATCCTGATCCTCCTCCTAGACCTGCTGCTCCAGGTAAGAGCCCCGGAGAAGGGCTTTAGAGGGAGGATGCACACAAAAACAGTGACCACCAACATGATTTGGGTTAAAGGAGGGGCTCAGATGGAGAGAAGCTCAGCTGAGTCAGCTACATCAAGGAAGGAGGGTCCTAGGGCCCCCCTTCCTTGATGCAGCTGAGCTTCTCCACCAGGACCCCAATTCCAAAGGGAAATTGATGCATCCAAGCCTATTCGCCAAGCTGGGGGAGAAGATCGGCTGCATCTAGGAAGAAGGGGGGTTTCTGGGGGAGAAGCTCAGCTGCATCAAGTAAGGGGGGCCCCTAGGACCCTCCTTCCTTGATGTAGCTGACTCAGCTGAGGTTCTCCCCATCTGAGCCCCCCTTTACCCCAAATCATGTTGGTGGTCACTGTTTTTGTGTGCATCCTCCTGGGGACTCCCCCCTTCCTTGATGCAGCCAAGCTTCTCCCCCAGGACCCCCCTAGGGGGCCCCCCTTCCTTAATGCATCCAAGCTTATCCCCAAGCTGGGGGAGAAGATCGGCTGCATCAAGGAAGAAGGGGGGGTCCTGGGGGAGAAGCTCAGCTGCATCAAGTAAGGGGGGCCCCTAGGACCCTCCTTCCTTGATGTAGCTGACTCAGCTGAGGTTCTCCCCATCTGAGCCCCCCTGGGGGAGAAGCTCGGGTGTATGCCCCCATGACTCCCCCATCCTTTCTTGATGCAGCCGAGTTTCTCCCCCAGGCATATAGGGCGAGAAGCACTATGAAGAAAGTAAGCCGCATATGGGGGAGAGCAGAAAGAAAGGGGAATAGCTAAATATATCACCTTGAGGCTGCCTGGGCTATATATGTTATACAGTGGCTATGTTGGGCTGTATATATTACCTGGAGGCTGTTTTGGGCTGTATATATTACTTGGAGGCTATGCTGGACTGCATATATTACCTGGAGGCTGCGCTGGGCTGTATATATTACCTGCAGGAGGCTGTCTTGGGCTATATATGTTATTTGGAGGCTGTGCTGGTCAGTGTATATTACCTAGAGGCTGTGCTGGGCTGTATTTATTACCTGGCGGCTGTGCTGGACTGTATATATTACCGGGAGGCTGTGGTGGACTGTATTTATTACATCGAGGCTGTGCTGAACTGTATATATTACCTGGAGGCTATGCTGGACTGTATATATTACCTGAAGGCTGTTTTGGTCTGTATATATTACCTGGAGGCTGTTTTGGTCTGTATATATTACCTGGTGGCTGTGCTGGACTGTATATATTACCTGGAGGCTGTGTGGTGGACTGTAAATATTACCTGGTGGCTGTTGTGGTGGACTGTATATATTACCTGGTGGCTGTGCTGGACTGTATATATTACCTGGAGGCTGTGCTGGACTGAATATATTACCTGATGTCTGTGCTGGACTGTATACATTACCTGGAGGCTGTGCTGGGCTGTATATATTATTTGGAGGCTGCAACTGGCAAATAATATATATAGCCCAGCCGTCCACATATAATATACAGCCCTGTATAGTCTCAATATTATATATACAGTACATTTAGTGTGTGAAAATCCGCAGCAAGAATTGATATGTGCAGATTTCCCGCACTAAAATACGCAGCATATCGGCTGTATATTTTAGTGGCACCATGTGGATAGGAATTAGCAAACCCATAAGCTTTGCTGGGAAAACACACAGCTGCATATTTGTTGCAGATCTGCTGTATATGCGCACCAAATACATGGCAAAATACGTATTGTGCGAACGGGTCCAAACAGAAACTGTATACAAATCCGGGTTAATTCCATTACGGTTTAATCTGGTTTAAAAGCAAAAACCATGTCCAGTCCAGTTTTCGTCTGGTCTCGCCGGATACAAAAAACTCGCCTATGTGAAGACGCCCTCACATGTTGCATATTTACTAGTGATGGGCAAACCCGAACAACTAACTTCCTATTAGTTTTTAGGATCATATTAAAAAAATGAAACAACTTTACTATTTAGATTTGATAAATAAATATTAGAATCTATGTGTTTACATAACTTTGTTGCACTATGAGGGGCGGGTGGGGGAGGGCACGAAAAATTTCTTGCACAGGGGCCCACTACATTCTTGGTCTGCCCCTGGTGATCGGTGATAGGGCCTGTGGAGACGTTACGACTTGAAGATCCCGAGTCACGTGATCACAACACGTGACCGCTACCCAGCCGGATGTCGGAAGGGAAGACACCTCTGGAGTCTGGCGGCGAAAATTGCTCCGGCCCCGGGCCCTCCTTGAGTCCTACTTGTTGCCATACACTGGGGTTGTGCAGAGGTGGCGGTGCACAGTGACAACCCCAATAGGTGAGTGGCCATTTGGCTTAATACTTACCCTACAATTGCGCCCCTTCTCTTTGTGTTTTAGTATAGTAGTTATTTTCTTGTATATAGGGGCAGTATAGTAGTTATATTCTTATATATAGGACTCCTATATACAAGAATAAAACTACTATACTGGACTGCCCCCTATGTACAAGAATATAACTACTATAATAACAGCAGAGTTAGTAGCAGACTAAAAATTAGATCTGTGAGTGTAGTGTGGGATCTTCAGATGCTTCTGGACTATCAACGACCAAAGTGGCGGCAGCCGCGGCAAATTTTTTGACCGCCCTAGGCACCACAAACAGTTGCTATGCCACTGGATCCAGGCCCTCTCGTTGTCGTCTGGGGCTGCGGGATGTCACGGTGACGTGACCCGCTCTGTGATCCCCTCATTGGGCAATGAGTTAACATCGGGATTTGAAAAATGGAGAAAAATAAAATAAAAGTGAAAATAAAAGATTTTGTCATGACGTCACCCGTGGGATGCAGCCGGTATATCTGATGCTGCAGTTGGGACCTCTGGGGATGATGGGAGTAGCAACATGGATGGTTCAGCTCTCCACGGGAAGAGCAGGTCCCCAGGGCAACTGTAGAGTTTATGGAAATGATAAGGGGGATGGTAGGCCAGCCTGCTGACAGGGTTCAAAGTCACACTCAGGCAGGCTGCTTCTGCCGGCTTGATGAATCCGTATACCTCTCCTCAGGCGCAGAAATCACAGTCTCACACAGTGCTGAGCTTTAACCTGGTTTACTTCACTTCCTCGGCAGGTGGTTACAAAACAATGCAGTGGCTGCTCCGGTAGGTTCATAGCAGCCCGGACAGCTCGTCCAAATCCCCCCCTTTTGTGTTCCTTTCATGGGCATTTCAGTCTGTCCGCACGCAAGCTTCGATCCAGCTGCTACAGGCTTTTGGTGGGCAACGAGCCTGGTCCCCTAGCCCTAGGATGGCGACCTTCTTTTTGCTGCACCGGAGGTTGGTTCGAGGGACATAAAGACCCCGCACCCCGCCAGTGTTCGTGGTTGGAGCGTAGAGCGTCCTGGCCACTTCAGCAGAGCCGGCACCCTGGGTTCTGCCCAGTCCCTCAGTGTTCCCTCTAATTTGAGCACACCTAGGACTCCTTCTGTTTCTCATTACGGTCTGCAGCCTGGAACCCAGACAAGCCTCATGGTGGCACAGGCTACCAGGTCCGTGTTCTTTCAGTCCTGTTTGTTGGTGTTCTTGCCTCTCCTTCTTCTGACTGAACTTGACTCCTCGACTTTACTTGGCTGACTGACTGACTGAACTTGGTGTTTTCTAGTGTGGTTTCCTCCCCTAACCGTGTCCTGTCCTAACTTTCCCACCTTCCACTTGTCTACTCCCTCTATCCCATTGCTGGGCATGGAGTCCCTAGTTTTGGGATCGGGAGTGTGTTGGGTGTGTGCACCAATCCAGGTTGCTGCACCATCTAGTGGCAACCGGTCCGCAGGGGAACCACATATACATGTTTACTATTTACGAACTTGTACCAATCCAAAGCAACATACCGATAGGTCAGATTTACCATATAGTTAATAATAATAATAATAATCTTTATATAGTGCCAACATATTCTGCAGCGCTTTGCACATCAGAGATTCATATACAGTCATTAGAAACAGTTGTGGAAAAAACAATAATTAAAGCAAAAAATAATGACAACCCTGCGCGTAAGAGCTTATGGTCTACAGTCTACAATGAGGTGGGGGTGACACAAAGTACAGGTGCTTATTTACAGTTCTGCATATTATGTACAATGATGGTCCAGCCATCTTGAGGAAATAGGAGTAAATAAGAGCGGAGTAAGGTGCCACCAGCCAATCTGTGTAGAGCTTTTGGATCTGGTGGAGTTTGACAGAGTTATGTTCAGATCAAAAGTGAATACCCTATGTCCACGTGACTATGATTAATGAGAATAATAGGCCACCCTAAAAAGAAGGATTTTTAGGGAGCGCATAAAACTATGTAAGTTGTGGTATAGTTAACAGGATGAATAATAAAAAAAACCCAATTGTGAGGTTTCACTATTTTTGCAATTTCATCATACTTGGTATTTTGTTCCCATTTTCCAGTACACTATATAGTAAAAGGAATGATGTAATTCTGAAGTACAACTCGTCCGCAAAAAACAAGCCCTCATATGTCTATATTGATGGAGAAAATAAAAATGTTATAGCTCTAGGAAGCAGGGAGGAAAAAACAAAAAAATGGCAAATTGCCAGGGAGTGAAGGGGTTAAACATTCCATACATATACATAACAGTGGATACTTCCCCAAATTCTAGAAATGTTTTTAATTCATTCTTATGTGTATAAACTCTTCATGTTAGTTAGACAGATGGTTTAGTACATCTATATAGGTATAACAATAATCAGTATAATGTTTTGTGTATGTGTACAAAACACAAAAAAATAGACTAGAAACTAAAAACTAGAATATCCTGGACTATGCACGATATCAAGTACAGTAAAGCACAAGCTGAAACGTTTATAACGAGATGGCTATGTGAGGTTGAGTCCACGTATATCCGGCACTGCATCCATACTTCCATCTTGTGTTTAATGAAGGTGTTGGATGAAAATTGATGGTCAGGGGCGGACTGGTCCAGGTGGCAGGGAGGCATCTTCCCACCAGGCCGGTGGTATTGTTCCAGTTTAGGGCCGCCCACTGTAACGATAGCGGCCGCTGCTGCCACAATTGAAGCAGGACACGGGAAGCAGGCGGCGGGCTGCGGCTGACAGTGAGGTGGAGGACGATGAGTGAAATAGACCGCCCCCCCGCCCTTCAACCGGCTTGCTCTGCTAGCACCCCTCCTTCCCGCTCTTCACCCGGCTTTCTCGACTAGCAACCCCCCCCCCCTTCCCCGGTCCTCACTTCGGCTTGGGCTGGAAAAAGTAGACTGCCCCCCAGCCAGCCCCTGTTGATGGTGGAACGAATCCTATTGTTTGCAATGAGATTGTTCCCACCTATGCAGTACATTAATTGTTAGGTCTGGACAGGTGCAAGTGCCAATTCTGGGGTTGGACAGATGACGTTTTATGAAATGATCTGATCTATTCATGGAGCAGTGCTTAGGAATAAATGGAAGAAAAGCATCATGATCCAGATGATTAGCATCAGTCTAAAAATTCTGATTCTCATGTAACAGATATATGTGGCCCAAGCAGGACAATAACAGAAGACGTAAATATACTATAGAAAGCATCTAAGGCAAATATATAGGATTAAACATACTCCCAAAAGGGAGGCAACAGTTCATAATATAGAGGTAAATAGCAAACTAAAGTGTCCATGACAAGATGACCATGGGATCAGCAAAGGAGAGGATTACAAAGCACCTGATTGCCCCAAGTTATACAACTTGTTAGCATAGAGCTTAGTGTCTAGTGGTATGGGCAGAATAGTCCATTCAACACATTCACCAGATAATTGTTTATTCAACAGTTGTTCAGCCATCAGCCTACTTGCATCTATGTGTATGGCCAACTTAATATGCATGTGAATGAAAGACACACCTGTAAGGCCACCTTCACACATTCCTGTGACAGATTGGAAGGTCATCTCACCTGTAGGATAAACTGCACAAAAATGTGTTGTATTTTTATTTTATTTAGTTATTTTACTTATATAGTGAAATTAAGTCCACAGTGCTTTACAGAGGTCATCTAGAAGGAAGGGAGATTCCAGCAAAATGATCCTTTAAAAAATACTTTGATTGAGTCATGGTAACCTCTTCATGACATGCTGATTTTCAGTTTTATTTTCTTCCTTCAAGAGTCCTAAGTTTAGTGTTCCACCAATATAGCCATATGAGGTTTTCCTGTTTGCGGAATGAGTTGTACTTTTGAGTGACAACATTCAATTTACCATATAGTGTACTGGAAAACAAGAAAAATATCTTAGTGCTGTGAAATTGCAAAAAAAAGTGCAATTCCACAATTATTTGTTTTATTCATCATGTTCACTATATAGTTCAACTGACCAGGCAATATGATTCTTCATGTCAGTACAATGAAGCAGATACCAAACATAAAGATTTTTGTAACTTTATGTATTAAAAAATTCACAAACTTGTAATAAAAATGTTTGCTTTTTTGCAAGTGTCTGATGTGTCGGGGGAGAGAGTTCAAGAGTATAGTGGATGCACGAGAGAAGTCTTGTATGCGGTTGTGAGATGAAGAGATAAGAGGAGAGTAGAGAAGGAGCTCTTGAGAGGATTGCAGGTTGCGTGAGGGTAGGTATCGGGAGATCATGTCAGAGATTTATGGAGGGGACATGTTGTGAATGGCTATGAATGTCATGGTTAGGGTTTCAACACTAAAAAGGGGAAAAAGAAGCGCAATAGGGTCTTATCATTTATAAGAGTAGGGACTAGATCTAACTAGCCACTCACCTGGGGGTAGTTGTGTAGCACACAACCAGGGTCAAGGTATGAGAAGATGGCTGCCACTGTGTGATTTCACCACTGTTCCTAAAGGGCCGTTGCAGCGATATTGACGCGTGTGACATACTGAATCAACCAGCGATAAATCGCTGGTTGATGATCGCCAGGTTTTAGAACCTGCTCTAAAACCTGGCGATTGGCGCCCGGTGGACACGCAGCATCGCTGCGTGTGACACCGGGAGTAGCGATATTCCAGCTCCCAGCGCCTCTCACAAGCGCTGGGAGCTGGTAACTAAGGTAAACTGCGGGTATCTAGGCAGCGCGCGCTGCCTAGATACCCGACGTGTACCTTAGTTACCAGCCTCCTCCGCTCCGCTGTCCCTGTGCCAGTGTGGCAGAGGAGAGGGGGTTAACCAGGGAAGCTTCCTGCTTCCCCCGGCTGAGCCCGCCCGTCCTCTCTCTGCTGCTGCTCCGGCTCACAGGGGCCCCGCTGGACGCAGGTTAGCCCTGCAGGGGGGTCCCCAGCCGCCCCCCATGTCCCTGTGCCAGTGTGGCAGAGGAGAGGGGGTTAACCAAGGAAGCTTCCTGCTTCCCCCTGCTGAGCCCGCCCCTCCTCTCTCTGCCGCTGGGCAGGCAAACCAGGGCCCCCCCTCAAAGGCTGCACCAGGGCCCGGGCAGCAAGGTCCGCCCCTGGCTCACCGGCTGGTATCTAAGGTACACAGCGGGAAACTAGGGTCCCTAGTTACCCGCTGTGTACCTTAGATACCAGCCGGTGAGCGGAGGAGGCTGGTAACTAAGGTACACGTCGGGTATCTAGGCAGCGCGCGCTGCCTAGATACCCGCAGTTTACCTTGGAGACCAGCCTGCTCCCGCTTCCAGCAGCCTGGCAGCGGGAGCAAGACATCGTGGAAATGATATTTAAATCGTTTCCACGATGTTTCTGGTCAATTGATCGCTGGTGAGTCTGTCTGTGTGACAGCTCACCAGCGATCAGCCGTCAATGTCGTCAGCGATCATCTCACTGACGACATTGACGCGTGTGACAGGCCCTTAAGGAAGGAGTTGGGACTAACTCCGAAACACGCCGGAAATAAAAGCTTTGGTGATGAACATCGTCTGATCCTTTTTGGTATACGCAGTGCAGCGCAGGTCTGTCAACACAGTCCATCCTTGGTAACTTCTAACTACGTTGATGGTTAGGGTTTTGAACCAGGACTTCTGAGAAGTGGGGAACCAGTGAACGGCTTGGCAGAGGGGAGAGACTGGGGAGTAGCAGGGAGACAGGTGGATTAGTTGGGCAGCAGTGTTAGGAGAGATTGGAGAGGTGCGAGGGAAGTAGCGGGGAGGTCAGTGAGCCAGAGGTTGCAGTAGTCAAGGTGGGAGATAATGAAAGCATGAACAAGTGTTTTTGCAGTGTCATAGTCAAGGAAAGTGCAGATCCGGGAAATGTTTTTGAGCTCGAGTCGGCAGGAGGTGGCGAGGGCTTGGATGTGAGGCTTGAAGGAGAGGGAAGAGTCAAGGATTACCCCGAAGCACTTGGCGTGAAGAAATGAGGAGAATGAGCAGCCACTGACATTGATGGATAAATCTGGTAAAGGGAGAGAGCGACTTGGGAGGAAGACAATGAGTTTGGCTTTGTCCATGTTCAATTTTAGAAAGTGAGCAGAGAAGGATGTGATGGTGGACAAACATTGTGGAATTTTGGATAGTAGGGAGGTGATGTCAGGCCCACACAGATAGATCTGGGTTTCATCGGCGTAGAGATGATATTGAAGGCCGTGGGACTCAATGAGTTGTCGTAGGCCGAGGGTGTAGATGGAGAAAAGTAGCAGTCCAAGAACTGAGCCTTGGGGGACACCGACAGATAGGGGTAGGACGAAGAGGAAGTGTGGGAGTGGGTGACGCTGAAAGTCCGGTCCATTAGATATGAGGAGATCCAGGAGAGAGCTAGGTCAGTGATACCAAGAGATTCCAGAATCCTTAGCAGGTGGAAATGGTCTACGATGTTGAAGGCAGCAGATAAGGCAAGCAGGAGGAGGACAGATAAGTGTTGCTTTCTCTTGGTGGTCAGTAGGTCATTGGTGACTTTGGTTAGGGCTGTTTTGGTGGAGTGATGAGATCAGAAGCCAGATTGTAGGCGGTCAAAAAGGCAGCAGGAGGAGAGTTCAAGATGGACGTGTTGTTCTAGTACTTTTGAGGCGAAGGGGAGAAGAGATATGGGGTGATAGTTAGAAACAGACGATGGGTCTAGGGAGGGATTTTTGAGGATGGGTGTAATCAAGGTATGTTTGAAGGATGAGGGGAAGGCGCCGGTAGTGAATGATAAGTTGAAGAGGTGGGTTAGGGCGGGGATAAGGACTGTGGTGAGGTTCGGGATGTGGTGGGAGGGGAGTAGGTCAAGGGCACAGGTGGTGAGGTGTGATCTTGACAGAAGGGAGGAGAGTTGATCTTCTGTCATAGTGGAAAAGCTTCCTTTGGACGAAGTGGGCTGGGCGGCAATGGTGAAGGGCCGAGGGCACAGTGGGCCAAAGCTTTCTCTGATTTTGTCATCTTCCGTTTGAAGAAAGAGGCAAAGTCATTGGCACAGATGAGAGAAGAGGGGGGAGGTGCAGGGGGACGGAGTAAAGCAATACCAAATATGTGTATTTATAATTTTTTCTATTGTTTTATTTTCATAGGGTAAAAGGAGGGTAATTTGAAATTGTTTTTTTTATTATTCTTTCATTTTATTAACTTTTTTTCCCTTTTTACTGTATTTAATAATTCTTATATGGGACATGAAGCTATAATTGTCTGATCGCTTGTGCTATACAGAGCAGTGCATCAGCACTACGATGTACAACAAAACTCACAATCTCCTATCAATGCCAGTTACAGACTTCAGAAGACCGCCGGCTGTCATGGCAACCCATCGGCACCCCATGATCACATTGTTTTTCCTCCCCTTCTTCTATGAGCTGTTCCCTATCCACTTAGGGTACCGTTACACGTCGCAACATTGCATGCAATTTCACTTGCAACTTACTGGTTGCAGTGAAATCATGGACACATTGTTCTATTTTGTTGACGTGTAACCAGTAACCAGTAAGTTGCAAGTGAAATTGCATGCAATGTGTAACGGTACCCTTAGACATATGAGGGCTTGATTTTTGAAGGATGAGTTGTATTTTTGTATCACACCAGTAATTGTATCATGTGATGTGCTGGAAATCAGGGAAGAAAATTCAAAGTGCGCCAAAATAGTGAAAAAAGGTTAATTCTGAAAATGTTTTTTTATTTTTTTCATTTACTATGTTCAGTATATGGTAATACCAACCTGCTAGTATCATTCTCCAGGTCAGTACCTTCATGCATAGTGAGGAAAAAAAATTGTAAATCTATAAAAAAATATATCTTTCCGCCTGTAATGCTATTTTCCAAGACCAGTAACAATCTACATTTTTGGTGGATGGGCCTGTGTGTGGGTTTATATTTTGCACCCTGTAATGATGTTTTTAATTGAGACCATTTAGGGCAGATATAATGTCTTGATTGCATCTGAGTGTACCTTTACACGCTGCAATTTTTGGCGGCGATATGAAGCAATCTAATGTGCGCGTGCACGTTTTTCATGGTCATCTCAGATCGCCGATGGCGCTTTTACACGCTGCAATTTCGCCCTCAACCTAAGGCGATGTGTTTCCCCGGAAATCGCCTACACCACAGCGGAACCAATCCGGTGGAGTTCCCTCGCCGCTTCACACGCCGCAATCCCCAAAGGAATGTGGGCATACATGGTTAGTGCTGCGAGAATATAGGCGTAGCAGACTGGTGTATACCGCGCCACACACACGCTGATGAGACAATGCAGTAGCGTTATGATTGGGCAGCCTGCGCAGGAAGGCTGGCTAAACATGACGCCATTGCCATTGGGTGGTGGTGAATGGACAGCTCTTCAAATATGGTGTGGTGTCAAGTGACCGCCAATGGAAACACAGTAGCTACCACCAATCATCGCTGATGGGGCGTGGATTCAGCACGCTGTGGCACGCCTATGGGAAATCTATAGGCAACGCAGATTCCATCATTATCGCCCTTTCACACATCAAAAGCCGGGAATGTCGCCTTCATGATTGCCTCTGATTTTGGAGCAGTGCTCTGTAATGGAACCAGGCGACAACTTTTTATCACCGCTAAATTCCCAAATTACACGGTGCAACTTCTAGGCAATTGGACGGCGATGGTGTCCAGGACGACATATCGCTGGACAGATTCCTCGCCGCGGTTAGGGCGTGTAAAGGTACCTTAAGGGTACTGTTACAAGTCGCAACATTGCATGCAATTTCACTTCAATTTGCTGGTTGCAGTGAAATCATGGACACATTGTTCTATTTTGTTGCTGTGTACGACAAATGTAACAATGTGTCCATGATTTCACTGCAACCAGCAAATTGCCAGTGAAATTGCATGCAATGTTGCGACGTGTAACGGTACCCTTAATGCAATTTGATGCAGTAGCTGATAAACTGTAATTTTGTGCGTTTTAATTCTTTTTCTCATTACGCTGCTTGCTGATCGGATTAATTTATTTTATATTTTGATAGATGAGACTTTTATGAATTCAGTGATACCAAATATCTTTATTTTATTCAATGATTTCCTTATTTTTATGCAGGGAGAGGGAGGTGATTTGAACTTTTATGTTTTTTAAAAACATTTTTTTCACTTTCTACTGTATTTTTGTAGTCCCTTTAGAGGACTTGAACCATTGTTCACCTGACCACTTGTAATATACATAGCAATACCATAGTATTGCTCCCATTTTTACATAGCAAAAATCACGGTCTCTGATGAATGCCAGCTACAGCCTTGCTTTCAAAGGACAACCATCATAACAGGCACACGGATCTTCAGCAGACCCCCAGTTATCATGGCAACACATCGGTGCCTCGAAATAGCACCCATTGATGGGTGCATAAATATTGTGCCCCCTCTCCTCCCCAATGGCATGTAGTAAATGACCTATCAGAGACTGACAGTGGTATTTAACTTTTAACAGCCACGGGTGGAGTTCTGCTCCTTATGCGGCTGTTATAGGCAGATGATGGCTGAATAATACACCATCATCTGCTGAGAAAGATCAAGCTAAGCTTATGAACCCACATGAAAGTCAGTGAGCCTGATAAGTGTCCATCATATGTCGGAAAGGGGTTAACATTGAATGAGTAGGAAATGTTTTGCAGGTTTTTTTGAATATTGAAAGACTGATAGTGAAAGCTAAAGCCGCAGTCACCTAAAGCAGAGATCGCTGCTAAGTCACAAGTTTTGTGATGCAACAAACGACCTCAGCAGCGATCTCACTACTGTTTGAAACGTAGCAGCGACCAGGCCCCTGCTGTGAGATCGCTGATCATTACAAATCATTCTGGACCATTTTTTGGTCACTGCGCTCCTGCGGGGCAGCATGCATTGATGTGAATGACCAATGATCTCAATACTACTCCCAAGAGTGACAGGGTCCCAATGACCGCCTTATCGTTGCTGTGTCGCTGGTGAGATCTGACTGTTTGACATCTCACCAGCGACTACGTAGTGACGCACCAGCGATCCCTACCAGGTCGTATAGTTGTCGGGAGCATTCGCCAAGTATGACGGTACCCTAACACAGTAGCCAAGCACTGATGAAAATCTGATCAAAAACACTGATAAACACTAGTCCATATTAATGTATTAGAAAAATCACTGACATCTGAATTTAACCCTAAGCTTACAGGAAGAAGCAACCCGGAATCAACAACATATGATCGCCTGAGTAACTGGCAACATTTACTATCAATCTTATATTGGTAGCAATCGATTTTTTTAATACTTTTTGAAAATTACATTAAAAAAAAGCGTAAAAACTGAACCAGTGATTGATATGAAGGAATATTATAATAAGAATAAAAGGACATAGAGAAAAATTGTGAATATTCACAGCAAAATACTACAGTAAAAGAAACATCAAAATAAAATATTAAAAATATGTAATCCACAACAAGTTTCATAATGAAGGAAAACACTGAGCTATGCAATTTAAGTTAATTTAGAACAATATTCACAGGAAGAGGCTCATTAGGATCCATTCTGGACAGTCCTGTGCGTCACCGTGAATGTTAACTAGTTGGATATCACTTTGGTAACAGAACAAGAATTTTGTGATTGGCCATCTGTTTTAATTAGCTACTTTCTAAAATGGAAACAGGTGCAGAGCATTGTAGTGCCGCTGCCGCACTTACACGGGCTGTCAACACCCCACTGTCACACTTTAATGGGAAAGAATACTGTAAATTCCAGGATCCTTTCTTCCTGGAGATCTGAATGTCAGAATGTTCGGATTCACTGGAGTGGACAAAAATTCCAGGGGTTCGGGAATTCTGCAGGTGTGAAAGATCCTCATTGTCGATGTGAGTGGACGTGTGGACCATCACTGGAGTCTATCAAAAATAGGGGACTACAAACAGCAAATTTGATTACTCATCCATTATGACACTGGATTGCAATGATCTACAATGTGCTCATGATCTGCCCCAAGACCTGGCATTAGATAATCCTTATAACTGTGTGTATCTCCTAAGTGGTATACCTGTGGATGCAGGACCTTCCATAATGCTCCAATGATACAAGTCAATATTTAGAGAAATTGGATGGCAGCACTTCCAATACTGTAAAGCACAAGTGGCTTTATTTGCTCAACTGGCACAGAGACGACATTTCGGTTATAGACTAGTCTTTCTCATGCTTGTGAATGGCTAGTCTATACCCAAAACATCGTCTCTGTGCCAGCTGAGCAGATAAAGCCACTCTGTGCTTTACAGTATTGGAAGTCCTGCCATCCAATTTTTCTATATATAAAACATTAGAGCTTTGGCAAATTTATAAAGATTAGCAATTTGCCGACTTTAAATGATTATCCCCGTAATCCTGGCAGTCACACCACATAAAACAATTAATAAATAACATTTGCCTCATGTCTGCTTTCCATCAGCTCCATCCTACAATCCATTTTCAGGATGTTAGAAGCTTTAGAATTGTAGACGTAATATTTATTTTTCTTTGGGAATTTTTGACTTTTAGAGACCTATTCTGTTTTGGAGTTTGGGAGACCTATATATTAGAAAACCCCTAAAGCCCTCAACATATCCCAAAAGGCTGTCGGGTAGTTTATTAACCCTTCAGCTGCTTCTAAGGAATTAATGCAAATTGACATCAAAGGAAAGAAAAAATGCAGGAACAAACTGTGGAGAAAACAAAAGTGCAAAATAGGATCTTATCTTTGTGACATGCTATGTATAAAGCACATGCCGCTGGTTGTGTGACACAAATGTGGCACCCCAAGGGTTAATGTGCCACAGAAACAGCAACACAGGTTTACTCCCCACACAACACTACACTAGAAATGGGAGGAGCTTAGGTGGCACCTGCAAGAGTGGGAGGAGCTAATGTTGTTTACCTCAGAGCAGGAGTGACAGTTAGTCAGTTAGTTTAGTTTTAGTCTGGAGTTGGAGGAGAGTCGAGTTGGAGTGGAGGTCCTGAGAGGTCTGAGGGAAGGAGTCAGAGAAACAGAGGAACACACACCCGGGACAAGGAGTGACCCTGAACTCACCCCGGAGAGGCGCTTAGGACGGATACCGGATCCGATGCTGTGCCTGAGATAGACAGGACAGTGAATACCGGATAGTGAAGGTCCCCATCTTCACTGTACCATAGCAAAGCAACACGGAGGGTCAGTGACACAGAGGACTCAAGTTGCCTCGCAGATTAGTACCTGTGAGGGGAGACAAGGGCCAGCAGTTCAGCTAAAAGCGGCAGCAGGGCCACACACAAAGCGCAGAAGTAGGAAGCCAAGGACCCGGTCAGGGTGGGAGCAACCCGGCCCCGGTACAGACTCCGTGGACAATACTCTGCTTTACCATCTGCACAGTAAAGACTTGGAAAACGACAACAAATGTGAGTGTGTGTGATCCTTGTGCTGAAACCCTACTCTCCCTCATAAACTGCCATTGCCTCCTCTCTCATCATCTCTACTACCACCACTACTTTCCTGCAACATCTATAATAACCATCATAGACTTTAATCACCACTGCCCCGGGGAACCATGCTCTACCTGCGGAGAGCTGTTCCATCTAAGCTGCCAAAACATCATCCCTGGAGGTTCTGCAGCAGCGGTGGTCACCCTGACCACAACCCGTGGGTGGCGTCACGGCAAACCTATCCCCTGTAAATACCCCCCATTTATTGTGCGAACCCGAGCACGGTCCGGACCAGGACCGCCGTGACATTCCCCAGCAGTACCACGGTCCGATACCGAGTACCCCGTCCCAGTGGGCTCCACACAAAACCATCTTATATTGCATGTAACAGTTTCTACAGGATCCACAAACCACATGTAATACATGGTTATGAACAGGTAAAACCAATGGATATATATGTGAACGATCCGCACTGCCTTGAGATGAAAGGACTACCATGGTACATCAAGAGAGGTGGCTTTATTTCTAAGCATTTCAAAGCTATATGCCAGCTGCTTGCTTAGGAAACCAACTGAGCATCCAGGTAATTCTGTTGGCTTCCTGAGGAAGGAGCAGGATATAGCTCAGAAATGCATAAAAATAAAGCCACCATTCCTGATATACCTTGGTGGTCCTTTCATCTCATGGCAGCAAGGAATGAAAAATGTTAATTTTTCCAACGATATGTGGCTAACTTTTGAACCAGTCCTATAACCGGAAGACTCTAAAGGTACCGTCACACGCCGCAATATCTCCTGGAAATCATAAAGGCGATGTGTTGCCCCAGAGCAATTGCAGAGAAATTGCCTCATGGTTGCGGCGTGTGATTTGGAAATTTCATGACAATAAATCGCCCCTTGGCCATCGCCTGAGTTCTGAACAGTGCTCAGTAATCAGCCACAATCCTTAAGGCGATATTTCCGTGTTGTGGCGTGTGACAGGGTGATAATGATGGAAAGATCGTTGCCTATAATTTCCCGTAGGCATGCCTCAAGCGTTCTGTACATACACATTATAATGCTGCACTCAGTCCTGTCAATGAAGGTGCTAACTAAACACAATTCTATTTCAAATATAAAATAGTTGCACTCGACATAGACTTATTTCACAATAGAGAAAACTGAAAAATGAAAAAGTAGAGATACTTGGTATTATGGAAATGGCCAAATCGATAATTCACCCAGTTGCCACGTTGCGGCGATCTCTGTTAACTGGGTCCTAACACTGATGAAACTGCCTGATGTCTGTCTGGGCTTTTCCTCATCGGCTGATACCAGAGAGCAAGGGATTTGCAGTCTTATAACTAAAGACAGGTGCTTTGAATATGTAATTGGTGCCTTGGGAAAAGAGGTTAACCCCTTAGGCGTGCTAGAGACTGATACCAGAGGGCAATAGCTCATCTCTCACAACTAGAGTGAGGAAGGTGCTAGCAAACGGGTGTTGAACCCATGTCATACACATACACATTATAATGCTGCACTCAGTCCTGTCTATGAAGGTGCTAACTAAACACAATTCTATTTCAAATATAAAATAGTTGCACTCGACATAGACTTATTTCACAATAGAGAAAACTGAAAAATGAAAAAGTAGAGATACTTGGTATTATGGAAATGGCCAAATCGATAATTCACCCAGTTGCCACGTTGCGGCGATCTCTGGTATCAGCCGATGAGGAAAAGCCCAGACAGACATCAGGCAGTTTCATCAGTGTTAGGACCCAGTTAACAGAGATCGCCGCAACGTGGCAACTGGGTGAATTATCGATTTGGCCATTTCCATAATACCAAGTATCTCTACTTTTTCATTTTTCATTTTTCTCTATTGTGAAATAAGTCTATGTCGAGTGCAACTATTTTATATTTGAAATAGAATTGTGTTTAGTTAGCACCTTCATAGACAGGACTGAGTGCAGCATTATAATGTGTATGTGTATGACATGGGTTCAACTCCCGTTTGCTAGCACCTTCCTCACTCTAGTTGTGAGAGATGAGCTATTGCCCTCAAGCGTTCTGTAGTCTGCGCCCCGTCTGCGATGATTGGTGTTGGCTACTGTGTTCCCATTGGCTGTCAGTTGACAGGGCGCCATATTTGAAGAGCTGTCCGATCAGCACCACACACATCTTCAGCTACACAACCGTCCGCAAACTCAGTGCAATTATGCGCACCATTGAATGGCACAAGCTATGTTGTCCATGTGTATTAAGTTGCGCTGTGTCGAGTATAGTGCCACACATGACAGCTCAGATGTTGGCCTACACGTTGTAGATGGGTGCCATGGGCCACGCACTGCAATCGCCCTATGTATGTGAATTTGGTGATGCTGCTGGGTACATTATACTGCTTCCACTCCACGGACGTCTACCTTGTTAGTGCCCTCAACTTTGTTTGACGGCGCCAGTATGCGTGGTGACGTCATCACGTTTCTGCTCCTTACTCCCTGCCTGCCAGGTGCCTGCCCCTCCCCTGTACATAGTAAAAGAGTCATGGCGACCGCACTACGCGCTGCCACATGGGGTTTGGCAGAACTTATGATCCTCATAGATCTGTGTGACCGCTATGACTACTGGTGCCACCAGGATCACTGGCACCCACGCCTGCTTAAGCAGACAATACTCAGGAGAATCTAGCGGTCCCTGCTCCAGAAACTAGGTGTGGAGAGGACCTGCAAACAGATAAAAAAAAAACTTGCTGATCTGAAACACAAGTCCCCAGGGTGGATTGTGGATATTCGTGCCCAGCTTGCCAGGCTACGTGGTGAGTATGTGGCAATGCCAAACACACACATGCCAATCATCCTACTCCAAACACTGCACACACATCATGTGCTATTGTGCCATGGCACATAGTGTGACATAAACCACCATGTGGATCTGTCACCAATGTGCATTTGCATATTGGTCACACTGCAACATGAAGGTGTAGAATACACTCATATGTTTTGGTAATGCTGATGCCTATAGTGGTCCTTAACCTGTGTGTGGCTGAACAGAGATGTGTAATGGCAGCAAAGTTGTCCTCAACATATTAATGCTAATTTGAAGGGCCACATCACACCTGGCAGCACATATGTGTGCACTCTGACACATAGCATTTCACAACACATTGATCACAATCTGGACAAGTCACTACCACCTGACTGCTATGTGTTTGCCCCCCATGGTGGCACCACCAGATGCCTACTGTCTGCTCTTGTGTTTTGTTTAAAAATCCATCCTCTGCTAATCCAAGGGTGTTTTACATATGTGCTCACTGGTGTTGTGGCCTTGTTCAAAAACAGAATGGCTCCTAACCATAGTGTCACTCAAGACCAAAACATTTCAGGCGAGCCTGCACACCCTAATGACATTGATACACACACAGTATGTGTTTGCCCTACTTTGTGTTCCTTTTCTAAAATCCATGTCTTGTCAATTTTTAAATTACAGATGAGGATGACTCCCCGTCAGAGGAGACGCGACGGTCCCCTAGACCACCTGGGATCCCTCCTTCACCTGCCATGGAGGAATAAGGAGGTCCCGCACCCCCCGAGACACCCCCTCACCTGCCATCGAGGGACAAGGAAGTCCCGCACCCTCTGGGCCCCCCCCCCACCTACCATGGAGGGAGAAGGAAGTCTGGCCCCCCTTGGGACCCCACCAACACCTGCCATGGAGTGCCCAGGAAGTCTGGACCCCCCCCCCCCCGGGACACCACCATCCCTTTTCCTGGAGGGCCCAGCAACTTCGGCCACCCCCGGGACGATGCAATCAACTTACCTGGAGGGAGCAGGAAGCCCGGTCTTCTGGCTCCAGAAATCAACCCCTGGCTCAACCCCCCCCCAGCATCTCCAGGTCCCGTGGGTCACACCGTGACATTGAGCCTGCAGTGCTTGGTATTGGTGGTAAGTGTTGTCAATGGCCTCCAAGCTTTGTAATATACATGTTGGTGTGTGTCCCTGACATCAGTATGTGAGTAATGATGTTTGTTATTTTTCCTTTCTTTGTCAAGGTGCAAGAGCTCGCGCTGCAGGATGGGATGTCAGCGCATCCCCATCTCCGGAAGATGGAACCTGGGATGAGGTTCTGCAACTTGACCAATGACGTCACCCACCCACACCTACACATGTCACTGACTAATGGCTGTTTTTTCCTATACAGATGTACCAACTCCTGCAGAAATGCTGCAGGCACACATGGAGGCCCAGCAGCACCTGGACCGGTTGCGGGCAATGATCATGTCCCTCCAGGCAGCCCAGTCCAACATTGCCCCTACTCCACCATATCCCCCCCAATAGTGTTGGCAATAGCCCTTATGTTTGGTTGTCCATGTTGGACCCTTGTTGTGTGACTTTTGCCATGTTGGCACCTTTTTTTGTTAGGCCCAGTTGGCCTCTTTTCTTATAGTATCCCACATTGGGAAAGTGGGTAGTATGGTCTGCCTACTACTACTCTGAAAAAACATCTTTTACAAAAAAGACAACAAAAAATAAATGTGCTTGAACATCAAAATACTGTGTGATCCCTTGTTGCAACACACACAGGGATACATTTGGGAGTGTAAATTTAAAAAACAACACATGGCTAAGGAATTTGCATAGGTATGCAGTGTGACATGAGAAAGATCTGACCATACTGTACCATTTCAACAGGGATTCAGCCCTATATTACATCAATTTCTACTATCTCACACCTACATTAACAAACATACACACACAAACAAACTCGCCTCTGTTGCCCAGAGAAAACTAATCGCTCAATACTCACACATGTCACCTATGGATCGGCTCCTGTCTGCTACAATGTCACAGCTATGTTATTGTTGACATGAGGCCTCTCCTTCTGCCACACAAACATCACTACACACACAACCATACTGCTGAACGTGACACATATGTGGACGTAGGTATGGCAAATCACATTCTGGTTTATTACCACAAAATAAACATAACAACACACTTGGATTTTGCAAACAAAAATCTAAATCAGTGCAGGACGCAATGTAGTGCATTGCCTAGTAGCGTCTTTCTTTTTCGTCCTCTGCTGGCTCAGACAAAGGCTCCTCCCCTCATCCCCATAGTCCCACCCATTGGTGGCCCTTCAGTGGTGGAGTCTTCGTGGGGGACGTGGAGGATCCTGATTTTGGCGACCTCTAGCCATGTGTTTTTGGAGCGCAGGGGGCAGGGGGATCGTTTTCTTGGGGATGGCAAGGTAACCACCCCATTTCAGTGTCCCATCCACGCCCGCTTCCAGGACCCGAATGATGGCCCTTTCGGCGATGGCACGTTGTTCTGGCTCCATGCGGGACACCATCTCACTGGCCATGTGCCCGATAGAAGTGGTGGGGCTCCTCTCTCTGTCCAATAGGACGACCCGTTATGCCCTGGTACAAAGCTCAGTGTTGGGTGAGGCAGGTGTGCGTCGCCGTTGCATGCCGAATCTGGGCCCTGGGCATGGCCCCCCACCACTGGGATCAGGCACCTGCTCTCCCAAAGATGTTGATGGTGGAGCCTGGCCAGCGGGTCGGTCCTCTGCACTGGAACCAGACTCCCGAGGGGCCTGTAAATCAAACAGAGAAAAAAAAAATTAACAAGAGTAGCAATGTACTGACATAAATTACCACAATCAACCACCAGATGGCGCATATCAGAACATGCCAAACAACAAAATCAACAGTAGCAGGATTGGAAAGAGAGATGAAGAAAGAAGTAGACCAGTGCTGTGGACTCACCTGAGGCTCCAAAATGATATGTCAAGTGACCCAACATAACACAGCACAATCTGTGCCAACAGCCACAACCCAACACACAGAAGAATAGGGAAAGAACAAGACGGTTGTGCCTTTGATATGTCCACGAACCCACACATCAGTGAAATCAATAAGGTGTGGACATAGGTAGCAAAACACAAAGTATGCACCTCCTGTGATGGGGCAGGCTCTTGGCTTGTGGCTGAAGATGGTTGGGCAAGGCACCTGCTACTGTGTTGGCCGAGGACCCTCCTGGCCCAGGGTGAAGGTGAGGAGGTCATAATACCCCAGACGTGGCTAAGGGACCTCCTCAGTTCCAGCCCCGGACCGAGCATCCATCCACTTTTTATGTTCCTTGGTGAACACGGTGCGCAGGGCTTGATTTTTTCCACAACCATCGGCACCGTCCAGGTTTTACTTTGGTCGAGCCGGTTTACCAGCCCGACAAGGTGTCCATAGGCCATAGTCCGCACCGCCTTGTTCTTTTACTCAGGCAACTCCACCCACCACAGGCATTCCTGGTCCTAGTACAAGGCCAAGAGGTCACACACAAATTCAGGACCCTCAGCCATCTGCCAAAAAAAAAACATAGTGCATTACCCAAACACATACATGTACATATCAGGTCACACCCTACTCTGTGTGGCCAATCCATGTCCAGCACTAGCAATGACAGGTGGTCTGGTAGTTAGCTTGTGCATGCAGAAGCATTAATGGGCTTTACATGTGTACACAGATCGACCATGCTGCATATAACACGGGGCATATGTGGTTTGGGCCCACCTAGCCAGAATCCTACTCCACACTGATGAGGGGCAATACCCTGAAATAGCTGTCTGTGGATGGATACCTGGCTCTGTTAATTCAATCTTAACTCTTGTCATATCCTTAACTCGTAACTGAGTGAGATATTGACTAAAAGGGCCACTTAATATGGTGGTTATGTTGGTCTCCGCAAGGATTCCACCCCAGGGCTAGGTCCTTCCCTGGAGGGATATCTGGCTAGTCCCGTGTTTGAGACTCTTAATCGAGGCTCCACGGACTCCATTTGCATATTCAAATTTCCAGGGGGCAATGCATCTTGGATATCTCTGTGCTTGAGCACTTTAGCCAGCTGCCCGCAGTGTTTTCCTTGACTGGTTTCCCTGAGATCAGTGAGTGCTTTGTGATGTTGGTCTACCAGGCATTGCTCCCACCTAGCCAGAATCCTACTCCACACTGATGAGGGGCAATACCCTGAAACAGCTGTCTGTGGATGGATACCTGGCTCTGTTAATTCCCTTGTCATATCCTTAACTCGTAACTGAGTGGGATATTGACTAAAAGGGCCACTTAATATGGTGGTTATGGTGGTCTCCGCAAGGATTCCACCCCAGGGCTATGTCCTTCCCTGGAGGGATATCTGGATAGTACCGTGTTTGAGACTCTTAATCGAGGCTCCACGGACTGCATTTGCATACCCTACTTCCTGCCTGGCACTTTCTCTGTGACACAGGTGTGCACAACTTGATGATGTCAGCATGCCGTTCATGCCTGTATCATTTGAAAAACACCCCACAGGAGAGAAGAAAGAAGTGGTGCAGCAGGGGAATGAGAGGTGAGTGACCTATTATTTTTTAAAAGGCTGTGGAGGGAACAATAAGGAGAGGGTTCCTGGGGGTAGTATATTTCCATATCCAGGGTTCAGAATGTTCTGGCCGGCAACTGCACTTTTGCTGGCTGACGGCAATTTAATCACTCATTTGTATGCCATGTTTACTGCTGAATGCTGCATGCTGTGGCATAGATGAAAAGTGGAGTCGCAGCATCAGCCAGTGTCCTTCAGAACTGTGTGCTCCCCAGTGCTGTAGGGCCCCTAACCCAGTAATGTGTGCTCCCCAGTGCTGTATGTCCCCAACTCCAGTAACATGTGCCTCAAGTGTTGTATGCCCCCAAAACACCAGTATAGTGTGCTTCCAAGTGCTGTATAACCCACAACCTCAGTAATGTGTGCCCCCTAGTTCTGCGTGCCCCTAACCCCAGTAACGTGTGCCTCCTAGTGCTGTATGCCCTCCAACAGCAGTAATGAGTGCCCGGCAGTGATGTATGCCCCTCTCTTCAGTAACATGTGCCCCCAGTGCTGTATGCCCATTAACCCCCCCTGTAACATGTGCCCCCTTAGTGCTGTATGCCTCTCACCCCAGAAACATGTACCCTAATCGGACTAAGATTAAAAATTGTAACATGCTGCGATTGTCAGAGAGTCTCAGCTCACACGTGCCCATACCAGCCTATGGGTGCGAGTGAAAAATTGGACTGCACTCCGATGACGATATATGCAGAAACAAGCAAAGGAGAAGATGGAGAGATTAATCTCTCCCTCTTCCCCACACCTGTGATCCAATCGCAGGATTGGATCACAGTTGCAAGACACGAGGCTCATGTTCACAGCAGAGCCAAAGCCGAGGATCATTAGCATATTGCATCAAATACTCTTGCAACAGAAGCCATAAGCTAATGTGTCTCTGGCCTAAGACTCAGTGACCTATTTACAGCTCATGCTGCCCTTGGTACTTTAATTTGTCACATGACCTACTGGTAAATCAAACTAAAGTAAAATTTTGACTTTTTCAGGTGATTTCGCTCTGTAACCTGCTTAAAAAAATGCTAAATACATGTTAAAAAAAATTGCATGCATTTGCAGTGCAGTGTGAAAAAAACCTGCTGTGCGTGTGTTTTGATTTTCTCGTCTTTTCAGATTTCCAAAGACGACAAACTGTTAAAACAAGTGAGTGGTCTATACTTCAGCTTTTGAATACAATTTAAGTAAAAAAAATAATAAATAGGCGGCTAAAAGATGTTGAAAAAAATTGACAGAAAAAGTCACTTTAGGACAAATGTTGTCAGCGTATCATGAAGACTATTGCGCCTAAAAAACTCACTAGTTTCACAGACATCTAAAAACATTGTGTGCACATATTATTTACATACTAATTATGGCCCCCCCATACACATTAAATAAAAACTGGCCAAACCATCTGAAATTGACTGGGTCGGCTGACAGTACAATATTTATGGGTGCCTCTGACTGATGATTGTCTGGGAGAAAGGTATCTGACATGTCTGATTTTGGACTGTATATCCTTAAGTTTTCTAACAGAAAAGCCACCACCACAGATGTCTGCCAGAAGCTCTCTCATAGAGAACGTAGGAGTACTCAATATAGTGAGAGCTCCAGTATATGGGAAAGTCAGGTGAGATTGAATGGCTGTATAAAATTGTTTTGTCTTTTAGTCAAAAATGTATTTGTGTAACATATTTGGCTTCATTCAGACAACTGTTTATTCAATCCAATACACTGACCATATAATGATCTTATATCAAGTCTAATGCTTTAAAGATTACTACATCTTCATAACTATATCACCAGAACCATCATCAGTACACGACTACATCATCAGAACTACTGTCATAACTGCATCACCAAAACTAATATCAGTATGTGGCACCCCACTGATTGGGACACAATGGAAGGGTACTACACCCAAATAAGTGTGTGTGGTATTCATGTGACTAAGGGAACTGGGATGGTAAACAAGGGACCCTCACAACACCCATTATACACACCTCAGAGTAGAGGACCATGGGTGAACCCACTGTAGGGAAGACCCAGTCCTGTGGGAGGAGTCAGGTGGGTAGAAAAGTCTATGTGACCCGCCCCAGGGCCTTGGGGTACCTGATTCCGGGCGTTGATTTACTGGGGATGTCACGGGGCCTGTTTGCCGATCCCGTGGCCGTGGTGGTCAGCTGAAAAAGGGGGAAATAGTCAATAAAAATAGTAGGGATAGTGACTCGTGACTTCACCTACGGCTCCGGTAAGGTTAACGGCACTGCTGGACAGATCTCGGGTGATGGTGAAGCAGCAAGCTGGTTTCACTCCCCGTAGGCGGAGCGAGATCCCCGGAGCAGTAGTGGATGATGGGAGTTGTGGATCAGTCTATGGAGAGAGTAGGATCAGGGGCCGCAATAACAGTCACACACACAGGGTTGTTGTTTTGTACCTTTACTGATGTTGAGATTTAAGGTTAAGTCCAGGGTACAGTCCGGATGGTCTGGGATCGGTTGGGATCTCCACATCTGATGAGTTCTGAGGCCTCCCTTTTGCACTGTGTGTGTGCTTTAGTCCTGGGCTATCTGAAGCTTGGCCCTGACCCTCTCCTGTGTTCTCACTTGTATGGCAGGCTGTGAGAGCTCTGCTGCGGGCACCACTGTATCCACTGCGGTCCATGGCTCTGCCAGATGGCTGTACCCCAAATGCTGCACCAGGAGACTTGAAGCCTCCCTGCTCTCTGGTCTTTACTGCTGGGTTGACTGGACCCGTACAGTCTCGGACTCCAGTGTCCGGGCTGTCGACATAGCTTTTCTGGGTGAACCGGCTCTGCTCTGCTCAACCCTGGCTCACTCACCTCACCTTTGACCCTCACTCTTGGGTCCCTCACACTGGCTAGGCTTCCCCTCTGGCATGGGCCTAGCCCGGCACCGTTCAGCAGGTGTCTTCCTCAGTATTGCTCCATACTGAACTGTCCAACACCTCCCCCGGGCTTGAATTTAAAGGGGACCTTGCCTGAAGTTGGCAAGTAGAGCTCCCCCTTCAGGTCTGGGGTGGAAGGTGTTGTGCGTAAATTTAATTGACAACGGAACCATGGACCAGGGTGCCACATTCCCCCCTAGTTAAATTCAGTACTCCTGGACTGAAAAACACAATTATTAAACAATAATAACATTAAAATTGTACAAAGTCTCAAAACTAAAAATTTACAAAAACCTAATAAAATGGGAAAAACAGGAAAAGAGTACAGTCCATATGGCGCTAGTCCATCCGCCGCAGGCTGATAAAGAGGTTTTTGCCACAAGCAGTCCTGTGGCTAATGGTCCATGTTTAAAGTAAAAGTTCATGCAATAAGTCCTGCAGGCACATTACGCTTAATGGTTACGGGTTCCTTAGTTGCAATAAAACACACACAAAACATATTCACATTTTACCGATGGGCGTCTCGGCTTATGAGTCCTGGGTTCAACCTCAGGAACTTGCTTAACTAACTTAATGTTCCTGGGGGTGAGTCCAGTTCCTCCACCCTTCTGTACACTACTATTTACTGTCTATTTACACAAGAGCATATATTTACACATTTTCCTTAGTACACTATATTCTCTATACCTCAGTGGTGGCTGACCAAAGTTACTACGGGTTGATCTGCGTTGCACAGGTGTCTCAATTGGTTGTGTACTAGTGTCTACATCTGGTGCGTGCACTGTCCCCACTTTGATGGCTTTAGCCTCATACTGTACTTCGATAATGCTTCAAATATCTCCACCAGGTGCTTCAGATGTTCTTCATATGTTCTGGAATACACAATGACGTCATCCAGGTTAGTAGTACAGTCTTGAAGTTTCGGTGCCCCAGGCAACAGTCCATTAGCCTTTGGAACGTTCCTGGTGCATTGCAGAGTCCAAATGGCATTCTGTTGAACTCACACAGGCCCATCGGTGTTGTGAACGCAGTCTTCTCCCGATCTTCTTCTGCCATGGAAACCTGCCAATACCCACTATTAAGATCTAAGGTGGAAAAGTAATTAGCATCTTTCAGTGCATCAAGTGATTCCTCAATGCGGGGTAACGGGTAAGCATCCATATGTGTTATGCGGTTTATTTGCCTATAATCAACACACATCCTCATTGTGCCATCTTTCTTTCTCACCAGGACAAGTAGAGCTGCCCAGGGGCTACAACTATCTCTAATAACCTCAGCCTCCTTTTTTTCCTGTAACCTTTCTTTGGCATGTTGATAGTGAGCTGGTGGTACAGGCCTGTATCTCACTTTTATTAGTGGATGGTTTCCTGTGGTATGTGATGGTGTACCCCTTTTATCGCCCAAAATCTAATGGGATGCTTACTAAAGACCTGTTCATATTCCTGTACTACCCGATAAACTTCGTGATTTTGGTGAGAAGGGGTGGAGTTCAGTGTCTACATGCAGCTTCTGACACCAGTCCTCAAGCTGGCACTGGGAGCTGTTGTCCTCTGCTGGATTGGGCGGGATCAAGGGTTCCACTGCCTGGATTAAGTTATTGCTGACAGTGAGCAGCTTGGCAACGGTAGGTATCTGGGCAGTTTGACCTCTTCTTCTCCACAGTTTGACACTTGAACGGGTACTCTCCTCTTGCGTACATCCACTATCCCCCTGGCTGTCAGGATTGTAGATCTACTCTCTGAGTACATGGGCTTGACCTTTGCCTGGTGATCCTGCCCTCTGAGGCTTATTGCTACCCGATACCATATCATCATTTCACTTCTTGGGGGTAGCACAATGGGGAACGGGTCTGTCACCCATACACTGCCAATTTCCCCACATGACAATTTTACCTGTTGTCTCTGCAGGAGGGCTCTGATCTCCTACTGTATGACCCTCTGATGCCTGGTGCTGGCAGTTTCAGAAATCTGTTGAA
Source organism: Allobates femoralis (assembly GCA_033576535.1). Taxonomy (NCBI): domain Eukaryota; kingdom Metazoa; phylum Chordata; class Amphibia; order Anura; family Aromobatidae; genus Allobates; species Allobates femoralis. Next base: position 174,903,536 of record JARQOC010000001.1, read on the forward strand.
GTACGAAAAGCACTTCACCTAGACAATTTTCAATCACATTAGTGCCTAGTATCATTTGTGGATTTTTCTTCCCACAATCAGTTTCAACCACAATAAGTCCTTGGCCTTATAACTCCACCCTCCCAACTTTTATTGCTACTCACTGAACCTACTTGTTTTACTGGTAGTCCATTAACAGCATAAATAGTAAGGTCCGGGTCTGTGTGGGCGAGCTCAGAATCGGCCCAAAATCTTTTTAAAGGATATGCGGTATCGTGGTCACCTGCGAGCCGGTGTTCTGTAGTGCAGATGTGGGGATACCATCCAGCTTGATAGAGAGGATTGGCCGTCCTCCCACTGTACCTATCACGACAGTCAGATGGGCATTGTCTCACTCCTGGGGGTTGGCCCCTTGGCCCCAGGGATTGCTGGTTTAAAGTACACAACCTGGTAAAATGGCCCGATTTGTTGCAACGGCGACAGATGGTTGTCCTGATGAGTCATAGAGATCGCTGTCGGCAAGCTGGATCTCTCCTGACAACTTAGGTTCCGGTCTGAGCTGCATGGCCTTTAAGATAATGGCGACATCCTTGCTTAGCTGCTGCACCTGGGACTGCAACTATCAGTAGCATCAGGTGTTGCAGTCTGTCCTTTGGCCCCAGCTGTGGTAAAGGAAGGGAGCACCAACTCCAAGGAAGAGGTGCTAGCTGGTTGTGGCTGTAGTGCAGGGTCAGGGGTCATCAGGGATTAGCAGTACTCTAATGGCCTGGTCTTTCAGAACTACAAGGTCTACATCAGGGTGTTCTAGGGCCCATAGGCACAGCTGAGTACGATCGGTGGGTAAATGCAACCCCTGAATAAACAGTTCAGTCAGCATTTTATTCTTCTCCAGCACACTGATGGGGTCTACCTGTTTTAAGGCCCACAGCACCTCCTGGAGGTTCAAGGTGTAGTCCCGTATACTGTTATGCGGCCTCTGTCTGCAATTGTAAAACCTCATTCTCAACTCACTTCAGTGCGGGTTTCAAAAGCAAGTCTTACGTTATTAAATATTTGGATTTCTGATATCTGCATCTGACCAGGACTCAGGTTCATGCTCTGCTCACCCGTTAACAGTCCTAGCACAACAGACGCTCTTTTGCTTGCTGTCATTGCATACATGTCCCAGCCAAGGTATTGGGTTTGCCATCATATTGCGGTAATTACGCCACTCCTGGAGCATATGGCAGGGAGAGCGGCATGATCGGGCCACAGCTCCAGGTGCTGCGGCTGCTCCAACATGAGCGTTCCCTTGTGCATCCATCCTCGCTCCTCCCTAGTTAACTTTGGCCAGTTTCTCAAAAGGAAAAACAGTCAGTGGCTCCTCAGGGGAGTTGAGCGCTTCGGGTATTTCTGGATCAGGCCGTTGCGCTTTGTTGGCTTTCGGCATAGTGCAGGGCGGGGCCTATCTTCACGCCCTTTCAGCAGTTATGCCCGTCTTCCTCCTGCTCTCGTGTGGGCAATAAGGCAGCCCAATTTAACAGTTCAAGACAGTCAATAAATGGCACGCAGTACCTGGTTTTACCGGGCACGGAATCCTTTTGGGATGCCAGAAGCTGACCCGCCCTAGGGCTGTGGGGTACCTGGTTCCGGGCGTTGATTTACTGGGGATGTCACGGGGCCTGTGCCTGATCCGGTGGCCCTGGTGGTTGCTGAAAAAGGGGGCAATAGTCAATATAAATAGTAGGTATAGTGACTCGTGACGCCACCTATGGCTCTGGTAAGGTTACCTGTGCTGCGGACAGACCTCTGGGGTGATGGTGAAGCAGCAAGCTGGTTTCGCTCCCCGTAGGCAGAACCGGATCCCCAGGGTAGTAGTGGTGATGGGAGTTGTGAGTCAGTCTATGGAGGGAGTAAGATCAGGGGCCGCAATAACAGTCACACACACAGGGTTGTTGTTTTCATATCTTTACTGATGTTGAGATTCAAGCTTAAGTCCAGGATACAGTCCGGGTGGTCTAGAAACAGTTTGGAATCTTCACATACGATGAGTTATGAGGCCTCCCTTTTGCGTTGTGTGTGCTTTAGTCCTGGGCTGTCTGAAGCTAGGCCCTGACACTCTCCTGTGTTCTCACTTGTATGGCAGGCTGTGAGAGCTCTGTGTGGGCACCACTGTATCCACTACGGTCCCTGGCTCTGCTTGATGGCTGTGCCCCAAGTGCTGCACCAGGAGACTTGAGCCTCCCTGGTCTCCGGTCTTTACTGCTGGACTGACTGGACCCGTGCAGTCTCGGATTCCAGTGTCCGGGCTGTTGACGTAGCTCTTCTGGTGCGAACCGGCTCTGCTCTGCTCCCCTGGCTCACTCACCTTGCCTCCAACCCTCACTCTTGGGTCCCTCACACTGGCTAGGCTTCCCTTCTGGCACGGGCCTAGCGCAGCACTGTTCAGCAGGTGTCTTCTTCAGTACTGCTCTGTACTGAACTGCCTAACTCCTCCCCCGGGCCTGAATTTATAGGGGACCTTGCCTGAAGTTTGCAAGTAGAGCTCTCCTTTCAGGTCTGGGGTGTAAGGTGTTGTGTGTAAGTTTACCTGATGTGGAAATCCTTCCCTGCTCCAGGTGTTCCTTTGGCAATCCGAACCGTGGAGTGGGGTGCCACATATGGGTGGGAGGACAGAGTTAGTTGGTGAAGGACAGTCAAGTTGGAGAGAGAGTGAGGACGACATAGGAAGGTCGTCATGACAGGAGGGAGACCCTAGGGGCACCAGGTGTTGTGATGCGCCCGAATCCAGACCCGGTACTACTACCGGCCGGAGCGGTCTGGTCCCAGGCAGAGGACCAGCTCTGGACATGGTGCGGTTGTTCATCCCTGAGCCATTAAACCAGAGGTCCTGAGCTTCTGTAGGAAGTCCTGGCCAAAGAGCCGGCGCATCCCTTGAAAAGACACACCGAACTAGGGTCAGGGGGACCTGAAAGGTAGTTGCCCACCAAAGACCCATAGGAGCTGTCTCGAGGCGCTGCGCATGGAGGTGCTGCATGGTAGAAGGAGAAGAGAGTGCACTGAGGGACGGCAGGGAACGGCAGGCACATCACCGAAAGTCCTGAGTGAATCATCCCGGTTCCCTGGTAATTACCCAGGCCAGAGAGAGACCCGAGGGACTGTAACATCTGTTAATTTGCCTGAAGTACTGCAAGTAAACCCTTTCAGAGTTAAAGACTTTGTGACATACTTTATTTCCCTTACCTGAAGAGCCGCACACTTGCTGCATTGAAAGGACAAGTGACTGAGCTACGTGGTAAGCTGCCTCTCTGTGTGAAAACAACTCATACAACTGCCCCGGGATTCCGCTCCACCTACGGGAGTGTAACCATCTTGCTGCCCAAACATCACCCCGGAGGTCTGACCAGCAACACCGGTAACCATAACGGAACGGTAGGTGGCATCACAAACGATTTTTATAATTTTTATTAACTTTTTTCAGCGACCACCAGGGCAAAGGGACTGGGCACAGGCCCCAGTGACATTCCCCATGAATCAATGCCCAGAACCGGGTACCCCACGGCCCTGTGGTGGGTTAAGTACATTACTACATCACCTGAAACACTGTAAGTCCACAAATACATCACTAGAAGCATCAACAGTACATGATTACATCATTAGAACCACTATCAGTACACACCTGTGACCGAACCTCGTGAGATTTGTGAAGTCTCGCGAGACTCGGTGTGCTTGCACTGAGCACGGAAACTCGCGCCACTGCGCAGCGCACAGAGCAGTGTGATGTACACATTAGGGGCGGCCTTTTCACAGAGCAAGGGGGGCATTACAACCAGTGAGGCAGGCAGTACCAGATTGAGTAGATCCGAATCATCTTCACTAATTCCATACCACGCGGGAAATATTAAAAGTTCATTTTTGAGGTATGCAGGGAGACCACTGGGCATATAGAGTGGTTACAGGAACCCCAAATACATCATGTAGAAGGACCTTATAATAAGGTGGTGAGCAGGGGTTAGAACAGCCAAAGGGGGTGACAGATTCCCTTTGAAGGGAACCTGTCAGCCCTTTTTGAAATTCCTGCCTCCTGTGGTACTCTGACGTGATGGCCGGTACATCATGTCTGGCCTGGTGCATTGCTGTGGCTGATCACGTGTTCGGCCCCGGCTTCAATATGCATACTGTGCATGCTTCGGAACCCGGTCGAACACGTGATCAGCCCCCACAATGCACCGGGCCGTATATGACATTCCAAATGACCATGGCTTGCCCCCTACGCCCATGTAAACATCCATGCTGCCCCTAAGTAAGGCTAGGTTCACATTTGCGGTCAGGTTTGCAGATCCTGATCTGGTTTTGAGCATAAAAAATGCTCAAAACTGGATCAGGGTCCGCAGCCCATAGGCGCCCACTTAATGCAATCCGGTTCAGCATTTCGGTTTCGCTGCCTGCATGAAAAATCATGCAGGCAGCGTTTTTCGGAGCGGTTTGAAAATCGCAGTGGGGATGTTATAATGGGTGCGTATGGGAGCCCATCCGACTACTGCAGGCACATGTGAATGCCTGCGGTAGCCGTATGTTTTGTTCATCCCTGCTTCCACAGGGATGAACAAAGGGTTAATATTAATATTATATGTGGGCAACATGTCTCCAGGGAATGTCCACCCTCCCTAGAGACATGTTGGCCACATAGAGCGGCATGTGAGGGGTTGAATCTCTGTATTACAGTATTGCCGGCTTTGTCGGCATTTACAGTTTTATCAATGACAGCCGGCGGCTCCTCGCTGTAAGGAGGAGATACAGTACGTAATGTGCGTACTGTACATGCTACTATCCATGGTGCTGAAAGCTTTAACATTAGTTCTATGGGCAGCGCTCCGCCATAGAACTAATGTTAAAGCTTTCAGGACCATGGATAGCGGCATGTACAGTACGCACATTACTTACTTTATCTCCTCCATACAGCGAGGAGCCGCCGGCTGTCATTGATAAAACTGTAAAAGCTGACAAAAGCGGCAATACTGTAATAAAGAGATTTAACACCTCGCATGCCGCTCTATGTGGCCAATATGTCTCTAGGGAGGGTGGACACTCCCTGGAGACATGTTGCCCACATATAATATTAACATTAACCCCTTGTTCATCCCTTCGGCAGCAGGGATGAACAGAGCATCCGGCAACCGGATTGCACATTATGAGCAATCCGGTTACCGGATCCGGGTTTAGAGACACATTTTGAAGCCAAAATGTGTCTGAAGGCACATGCAATTACTGAATCTGGATCTGGATGGGGTAATCACAATGTGCCTTCCAAATGTGACCCTAGCCTAAGCCCTTTGCTTTGCCACTGAATGAATAATTGCCCCTCCCTGTACTATCTGGACAAAAAATTACCCCACATTGTATATATTATGTTACATCTTGTTCCTTCCTATAAATTGTTCCCAACATACCATTCTTCCTTTTATACTATGAACACAATCATATTGTACAACCTTGGGAACTACAACCACCGCACCTCCCTCCGTATGAGTTATACTCACCACACCTTCCTTTTTTATGAACTACTCTGTTTGCAGAATTATTAGGCAAATGAGTATTTTGATCACATGATACTTTTTATACATGGTGTCCTACTCCAAGCTGTATAGGCTTGAGAGCCAACAACCAATTAAGTAAATCAGGTGATGTGCATCTCCGTAATGAGGAGGCGTGTGTGGTGTAATGACATCAACACCCTATATAAGGTGTGCTTAATTATTAGGCAAATGCCTTTACTTAGGCAAAATGGGTCAGAAGAGAGATTTGATGAGCTCTGAAAAGTCCACAATTGTGAGATGTGTTGCAGAGGGATACAGCAGTCTTGAAATTGCCAAACATTTGAAGCGTGATCACCGAACAATGAAGCGTTTCATGGCAAATAGCCAACAGGGTCGCAAGAAGCACGAGTTGGACAAAAAAAAGGCGCAAAATAACTGCCCATAAATTGAGGAAAATCATGTGTGAAGCTGTCAAGATGCCATTTGCCACCAGTTTTGCCATATTTCAGAGCTGCAATGTTACTGGAGTATCAAAAATCACAAGGTGGGCTATACTCAGGGACATGGCCAAGGTAAGGAAGGCTGAAAAACTACCACTTTTGAACCAGAAACATAAGATAAAACGTCAAGACTGGGCCAAGAAATATCTTAAGACTGATTTTTCAAAGGTTTTATGGACTGATGAAATGAGAGTGACTCTTGATGGGCCAGATGAATGGGCCAGAGGCTGGATCAGTAAAGGGCAGAGAGCTCCACTCTGACTCAGACGCCAGCAAGGTGGAGGTGGGGTACTGGTATGGGCTGGTATCATCAAAGATGAACTTGTGGGACCTTTTCGGATTGAGGATAGAGTGAAATTCAACTCCCGGACCTACTGCCAGTTTCTGGATGGCAATTTCTTCAAGCAGTGGTACAGGAAGAAGTCGGTATCGTTCAAGAAAAACAAGATTTTCATGCAGGACAATGCTCCATCACATACATCCAACTACTCCACAGCGCGGCTGGCCAGTAAAGGTCTAAAAGAAGAAAAAATAATGCCATGGCCCCCTTGTTCAACTGATCTGAACCCCATAGAGAACCTGTGGTCCCTCCTAAAATGTGAGATCTACAGGGAAGGAAAACAGTACACCCCTCGGAATAATGTCTTGGAGGCTGTGGTGGCTGCTGCACGCAATGTTGATCGTAAACAGATCAAGCAACTGACAGAATCTATGGATGGAAGGCTGTTCAGTGTCATCATAAAGAAAGGTGGCTATATTGGTTACAAATTTTTTTGGGGTTTTGTTTTTGCATGTCAGAAATGTTTATTTCTAAATTTTGTGCAGTTATATTAGTTTACCTGGTAAAAATAAACAAGTGAGATGGGAATATATTTGGTTTTTATTAAGTTGCCTAATAATTCTGCACAGTAATAGTTACCTGCACAAACAGATATCCTCCTAAGGGCCACGTCACACACACAGATATCTGTGCAGATATTGTTCGCAGATCTCTGGTTGCAGTGAAATCATGGACACATTGATCCATTTGTATACAGCCACAAAATGGAACAATGTGTCCATGATTTCACTGCAACCAGAGATCTGCGAACAATATCTGCACAGATATCTATGTGTGTGACGTGGCCCTAAGATAGCCAAATCTAAAAAGAAAACCCACTCCAACTTCCAAAAATATTAAGCTTTGATATTTATGAGTCTTTTGGGTTGATTGAGAACATAGTTGTTGATCAATAATAAAAATAATCCTCTAAAATACAACTTGCCTAATAATTTTGCACACACTGTATGACCTCCACATTGTTTTGCCCAATGATGACCTCCCACTATGCTAACACTCAAAAAAGGATCCTCTTTAAATGTGTCCCCACTCCATATTAAACCCATTCCTCACACTCTCCCACCACTTCATACTGAGCCTCCCTTATCTATTCACACAGTTCCTATACTATCCCATCTCCACACCAAGTCCCCATTTTACTGCCTCATTTTCATACTGAGCGACCCCATCTCCAGTTATATTACTCGCTCTATCTCTGTACTGAGGCCACCTCTCCCATGCTGGTCCCTCTGCATATTAAGACCTTTTGTCTATAATAAGTCAATACTTCAACTCTGCGAACACATGATGTCCAACTGCTGCTCCTGTGTCATCCCAACCTCTCTGGCGCTCCCATGTCTGATGAAATCTGCCTCATTATGAGATAACCTTATTGCTCTACACACTAGGTAGGGTGCTAATCCCAGAAGTGCTGGCATGTTTTCGTGAGGACAAATGAATATCGGGAATGTCCGACCCTGCCCCCACCCTACGCTGGCAAACATACCCCAAAGATGGATGAGGGGGGATTTTAAGATTTTAAAACTTCTTTTTCAAGACAGTGCTGCCCTAGGCACTGGATCTCAGGTGCTTAATAGAAAATAAGGTAAGGCTAGGGGTAACCGGCAACAAGTGTCATGCAACTTTAAGGGTACCTTTACACGCGGCTACATTTGTAGCTTGTCACCAGGTAACTTACTGGTTGCAGTGAAATCATGGAGACAAGGTTCTATCTTGTTGCTGTGTACAAATGGAATAATCTCTCCATGATTTCACTGCAACCAGTAAGTTACCTGTAGCCACCCTAGAAATGTAGCCGCGTGTAATGGTACCCTAAGACTGCGTGGTCACATCACATTTGATGATATCCTATGTGGTGGCATAGTGACCTGCAATCATCAAAAGTTTTTTACTGTTTGCGTGACTTAACATGTCATTGACTTGCATTCAGAATATATTGGCGCTATATAACCAATAGTTAATAATAATAATGCATATTTTCTCCGTTTGGTCTATATTTTCTTTTGTAAAATTGCAGATTTAAAATAGGAAGATGATAGCAATCTGCAGACAAGATTCAAGCGAATCAATCAATCAAGCAACTTATCTGGGAATTCCTGTCGCGCGACACACTGCGTAGTGTGAACTAAAAGGGATTTTGAATGACAGCATAGACTTGCTTTGTTGTTGATCAGCAATACTTATGGCCAGAAATCAGATTACATCCACAATGAAATATATCCTTTTTATAAAAACAGCGCTCCTAATAATAATAATAATATTTTAGGCAAATAATGTATATGCAGTTTTGTAATATGCCAGCTCACATTGAGGTATTTTTTTATTACACAATACATGTAGAGGAAGTCTATAAAAGTTCATCATGGTTCATACACAGGACAGAATGGCTCTGGGTAATTACGTACAGTAGTTATAGAGGACCAGGCCTCACTTCCCTTTTTAACCGAGGTGTGAAATACAGAGACCTTTAAAGCAAGATCTCTATACCCTTAAGGCAGGAAAAATAGACCTTGACAAAAGCTGATTACATGCTTGCAAATCACCCAGCTGCTGCTTTCTTTACTTACCATGGCTTGAAAGAAGATAGTTTTCTCAGTGCAAAGTTTTTTTTCATGCTTCATTGGGTTTTCCACTTCTTGATCAATTACATCCATTGGTGAAGTTATATTAACCCTTAACGTACCAAAGGAATTGATTCAACATCATACAGTTCAGGGAGCAACACAAACTTTTCGAGTGTGTTTTGCCTTCATTTTTGCAATCTTTTCTTTGTATGATTCATTTCTTTAGGACATGTTCCCACGTGCACAAATGCTGTATTGTTTTTTTTTTTTTGCTGCATTTGTTTCTAAGTTTTTTTCAGGTGTCCGCACCAAAATATAGCAATTTTTTATTTTTATCGTAGAAGCACTGTAATTCTGTAAGACTTGCTAGATTCACGTGCAGTTCCTACATACGTTTCATTAGGGCCACTTTACTCGGCATGATATTGTTGTCCAACTACGATAAAAAGTCACGTGGTTCGGGCGTTGCCGCCAATATCGTTCGTGCGTTGTGTGGTGTAAATGACCAATGCGACGCGAGAACGATGCAAAAACAATATCGTTTGGGAATTGTGCTGGCTCTCCAACTGGCCAATATTGGCTTGACGATCTGGCAGGATCGTGCTGTGTGACAGCGCAACTACGATTTCCCCTATTCACTCCCATGTTAAATGGTCGATCCCTGGGTCGCTCTTATACAGCGCGAAGGAGGGGGCGTAGACATCGTAGTTGCGTTGCCTGGCGATATCTCCCTGTGTAACATCTCCCATGCGATCTTGGACTAGTGCCAAAAACGTGCGCGCTCCCGTGCCTTTGTATACAATATCGTAACGAAATTGCGACGTGTAAAGTGGCCTTTAGACTTGCAATGAAAGTCTATGTCCAGTTTTGAAGTCTGTAAATGCATAGTTGACATGAATTTTCATGAAATCACATCCACTTTACCTGAAACCTTAAAGGCCGCTTTACACGTTGCAATATCGTTCCGATATTGCATACAACTTCACGGGAGCGCGCAAGTTTTTGGCACTTGTCCAAAATCGCATAGGAGATGTTACACAGGGAGATATCGGCAGGCAACGCAACTACGATGTCGTACGCCCCTCTTGCACACTGTGTCTGAGCAACTCAGGGAATGACCAATTAACATTGGAGTGAATAGGGGAAGTTGCACTCCAAATCGTAGTTTCGCTGTCACACAGCCAGATCGTCAAGCCAATATTGCACGGTTGAAGAGCATGCACAATCCACAAACGATATCGTTTTGGCATTGTTCTTGTGTCGCATTGCTCATTTACACGACTCAACACAGCAACGATAACAACTGCAACGCCTGTACCACGTGACTTTTTATCGTAGTTGCGTTGCGATATCGTGATGTGTAAAGCGGCCTTAAATGTCGGGCATTTTCTACATAAAGAACGCAGCGTTTATGCTACATGAAAATATGGCCTCATAGATTGTCCTATAAGGTCAGTGCTAAATTGATCGCAACTTTATACAATACTCAAAAACGGAGTTGAGCAAAAAGATTATCAGGGCCGTGGTCCAGCGACCATGTCAATAGTCTACTGCTGTCAGACCAGATCACTGCGAACATCTTCCTATCTGCCAGCATCAATGATCTATGATGCCTTTTTAGATTACTAGGCTCTTACGACATCACGCACACATTGGGCCGCACATAGGGATGGGCGAGTCTACTCGCTAGGACTCGTTACTCGGCGAGTAGTAAGGGACTCGCAGGACTCGGTACTCTGCGAGTTTCCCAGCGATTACTCGCATAGCAACGAGTCCAATGCAAATCAATGGCAATCCTAGTTTTGTCAGAGACTCTGACAAAACTAGGATTGCCTTTGACTTGCATTGGTCTCATTACTGTGCAAGTAATCGCTGGGAAACTCGCAAAGTAACTGTTACTTTGCGAGCTGAGTCCGGCTGTCTGCTCTGTGCGGGCTGCCGCAGCTCCAGGGTCCTAGAGCCCGCCTGCTCACAGAGATGATGTAGCAGAGCTGAGATTGTTCTCAGTCTGCTCATTCCCTGTGCATAGACATCTATATCTACGCACAGGGATGTAGCAGAGAGGACATCGCGTTTTGGACTATGTCGGACGGAAGAGGATTTTTTTAATTAAAGATGGAGTCCCTAATGGCTTTTTTTTTTTTATTTCTAATAAAAAAATTTCTGTGTTGTGTTTTTTTAACCCTTTATTGGAGATTCCTAGTGGCCGGGTCAAACGTGGCCTGACATTAAGAATCTCGGGCTTAATACCAGCTTGTATAGCAAAGCTGGTATTAACCCCTTTATTACCCAGCGTGCCACCGCCACCAGCGCCGCTGGAAGAGCGGAGTTCAGCGCCAGAGGATGGCGCTTCAATGAACGCGCCATCTTCTGGGGCGGCTACGGGCTGCAATTTGCAGCGGGGGTGCCCAGAAAGCTTGGGCCTCCCTGCGCTGCGGATTCCAGCCCCAAGCTGCTTAGCTGTACCTGGCCAGACATAGAAATTGCGCGGAGCCCACGCATTTTTTTTAATTATTTCATGAAATTCATGAAATAATAAAAAAAAGGGCTCCCCTATATTCTTATGTCTGGCCAGGTACAAATAGGCACCTGGGGGTTGGGGGCAGCCCGTCGCTGCCTGCTGGATCCGGCTGGTTCCAGAAATATGGCGAAGCCCATGTAATTTTTTTTCTGAAAAATCAATAAAACAATCCTAAAAAAGGGACTGCATCTTTATTAACCCCTCGCCCATGGTCTAGGGGTTAATATAGATACAGTCCCTTTTATTTACATTGTTTTATGGATTTGTCAGAAAAAAATTTCACGTGGGCTTCGCCGTATTTCTGGAACCAGCCGGATCCAGCAGGCAGCGACGGGCTGCCCCCAACCCCCAGGTGCCTATTTGTACCTGGCCAGACACAAGAATATAGGGGAGCCCTTTTTTTTTATTATTTCATGAATTTCATGAAATAATTAAAAAAAAATGTGTGGGGCTCCGCGCAATTTCTATGTCTAGCCAGGTACAGCTAAGCAGCTGGGGGCTGGAATCCGCAGCGCAGGGAGGCCCAAGCTTTCTGGGCACCCCCCGCTGCAAATTGCAGTCCGCAGCCGCCCCAGAAGATGGCGCGTTCATTGAAGCGCCATCCTCTGGCGCTGAACCCCGCTCTTCCAGCGGCCCTGGTGGCGGTGGCATGCTGGGTAATAAAGAGGTTAGGGCCAGCTTTGTATTATCAGCTGGCCCTAAGCCCGAAATTTATGGCGGTCACGCCAATATTAGACATGACCGCCATGAATTTCTATTAAATTGTTTTAAAAAAAACACAACACAGAGAAAATTTTTTATTAGAAATAAAAAAAAGCCATTAGGGACTCCATCTTTAATTAAAAAAATCCTCAACGTCCGACGTAGTCCAAAACGCGATGTCCTCTCTGCTACATCCCTGTGCATAGATATAGATGTCTATGCACAGGGATGAGCAGACTGGGAACAATCTCAGCTCTGCTACACACAGGAAGAGCAGGCGGGCTCTAGGACCCTGGAGCTGCGGCAGCCTGCACAGAGCAGACAGCCGGATTCCTTACTGTGCGAGTTTCCCAGCGATTACTTGCACAGTAAACGAGTCCAATGCAAGTCAATGCCAATCCTAGTATTGTCAGAGTCTTTGACAAAACTAGGATTGCTTCAGGCTGAAGCTTCCGAGACACATCTGCGATTTGTAAATCGCACACTACTCGCTGTTACTCGCTTCCCCATTCATTAACATTGGACTCGCTAGACTCGCAACGAGTAGCGAGTCCCGGGCTCGGACTCGCTAGAGTCAAGCGATTCCGAGTAATTTAGGACTCGCCCATCACTAGCCGCACATATTGATGTTGCTGGTTCTAGAAGAGTTTCCTCAGATAACACAAGTAGTAAAAAGTTCACAAGGCTCTGAACTACAGTGCTGCCCACTGGAAAAGGGTGCTGAAAATGTATCTGCACAATTGTTCTCAAGAGTAAAATACCTCCCTATCTCTCTACTCTCATCTCTGTCTATCACCCTACCCGTTCTCTACGTTCTACAAACGACCTTCGACTAATGGCCGCTTTACACATCGCAATATCGTTTCAATATTGCATACGATCTCACGTTAGCGCGCACGTTTTTGGCACTTGCCCAAGATCGCATAGTAGATGTCACACAGGGAGATATCGGCAGGCAAAGCAACTATGATGTAGTATGCCCCTTTTTCACGCTGTGTATGAGCAACCCAGGGAACGACCATTTAACATTGGAGTGAATAGGGGAAGTTGCGCTCCAAATCGTAGTTGCGCTGTCACACAGCACGATCCTGCCACATCGCATATACAATATCATATGGTTGAAGGGCTTGCACAATCTTCATGCAATATCGTAGTTAGGTTGTTTTCGCGTCGCATTGCCCATTTACACGACAGAACACACGAACGATATCAACTGCAACGGCCACGTGACTTTTTATCGATATTGCGTTGCGATATCGCGACATGTAAAGCGGCCATAAGATCCCCACTATTCCGAACCTCCTACTCTCGTTTAATGATTGCAGGGTCATGATCCAACGCTTGTGGGTCTTATGGCCACTTTACACGTCCCAACGTCGGTCCGATATTGGATCCAACGCTGCGGGAGAGCGCTTTTTCTGGGCAAAATTCCAAGATTGCAAAGGAGATGTTACACAGCGCGATATCGGCAGCCAACGCAACAGCGATGTGTACGCCCCCTTGTACGGCCGACCCAGGAACGACCATTTAACATGGGAGAGAATATGGGAAGTTGTACTACACATCGTTGTTGGGCTTTTACATAGCACGATCCGGCCACAACGCCCATCCAATATCGGGCCGTTGGAAAGCAGGCTCATTTGATCCCCCATATCGTTTTGGCATCGTTCGTGCATCGTATTGGACATTTATACAATGCAACGCACAAACGGTATCGGGGACAACGCACAAACCACATGACTTTTTGTCGGAGTTGGACGCCGATATCGGGACGTGTAAAGTGGCCATTAGGGTACCTTTACACTTTCAACATTGCATGCAATTTCACTTGCAACTTACTGGTTGCAGTGAAATCATGGACACATTGTTCCATTTTGTTGCTGTGTACAAATGTATCAATATGTCAATATGTCCATTATTTCACTGCAACCAGTAAGGTGGCCGTCAGACGCTTCAATATCGCTAGCGATATTGTTAGCGACCACATGCACGCGCGATCGCTAACAATATCGCTCACATCGCTGGTGAGATGTCACACAGACAGACTCACCAGCGATGTGGACCAGCGAGATCGCTGGTAACTATGGTACACATCGGGTTACTAGGCGCCGTGCGGCGCTTAGTAACCCGACGTTTACCATAGATACCATCTCCCAGCATAGGCTCTGCCGCTGGGAGATCGTTCATCATGGTGTCACACACCACGATGAGGCAGATTGTTCAAGCGTTTATCGCTTGATATGAGCTCTGGCTCACCAATCTGCGATCTAACGATCAAGCGATTTTACAATGTAGAATCACTTGATTGCACGCAGCGATGCACAAACGATATCGCTTAAGCGATCAAAAAGCAGATCGCTTAAGCGATATCATGCTTTAAATTGATGTGTGTGACGGCCGCCTAAGTTGCAAGTGAAATTGCATGCAATGTTGCGACGTGTAAAGGTACCCTAAGTGAAGATATACAGTAACTACCTTTTATAATTTACCAAGTTTTCTCATTCCAAAAATAAAATAATTGTTGTGATCTACAATTCTGTTTAAAGAGAATCTGATTTTACTGCTCATAGAGGTCAATCACAGTGAAGATTTTATTTTGGAAGCGATAAATATGAAATATAAGCTGTGCTATAATTAATTGCTATCAGCAAAAAAGCTATTATTTTAGAGATCTTCAGATCTCTCCCTAAAGGCCCAGTCTCACATAACGATATTGTTAGAGAGATCGTTGTAACTGTGACGTTACAATGATCTCTCCAGCAATCTCGTTATGTGTGACACTTAGCAGCGATCAGGCCCCTGCTGTGAGGTCGCTGATCGCTGCAAAGTGCTCTGGGTAATTTTTTGATCGTTGGTTTCCCTCTGGTCAGCACACATCGCTGTGTGTGACAGCGAGTAAACAGCGATCAGTGACCTCACTGGCTGGTAACCATGTTAAACACCGGGTATCCAGGCAGCATATGCTGCCTGGATTCCCGCTGTTCATCATAGTTACCAGCGTCCTCCCTGCTTACATGCAGCGCTAAGCAGGGAGGACGCTGGTAACATCGCCTTCAGCGATGTGGGAGGTAGCTCCCAGGTCCCTGATCGCTGGGGAGATCTGCCTGTTTGACAGCTCCCCAGCGACCAGGTAACGATGCTCCAGCGATCCCGGCAGATCGTTATCGCTGTCGGGATCGTTGGAGCGTTGTTGTGTGTGACAGGGCCTTAAGTTATCTGATACGTGAAGGCTCAGCAATAGGTATAGTAATACCTACTTGAACAAACCTAACTCAATCATCATATTTGCTCCTGTTAAAATAACAACACTTACACTCACCTTCTGTGTTGACACCTTCCCAATGGTGCTGACATTCTCTCTCCCAGGGCTCACGTGACATTGTTACATCAGAGGAGCCCTGCACCCAATCAGTGCTTGCTTCATTCTCCGCACCTTCAGATGTATCAAGAGGAAGTGAGTGGTGGACAACTGCTGCTCTGACTTCCTCTTGATGTTCATATCATCCAAGAGAGTGAAGTCAGCGCTGATTAGGGGTAGGGCTCGTGTCACGAAATATGTGAACTCACATGAGCATTGGGTGAGTGAGTGCTGGCAGTGGTGGCATCAGAGATGTATATAAGCATTGTTATTTTAATAGGTGGAACATGCTGATTTAAAAGCTGTTGACTGAGCAGTGAACAACCCCTTTAAGCATTATTTAAGCTCTTATGCTCCATACAAGGACCTATGAACACCATTATGCTGTTTTGTGGGAACTGTAGGTCCTATTATGCTCTGTATAGGGTAGCTTGTACATGAGAGACTCAGGGTATATTAGTAAATGTTAAGTAGACACTTAAGAAGAACCATTATAATTAGACGGGCACTTAAAATATTATGACTGTCAAAGGTGCACATGGGCATTATTACTCTCAAAGGTCAAAATGTGAACACCATTTTCTGGGGCATTTGCACAAGTCATTTATATTTTCTAGGATGTAATTTAACCATCTAGACTAGAGGGCACAAAGAAGGCATTATTACCATGTATGGGATACAGTGGTGGCATTATAATGGGGCAGTAAAAGGAACCCTGTGTTTGTACCACATAGCAGGTACAGTAATAGGAAGACAAATAGTAGCAGCTGCTCAGCAATTGGGTGTCAGTAAAATAAGGAGTTTGTGCAGGTTGAGATTAGATTGGGACAGTGCTGGAAATATGGTTTTGTTATAATCTCTGTAGACAGGCTGTGGCTGGAGAAGTTTAAAATGGAGGGCAGAACACTACCGGCAATCGTCAAGAAGCCTTGGTAGGGTCCAAACCCGTATGCATTAGGAATATATGACCAGGCACTCCAATTAAATGAAGAATTTCAAATTGTTTTTGTGCAACACAGCACAACTAGTAGAAGGTGTTTCAGTTTAAAGCCCCCGTCACACGGGGCGACATCGTCGCCCATTACAGAGATGACGTGGGGGCGTGGCCTATCGCCGGCGTCATCGCCCCTGCGTCGCCTCATGTGAAGAGGCGATGCCGGCGGTGCTGGGTGGTCGCCTGGTTTCAGAGCAGTGCTCTGAAACCAAGCGACCGTTATGGAGCGATGTGCACACATTGCCCCATGTATCCGGGTGTCGGCAACCTGTCAGGCAATGGGAGCCATAAGCTCCCATTGTCCTGCATCGCCGCTGGGGTTTCCTGACACCCCGGTGGCGATGCCACCTGACAGCTCGCCGAAGCGGGGCTGGAGGTGTCGCCCCGTGTAAACGGGGGACGGCGACGCTGGCGGGGCGCCAAAAACGTGCGCGCACCTCCACCTCCTCCAAGCTCCAGTAGCCAGGATGCCTCTCCTCCACTCGTGACTGACTACTCACTAAGGCTGTGGTCACAGTTGACATGCGTTTTTTTAATGCCTTTTAAAAACGCATGCTTTTTTACATGCGTTTTTCATGTCATCATGAGTTTTTTAAGGTGTCTGATGGCTCCCTGCGTTTTTGGCTGCGTTTTGAAATCTGCACCCAAAAATAGTGCATGTACTATTTTTTGGTGCGTTTTGAAAAACGCATGCGTTTTTTAAGAAAACGCATGCGTTTTTATAACATGGGCCCCTATGGAAAACGCATGCAAAAACGCATGTACAATTACCGTATATACTCGTGTATAAGCCGAGTTTTTCAGCACAAAAAATGTGCTGAAAAGTCCCCCCTCGGCTTATACACGAGTAAATACGGTAATAATAAAAAAAAAAAAAATATACAGCCCCCCCGTGGTATACCGGGCCCCCCCTGTGGCAACCTGTAAAGGAAGCGATGATTATACTTATCGGGTCGCCGACGCCGACGCCGCCGCTCTGTCACCGTCCGTCACCGCGCTCCTCCTGGTCTTCATGCTTCCTTCACCGTCGCACAGGAAATGACGTCATTTTCTGTGCGCCGATGAAGGAAGCATGAAGACGGGAAGGAGCGCGGTGACGGACGGTGACAGAGCGTCGGCGTCGGCGTCGGCGACCCGATAAGTATAATCATCGCTTCCTTTACAGGTGGCCACAGGGGGGGCCCGGTATACCAGGGGGGAGGGCTGCATACAGCCGGGTACCGCTGTATACAGCGGGGGCTGCTGTATACCCCTCTGGGGCTGCTGTATACCCCTCTGGGGCTGCTAAATACCCCTCTGGGGCTGCTGTATACCCCTCTGGGGCTGCTGTACACCCCTCTGGGGCTGCTATATACCCCTCTGGGGCTGGGGCTGCTATATACCCCTCTGGGGCTGGGGCTGCTGTATACAGCTCTGGGGCTGCTGTATACAGCTCTGGGGCTGCTGTATACCCCTCTGGGGCTGCTGTATACCCCTCTGGGGCTGCTATATACCCCTCTGGGGCTGCTATATACCCTCTGGGGCTGGGGCTGCTGTATACCCCTCTGGGGCTGCTGTATACAGCTCTGGGGCTGCTGTATACCCCTCTGGGGCTGCTGTATACCCCTCTGGGGCTGCTATATACCCCTCTGGGGCTGCTATATACCCCTCTGGGGCTGCTGTATACCCCTCTGGGGCTGCTATATACCCCTCTGGGGCTACTGTATACCCCTCTGGGGCTACTGTATACCCCTCTGGGGCTGCTGTATACAGCTCTGGGGCTGCTGTATACAGCTCTGGGGCTGCTGTATACCCCTCTGGGGCTGCTATATACCCCTCTGGGGCTGCTGTATACCCCTCTGGGGCTGCTGTATACCCCTCTGGGCTGCTATATACCCCTCTGGGGCTACTGTATACCCCTCTGGGGCTGCTGTATACAGCTCTGGGGCTGCTGTATACAGCTCTGGGGCTGCTGTATACCCCTCTGGGACTGCTATATACCCCTCTGGGGCTGCTGTATACCCCTCTGGGCTGCTGTATACAGCTCTGGGGCTGCTGTATACAGCTCTGGGGCTGCTGTATACAGCTCTGGGGCTGCTGTATACAGCTCTGGGGCTGCTATATACCCCTCTGGGGCTGCTATATACCCCTCTGGGGCTGCTATATACCCCTCTGGGGCTGCTATATACCCCTCTGGGGCTGCTGTATACAGCTCTGGGGCTGCTGTATACAGCTCTGGGGCTGCTGTATACAGCTCTGGGGCTGCTGTATACAGCTCTGGGGCTGCTGTATATACCACTGGGGAGGCTACTGTATACTACCACTGGGGAGGCTGCTGTATACTACCACTGGGGAGGCTGCTGTATACCACTGAGGGGGCCTGTATACCACACTGCTGGGGGCTGTATACCTGTGCTGGGGTCCACCCTCGGCTTATACACGAGTCAATAGGTTTTCCCAGGTTTTGGGGGCAAAAGTAGGGGGGTCGGCTTATACACGGGTCGGCTTATACACGAGTATATACGGTAGTACCTTTTAGTGCCATTCAAAAACGCATGCGTTTCCCATAGGAGCCCATGTTAAAAAAACGCATGCGTTTTCTGAAACGCATGCGTTTTTTTTAACATGGGCTCCTATGGGAAACGCATGCGTTTTTGAATGGTACTAATTGTACATGCGTTTTTGCATGCGTTTCCCATAAGGCCCCATATTAAAAAACGCATGCGTTTTTGGAAAAGCACCAAAAACGCATGGGACTGTCACACATGCTTTTTGGCTATTAGGGCATGCGTTTTTTAACATGGGGACCTATGGGTGCGTTTTTTACATGCGTTTTTTAAAACGCAGGTCTCCAAAAACGCATGTGAAAAATGCTACTGTGACCCCAGCCTAACTGACAAACTGACATTTTCCTCACGTTCACTCATTTCCTCCACTTCCGGGTTTCCTACCCTTATCAACTTCCTGCACCCAACCCCCTCTACCTAGCTCCCCCTTCAGCCTGGGATGGGACCCTCCCTTAATAGGGTCTGCCCAGATGCCCAAGCCTGGAGTGGTGTGGTGTTAGATGCTAGTGTGTTGGTACCATGTAGTGCCCCCTCTTTACCTGATAGTGGGGTACCACACCTCTGGCTGAGGTGCAGTACCTTTGTGATAACTAGACCCTCAGGGGTGCCACTACCCCCCATAAAACACAGCACGTCTGCGGGCTGGAATTGAGCAAAAAGAAACAGGTATTAAGACATGCAAATTTTTCTGGAATGCATTTAAATAGGTAACACAGTAAAACAAGTAACTTTTTCTTCTATTTTCGGGAGGTACTCTTCACTTGAACGTTGCATATAAATACCGGAAATGTAAAATATAACATTACTCTAAATTAAAACTCTCAATTAAGTTCAACAGGGTTCAGTGGATGCCCATCCGGGATGTCCTTCTCACCGTCCTAAATGCAATATGGGGGACCCGTCTCAAACCCCCAACGTTGTCCCTAGGCCTGGCTGTAGGGCATTGCTGGTCACCTCGTTGGACCACTTTTTTGTTTTTGTTCTTTGGCTTATTTACAAAGTGCAAAGTTTCCAGGTTGCAAATGTTGCCTGCAAAACAAACAAAAAGCACATCAAATGCTAACTACGTACAAAGAAAGTTCTGGCTATTCACTGTCTACAGCCAAATTGTCCATTTTCTACTGGGTAATACCTTTCTTAAATAACAGGTACCTAAACATAACATTTTAACACACTTATATAACAGGTTTAGCACCTAACCAGGTTTAACTAGCTAACTATTTACATTTACATTCTGCAGTTCTGTAATTCTACTCTACTGCTGTTTCGAAGGCAGGCACAAGGTTTCAAGCCACCTCCTCGTCCGGGGAGTTCCACTAGGTGGCGACGGCCTGGTTGCCTGCCACAGCCGGGGCTGAAGCCCTTCTGCACATACTTTCCTCACGTTGAGCGCGTACCACCCCATTTGTCCATATGCTGGGTATAGGTCACATGGTCTCAGGGGTGTGAGTCGCGATCAGGGTGTCCTTTTGGCAGGTGCGACGCCACATCCCACCGGGTCACAAATAAATCTTGGGCCACTCTGGACTCTCTGATAAATCCCCAGCCCTTCTTCAAGTCAAATTTGGCCACCGTGCCTAGCCCTCTTGGTCCCCGGTCAGTGAGCCTGGCCTTGCGGGTCTGGCTCTTAGCCTTGTAGAAATAAGAATGCGCAAATAGGATCTTATCTTAATTAAATATAATCAGCGTGTGATGTGGAATTGCTCACCTTGTCCAGTTGTGAGACCCACAACTGGTTGAATCACAAAACATGCAGTTGCTGCAGGGACTGCACTCCCACAAATCACTGTGGTATCAACGCAAATTGTCCTTGGACGAAGTGCCTCTATGTCCGCGCTACTGCTCCAGGAAAGAAGGAACCAGGACACGAGATGTCTGAACAACTTCATCCTGGATGTTTCCTGAGGAAGGAACTCGGGTTGTGGCTCCGAAACGCGTAGGATAATAAAAGCACAAGTTGTTCCAGACATCTCCGTGTCCTGGTTCCTTCTTTCCTGGAGCAGCAGCGCGGACATAGAGGCACTTTGGCTCTTAGCCTTGACGTTCTATATCTCCATAGCTTTACAGGAGGCTTGTCGCTCTCGATCCTTCGTCACCCACTGGTTATACTGCTGGGATGGTACTCCTCCCAGCTCACGGTTTCTACTCGGGTCTCTCCTGCTTGAGCCTCCCCTGGGAACCCCATAAGCTCTTCCCCTGGGTTCACCCATCAGAAGTAGACCCTTTCAACATGGAACTCCTTGGGTGCTGACCTGGCCTCTAATGGGACTGCCAGCCTATCCCCGGTGTCTACTGTCCAGTCCCAATTTAAGTCTCTGAACATCCGGCCGGGTTCAAGGGCTGATGGGGATTAAGGGGCTGTAGCAGGGTGTGCTCAGCTACCGGGGAAGGGTCGGTATCTGTACCTGTGGCTGATGTCTCTCCGGTGCTGAGTTCTTGCTCCTCGTTCCACCTTGGGAGCCGGGGATGCAGGCTGCAAAGCCGCCCACCGCTGTGCCATCTTATCCAATAATGCATCCTTCCACGGCGTCCACCTGGGCCTGTGTCATCTGATGGCCCAGCTTCTCCATCTCCATCAGCAGAAACTCCAGGTCTACCAGGGGCCTCTGATCCGAGTCTCTTTCCGGACCGTTGGGGGAGTCCTTTGCTCCCACCTAATGTGCCAGAGCTCTACAGTCGCCTCTCTCAATTGCGATTACCGGGTTCTTTGCTGCCTTTCTTGCAGCACGTGTTGCTGCACTCATCTCGGTGCTCCTTCTTCTCTCTCCACTTCATGGGCGGCTCCTCTCTGTCTCGCTGTCAGCCACACCAGGAGGCAAATCCCCCTGGCTGACGGACAAGTCCTTTAGCATTGAAGTCCTTACAGGGGGTGGGTACTGCTTTTTGCGCCATTCAGCAACCCAGCCCACGATGGGAGGCTGCACCACTCCCTTTTGCATACACATAGCGCTTGTTCTTGTTGGCGGGAGCTATTACAGTCTTGTGCATATTCTTTGGGTTTACCAGGTCAATATATCCTGTTCGTGACACCAAGTTGACACGTCCCGACACCAGGGCAATGGGGTACTCAGAACCGAACAGTCCTTTCTGGGGATGTCACGGTGGCGTGACCCGGCTTCGTGACCCTGTCATAAAAATTAGGTAATTGTTTGTAGTGGATTAAATCGTGATGCACCCGTGGTATTCGCAATTGGATGGCCGATGCTGCGGTCCACTGGGTTGGTTGGTGACGCAGCAGAGGTGTTACAGCTCTCCACGAGTAGAACTGGGCCCCAGGGCAGTTATAAAGTCTATTTGATGATTATATCAATTGCAGTACAGGGCAGGTGATGCAGTAAATAGATCTGAGGACACAGCAGGGTGCAGTCTTCACACTTTACTCACAGTCTCCAGGTTACAACAGCCAGCTGGATGCTGTGTCTTCCGGGTCGGTGATCCAGCCAGCTCTCGGGTAGTTTGTGTGCACTTTACCAGGACCCCTTCTGGTGTACCTTTCTGGGTCGTCTCTCTGCACTGGCTCTCGCCCTCCTGCCCTGCACTTCACATACAGTCTCTCAAGCCAGCGGCCTCGAGTCCTGTTGGGCGACGTCTTCCCTGTCCCCTTGGCCCTATGTGGCTGCCTTTTCAGTGAATGTGTGTGGCTTTGGCTACGGCAGCCTCTAGTTTGCTAATTGAGTCTTACAGTCTCTCCACTAGTCTGGGGCCGGTCCCCACTGCGACTGGATTCGGGTGCCACAGGTGTATCCCTCACTTCCCATGCCCCTAGGACCCCTTCTCTGTCCCCTCACCCGCTCCTACATCTCTCCTCTCACCTTTTATGGCCTGGGACAAGTTCCTGACAGCTCCAGTCCCCAGGAAGTCTCTCCTTCACTCCACTCGTGACTTACTATTCACTAACAGACTAACTGACATTTTCCTCATATTCTCTCACTTCCTTCCTACCCTTATCTACTTCTTCCACACAACCCCCTCTACCTAGTTCCCCCTTCAGCCTGGGATGGTTCCCTCCCTCAATAGGGTTCGCCCAGATCCCCTGGCCTGGAGTGGGGTGGTGTTGGATGCTAGTGTGTAGGTACCGAGTAGTGCCCCCTCCTTACCCGAGAGTGGAGTACCACACCTCTAGCTGAGGTGCAGTACCTCAGGACCCTCAGGGCACCACACAGGCATGTCGGAGGACAGCAAAATTCACTGCTGCAAGGGCTCCACCAATTTTCCCACATGAAGCTTAAGGAATGGTCATTTCCTTTTTCTTCAACTAAGTTCACATGATCCTTTTTTGCTGCGCTTTTTTCTGCAACCAAAACCTGCTCTCCTAGCAGTAAAAAAGCTGCCTCCAAAAAGCAAGTTTTCAGCTTTTTTTGCAGCGTTATTGGTGTTCTATTTGTCTACTGTACATGTTTTATAAAATTAGTTTAATTTGTCACAAAAGCAGCAAAAACGCAGTAGTTGCGTTTTTGCCATTTCTCATTGCTTTCAATGATAAAAAAAATCCTGCAAAAATGCTGAAAGAACTGACGTTCTCTTGATGCATTCTTGTCAAGCAGATTCCAGTCGGAATCCGCCTTAAAAATATATGTTCATATACCATTAAGGGAGATATTGCAGGCGTTTCTCTTTCCCTATGCATATGAAGTCCATGGAGCCTCGGTTAAGAGTCTACAACATGGACACCAGCCAGTTATCCCACCAGGAAGGACCTAGCCCAGGGTATTAGTAGCACTTAAGTCACTATCCAGCCCTTGCGAGCTTGAAGATATGGCCAGGAGTTTACCATGGACTAGGTATCCAACCACAGACAGCTGTTCCGGGGTTGTTGCCCCTCATCAGTGTGGCGCAGGATTGGTGTCCATGTTGTAGACTCTTAACCGAGGCTCCATGGACTTCATCTGCATATTCAAATTCTAGGGAGCAATGCACCTTGGGTTTCACTGTGTTTGAGTGCTTTAACTGGTGCCTGCAGTGTTATCCTCCACTGGTCTCCACAGGGTCAGTGGGTGCTTTGTGGTGTTTCTCTTTCCCTGAAGTTTTTCTTTGTGGATATCCCACATATGGCTGGGGTCACAGTTGCATTTTTCACAAGCGTTTTTGGAGACCTGCGTTTTCAAAAACGCATGTAAAAAACACACCCATAGGCCCCCATGTTAAAAAACGCATGCCCTAATAGCAAAAACGCATGTGTGACTGTACAATGCGTTTTTGGTGCATTTCCAAAAACGCATGCGTTTTCCATAGGAGCCCATGTTATAAAAACGCACCAAAAAATAGTACATGCACTATTTTTGGGTGCAGATTTAAAAACGCAGCCAAAAACGCAGAGAGCCATCACACATCTTAAAAAACTCATACTGACATGAAAAAACGCATGAGTTTTGTTAAATCACTAAAAAAACCTCATGTCAACTGAGACCCCAGCCTAAATGAGTAGTAAGAGTTTTTGAAACGTTAGGCTGGGGTCACACTTGACATGAGTTTTTTTAGTGATTTACAAAAACTCATGCGTTTTTACATGCATTTTTTCATGTCAGCATAAGTTTTTTAAGGTGTGTGATGGCTTCCTGCGTTTTTGGCTGCGTTTTTAAATCCGCACAAAAAAAATAGTGCATGCACTATTTTTTGGTGCGTTTTTTTAACATGGGCCCCTATGGAAAACGCATGCAAAAACGCATGTACAATTAGTGCCATTTAGTGCCATTCAAAAACACATGCATTTTCCATAGGAGCCCATGTTAAAAAAACGCATGCGTTTTTGGATGGTACTAATTGTACATGCGTTTTTGCATGCGTTTCCCATAGGGCCCCATATTAAAAAGCACATGCGTTTTTGGAAATGCACCAAAAACGCATGGTACTGTCACACATGCATTTTTGCTATTAGGGCATGCGTTTTTTAACATGGGGGCCTATGAGTGCGTTTTTACATGCGTTTTTGAAAATGCAGGTCTCCAAAAACGCTTGCAAAAATCTCAAGTGTGACCCTAGCCTAATAGAAGAAGTTTTTAAAGAGGATTATCGAGAGCTGTGTGAACAAAGCCGAAAGCAGTGGAAACTTTATCTGCTTACTCTCTATGACCATTGTCAGACAATTCCAGGTCAAATTATGTCAACGTGACTGAGCAACTTTAATTTTGCGCCACGTTATAGTAAAATTAAGACATATGAAACAAAGTGGTAGGGTACCTTTACATGTCACAACATTGCATGCAATTTCACTTGCAACTTACTGGTTGCAGTGAAATCATGGACACATTGTTCTATCTTATTGCTATGTACAAATAGAACAATGTGTCTATGATTTCAGTGCAACCAGCAAATTGCAAGTGAAATTGCATGCAATGTTGCGACGTGTAAAGGTACCCTTACACTTTTTCATCTCACATATAATTACTGGTGCATCTCAATGAATTAGAATATAATCATAAAGTTCAGTAATTCAATACATAAAGTGAAACACATATATTATATAGGGTCATTACACACAGAGTGATCTATTTCAAGTGTTTTTTCTGTAAATGTTGATGATTATGGCTTACAGCAAATGAAAACCCAAAGGTCCTTATTTCAGATAATTAAAGTAGGGAGGAGGAAGGGTTAATAGATGAAGAGACATCAAAGGACGAATATGGCTAGGGTCACATTTCCGTTTTGACCCTAGCCTGCCGGATTCCGGTTTTATCTTAGAACTTTTTCCAGCGCCGCATAGCGTTACCGCTATGCGGTGCTGGAAAACGCTGCCCTTAGTTACCCGCTGTTTACCTTAACGACCTGCCACACAGGCAGAGGCTCGGAGTGCGCTTTACAGCGCCGCACAGGAAACCGTTGCAGACAGCGTTTCCTGTGCGGCGCTGTAAAGTGCACTCCAAGTCGCTGCCTGTGTGACAGGTCGTTAAGGTAAACAGCGGGTAACTAAGGGCAGCGTTTTCCAGCACCGCATAGCGGTAACGCTATGCGGCGCTGGAAAAAGTTCTAAGATAAAATCGGAATCCGGCAGGCTAGAGTGATAACGCAAATGTGACCCTGGCCTATAATATTGATTTATTAGTCATTTATTTATTATTTATTATTATTTATTTATTTATTAAGTTATTTATTAGCTCCCAGAAATGCCCTCAAACATGGCAATATTACATTGATTTTAGATAATATTCTAATTCATTGTGATGCATTGGTATATACTTATAAAACAAACGTCATATAACACCGCTCTCCAAATATTAGAAGGAAGGAGACGTTTCGACCAAGTCCTTTGTAGGTTTATTGGTTATTAGCATTTATTTGGGACATAGTAGGTGATGGGGTATGCGCAGGTTACTCCTGAAAAGCAGAGGACATGAACTGTCTTCATTAACCTCTGCAGCTCTGATCTGAACAGGGGGTCTTTGCAGTCTTGGCCTCCCTATGCAGAAGGAGGAGTTAAATGTAAGGAAGCTGAGAGTAAAGGATATATTGGATGTGAAGATTGAAAAGGTGAGCTAGGCATGTGGCATGAGCATGTGACTTGTTCGGAGAGGTATTTACAAGGTGCCTGAGAAGGTAATTAGCACCCAGAGCAGGCAGCAGGAAGTACTTTTGGTCACCTCCAATGAAGAATTTGTAATGAGCTGGAGGGCCTGATTTTCAATGGATGATTTGGCCAGAACAATAGCCCCAAACAGAACAGAGTAAAAGGCTTACAAATGGTAACCTTAGAGGCAGTGGGCTCTTTTCCCATCAGTTTAAATCAGTTTTCTAGTCGATAACATTTTAAACTTTTACATGACAAGTGGTTTTAGTGTAAGAGAAACTTAAGTGAAGAATTCAAGGCGAGTATGCAGAACTATTTAGCCGCATTGGAGAAAGCCAATATCCATGAGTAATATTTCATAGACTGCATGCTTCTAGTCCATGAGAGTTTTGCTGGCAGAGTAAACATCTTGTCCATCAGCAAATGACATAACATTTGAGCTGGTAATAGACAGCATTATCACACAGACTCCTTGCTTGCTGAATCATGTACAGAAGCAAGATAATCTGCCATGCAACATATTGTTTCCTAGGGAATTACATAACAGATTATTATTTCTCATGCGCTTCTCCTGTGTCGATATCTTTAATGGCCACAACAAAGTTAAAAAGATTTATTGAAAAAATAGCAAAAAGGAAATAAGAATTATTTATCAGATCTAAGAATTACAATCTGCAAATATGATAATTTTTGTGCAAAATTAATTGTCATCTTCAGCCCCCTTTCTACTAAGGTTATGTTCCCACAATGAGCATTTAAGTAGTTTTTCATGTTGCATGTTTCTTCACCAGTTAGGTAAACTATCCTACTTGTGGTTTTTATTGTGCTTTTTTACATCCTTTTTTTCATATCTGTGATGCCATACTTGTTTTTTTTTATCTCTTTATGGTATGTCATGTTTTAAGTTAAGCTTCATTGTTTTTAATACTTACTGGTGTTTGGCTTTGACAAAGCTTTATTGACAGTCTTGTACAGATTGCATTCCTTTTTTACTGCTTTGGAAACACATTAAAACGTATATACATTTTTTAGCTTTGGATTTTACGCGTCTGATGCAAGTCTATGAGGAAAATCTGCCCATAAAACTCTGCACACTCACTTAAGAAATTCACAAGTTGCAGCTTTTAAACACGCACCGCAGGTCAGTTTATGCTGTGTAAAAATAACACAGTGGGCATGAGATTTCTATAAATCAGGATTTGTGAGATGTTGCACTTTTTGCAAAGCAAAAAATACTCATCAAAAACTCATCATAGGAACATAACCTAATGTGTGCTCTGCATCGTGACATCCTACAATAAGTATATCATGGTTATTCTGAACGGACAACATTTTTCAAATATGACCAATATCATACTATCTACTAATATAATTGTGCTGTCCCATCTGTCACTTCCGGTGTCAGATTGGCCTCCTATCATGCGCCTGTGGTTTCCATCATATTTGCACGCCCAAGTGATAGGTGTGTAAATATGGTGCCTACTGGAGATACTGCCAAAATGTGCAGTAGAGCTAGCATTGCCGAATGGTCCTCTACATCACCGATGGACATCACCATGTTTGTGCATGCGCACTTACTCAGACGGTCACCATCTTTGTATACCCAAGTGTCCAAAGATGGCAGCGCCATGACTTGGTGCATGCATGCACACTTACTCACAT
The DNA here is from genome assembly GCA_033576535.1 of Allobates femoralis. NCBI lineage: Eukaryota > Metazoa > Chordata > Amphibia > Anura > Aromobatidae > Allobates > Allobates femoralis. Next base: position 174,931,719 of record JARQOC010000001.1, read on the forward strand.
GGCTGCCATCTTTGAACACCTGGATACACAAAGATTGTCTATCCACCTAAGTGAATGAGCATGTGTGTGATGGATCACGTACGCTGCCACCATCTTTGAACAAGATGAAACAAAGCACAGGGGAGCAGATACAGCACACAGAGGTCCAGAGAAAGAGCACAGGAGGACAGAAAGAGTGTACTGGTATGCAGAGAGAGTGCACATGGGGAACAGAGAGAGCTTGATGAAGGGGCGAGTGCACAAGGGGAGAGAGAGAGCGCACAGGAAGGAGACAGCTCAAAGAAGAGAGTATACAAGAAGAGAAGACAGCACAGATGGGGAGAGACAGTACACAGGGAGAGACAGCTCAAAGGAGAGAGCACAGACGGGTGGGAGATTACACACAGGGGGTGAGTGCACAGGTGGAAGAGAGCTCAAAGGAGAGAGTACATGAGGGGAGAATACAGCTCAGGGGGTGAGAAAGAGCACACAGGGGAGAGAGAGAGCATACAGAGGGGAGAGCAAACAGGGATGATGGTGAACGGGGAAGAGATGGCCACTGCCCCCAGCACCACAGAGCCCGCCCCCATTGCTATGTCACCGCCATCCTGATGCAATAGCATTGGGCCACATCTAGTGTGGTAATAAATCTGCAACTCTTCTTCATAGCTCAAAGTTTCAAAGATTACACTGATCAACAAATTTCACAAAAGTCATGTTACTGAAATAAAATTACTCATTTCTTATCAATTTTTATATTCTCAACATGAATATGAGAGTCAAAATGCTAAATTGGCTGTAGTTTATTTGCAATCTGCAATTATAGTTTACCAGAGATGAGAGATGTTTGACATGTTCGCCAATTTCAAATTCGACCTGTATTGGGCTATGTTCAAGTCATTCGACAAATGTAAACGATTTGCTAAAAATTTGCTAATTTGCGGTTATGTTCGATAACGGTTCATTGACCAAAAGCATTACTGACTTTTCACAGTAATGCTTTTGTTCAATGTTAATATGAGTTTCAGTGTCTAAGAACAGTGGGCGGGAAAGGGGGGCTGGGGAGAGGTCTGTGGTCAACTAATGCAGATCTCTTTTTTCCTTCTCGCACTTACTGTGGGTGGTCCGGTCTGTCAGCCTATCAGCACACATAGCGCAAAGTGCACTTTTTGCACACAAGGGCTTGTGTCACGTCCTTGCCATATAAGAACCGGTCATTTTCCCTTTTCACCATTTTATCAGTGTTGGAGCTCAGTGTCAGACACCGCTGCTGCTGTGTGCGCTACAAAGATAGTTAGATAGTGATTCCATTCAAAGTTAGATAGAGAGATGGTAGGTTTAGAGACTACTTCCAAGAACAGGCCTTTTTAGGGTTTAAAAGCACTAGGCAGGTCTGTTCCAGTGCTTAGCAAGCATTTTTTACAGCATCTGGCAAAATCTAGCCAAGTAAATCCTTTTTGGCTAGTAGCAGCATGTGCCAGGCACTGATGTAGCACTATTGTTAAGAAAGCTACACCTCCTGTGTTTACTAGCCTTTTTTACTGCATCTAGCCAAGTAAATGCTTTTTGGCTAGTAGTAGTGTGTGTCAGGCACTGGTGTAGCCCTGTTGTGAAGAAAGCTACACCTCCTGTGTTTACTAGCCTTTTTTTTACTGCATCTAGCCAAGCAAATCCCTTTTGGCTAGTAGCAGTGTGTGTCAGGCACTGGTGTAGCACTGTTGTGAAGAAAGCTACACCTCCTGTGTTTACTAACCTTTTTTTTTACTGCATCTAGCCAAGCAAATCCTTTTAGGCTAGTAGCAGTGTGTGCCAGGCACTGGTGTAGCACTGTTGTGAAAAAAGCTACACCTCCTGTGTTTACTAGCTTTTTTTTTTTACTGAATCTAGCCAAGCAAATCCTTTTTGGCTAGTAGCAATGTTTGGATAGGTAGCTGTGGTCCAGTGTTCTGTTGAAATCTACCGCAACACAGTGCAGAAAACACTTTTGTTTTGCATCTGCCCAAACCTACTTACCAAAAACTATTTAGGGTAGTACAACAGTTTAACTAAGTAACTGCAGTCCAGTGTTCTGTTGCAATCTACCACCACAGAGCGCAGAAAACTCTTTTGTATTCCATCTGCCCAAACTTACTTACCAAAACCTATTTAGGGTTTACCACTGTTTCACTAGGTAGCTGTGGTCCAGAAGTGGAAACACCTGCTGGTGTTGAGCGCCGTCAGACATCGAGAGCACCACCTTTTTATGAATACGACATAACATGTCCGCCTGCACCTCCCTCACAGACCAGCAGTTTGTCTGGGACACGCTAATCAACCCTGTCTCTGCGCAGCAGCCAGCCCTCGGTCCCTCAGATGTGGACAAATAAAATACTATTTCCTCCTACCCATGCTAAGAGGTTGCATTTCATCATCTGCAAGCAGTTGGCTATGGAAATGCTGCCAATCCGGCTGGTGGATACAGAGGATTTTCGAGACCTTATGGCCGTCGCAGTGCCCCAGAACCATATGCCCAGTCACCACTACTTCTCAAAGAAAGCTGTGCCTGCGCTACACCAGCATGTCGCACACAACATCACCACTTCCTTGAGAAACTCTGTGTGTGACAGGGTGCATTGCTCCACAGACACTTGGATGAGTAAGCATGGACAGGGGCATTACGTGTCGCTGACTGTGCACTGGGTGACTTTGGTGACAGCAGGTCTTACCATCCCCATGGGTTGTGCGTCAAACCGCTGTATCTAGAAGTTCCTCCACTTCTGCTTCCTCCACTTCTTCTAGGTCCTCCACCTGAGCCCAAAGCCTATCTGGTAATGTGACCCACGTTCAAACTATGCAGAAGGAATCCAGCACACCTTATTATGCTGTCAGCATGGCTCAACACCATCAGGCGGTGTTTATGTTAAAATGTCTGGGATATGTGAGTCACACAGCTCAGGAGCTGTGGTCAGCTCTGGAGATCGAATTTAATCAATGGTTGTCTCCACTGAACCTGCAGTCAGGTAAGGTCGTATGCGACAATTCTGCAAACCTGGGTGCGACCCTGTGTCAGGGTAAGGTGACACAAGTGCCTTGTATGGCTCATGTCTTGAACCTGGTCGTCCAGCAATTTCTTGCCCACTATCCAGGCCGAGATGCGCTTCTGCAGAGGGCATGGTTGTTGTGTAGTCACTTCCGCCGTTCGCATCCCGCAGCTCAATGACTTGCATCACTACAGAACTCTTTCGGCCTGCAGGTTTACCACCTGAAAAGCGATGTGCCGACACGAGAAAATTCCACTCTGCACATGTTGCAGCGACTGTGGCAACTGCGACAAGCCCTGGTGCAGTAAGTTATGATGTATAGCCTGGGCAAACGTGATCCAGAGGTGGGGCAAATCATGCTGCTGGAGTGGTCTCAGATCAAGGACCTCTGCACCCTTCTGCAGAGTTTTGAAATGGCTACTAAGATGTTTAGCGCTGACGATGCCATTATCAGCATGACTATTACAGTCATCTACATGTTGGAGCACACTTTAACCTGTATTCGGAGTCAGGTGGTGGGCCAAGAGTAAGGAGATGAAGTAGAGGAGGAGGCGTAAGCGGAAGGGATAAAAAGATTTCAAAGGTCCAGATGGTCGGCAGCACCAGGGCGGCTGACATGGGAGGGTGGGGGAAAGGAAACGAGGGCACATGATAGCAGTCAAACTGTTGATGAAGGTGCAGGAGCCAAGGAAGAAATGGAGGACAAACAGGCGATGGGCATGGCAAGACTCAGCAGATGAGGGAGATCTTGATCACATTTCTGTTGTGCGAGGTTGTGGGGAGAGGGCAGAGGAAGCAAGCATGAATGTTACCCCGCTGCCAATAACATAACAAGGACTTGGGCCTCCTGAATGCGCAAGACACATGAGTGCCTTCTTGCTGCAACACCTGCAACATGATCCTCGGATTGTTAGAATTCAAAGTAATGCTGACTACTGGGTTGCCACACTGCTACATTCCCGGTACAAGAGTAAATTTGGCCAAATCCTCTCTGCCCTAGAAAGGGAGGCATGCATGCAGGAGTATCAACAGAAGCTTTTACACAATCTTAGTACTGCTTTTCCCCAAAACACCAGTGGTGCACATAGTGAATATCGCAGTTCTACCTTTCCAACCCGGGGAACGTCGAGTCGTCATCACCCAAACGTTAACAGTAACAGTATATCTGGTACCAGCAATTTTGTACAATCGTTTCACTTTTTTTTTAGACCATGCTTTGCAATGCCAGAAGAGAGAACAAGTCTGACACTTAGTGAATGCCTAGAGAGGATGGTACAGGAATATCTACAGCTGAATATCGATGCCATTACTGTGGAACTGGTCCCTTGTGCATTTTGGACTTCTAAACTGGAAAAATGCCCTGATCTCGCCACTCATGCCTTGGAGAATTTGTTATGCCCCGCAGCCAGCATTCTCTCTGAACGAGTCTTCAGCGTAGCTGGTAGTGTGCTGATGGATAAGGCTGTGGTCACAGTACCATTTTTCACATGCATTTTTGGAGACCTGCGTTTTCAAAAACGCATGTAAAAAACGCACCCATAGGCCCCCATGTTAAAAAACGCATGCCCTAATAGCCAAAAAGCATGTGTGACTGTCCCATGCATTTTTTGAGCATATACAAAAACGCATGCGTTTTTGTAGAAAACGCATGCGTTTTTATAACATGGGTTCCTATGGAAAACGCATGCAAAAACGCATGTACAGTTAGTACCTTTTAGTGCCATTCAAAAACGCATGCGTTTCCCATAGGAGCCCATGTTAAAAAAAACGCATGCGTTTTTCCAGAAACGCATGCGTTTTTTAACATGGGCTCCTATGGGAAACGCATGCGTTTTTGAATGGCACTAAAAGGTACTAACTGTACATGCGTTTTTGCATGCGTTTTCCATAGGAACCCATGTTATAAAAACGCATGCGTTTTCTACAAAAACGCATGCGTTTTTCAAAACGCTCAAAAAAATACTACAAGCACTATTTTTAGGTGCAGATTCAAAAACGCACCCAAAAACGCAGGGAGCCATCACACACCTTACAAAACTCATGCTGACATGAAAAAAAGCATGAGTTTTGTTAAATCACTTAAAAAAACGCATGGCAACTGTGACCACAGCCTAAGCGCACGCGGCTGTCCAGTGAAAGTGTAGAAAGACTAACGTTTATCAAGATGAGCAAGTCATTGATCCGCAAGGACTTTTCCACCACTGTGTCAGCCTGGGGAGACTAAACGCTTGTGTACTTTTCAATGCGCTGCATTAAACTCCCCATTTCAATATTTCAACTTTGGAGCAATTGATGCCACTTAAGTGGTGGCTGTGCCTAATTTTTTTTTTAAATGGAGACTGTTGTTGAGGTCTCCATGCTGTTTGTTGCTTGACTTGAGTAGGGCTCTCTGAGCTCAATACCTATCCCTGACACTCCTGCCCCTGTTTCTGAATATCCAACCTTTTTGTCCATCGAACCAGTGATTAACAAATTTGCGGTATACACATCCACCATTTTTGGTTGCTTAAAAGCAGTGATTACTCCATCTCTCTTAATGTTTGCGTAGACTTATTTTGGGCATCAGACCAGGTTTTGGCAAATGTGCTGTATACACATGAATATTTTTTAGGCCCTTAAAAGCATTGTTTGCTCAATCTCACTTGTCTACTGGGCCTATACAGGTCACTGACCTACCTGACTAGTTTTTCCTGTAATACTCCACAAAACTTATAGTTGTTCTACCTGTGTGTGGCAGGGCATAATATTGATGGGAGCATTGCATGAGCTTTGAGTTTATCTGGCCTAATAGGCCTAAATAGGTCACTGACCTAGCTGACTAGTATTTTCTCTAATATTTCATGAAACTAATACTTGTCCCACCTGTGTGTGGTCGGGCATAAAATTGATGGGAGCACTTGCATGAGCTTTGAGTTTATCCGGCCCACTAGGCCTAAACAGGTAACTGACCTACCTGACTATTTTTTTCGGTAATATTCCACAAAACTTATAGTTGTCCCACCTGTGTGTGGCAGGGCATAATATTAATGGGAGTGCTTGCATGAGCTTTCAGTTTATCCAGCCCATTAGGCCTAAACAGGTCACTGACCTACGTCTCTATTATTTCCTGTTATACTCCACAAAACTTATAGTTGTCCCACCTGTGTGTGGCAGGGCATAACATTGATGGGAGCACTTGCATGAGCTTTGAGTTTATCTGGCCCACTAGGCCTAAGCAGGTCACTGACCTACCTGACTAGTTTTTTTCGGTAATATTCCACAAAACGTATTGTTGTCCCACATCTGTGTGGCAGGGCATAACATTGATGGCTGTGCTTGCATGAGCTTTCAGTTTATCCGGCCCACTAGGCCTAAACAGGTCACTGACTTATCTGAAAATGAGGAAATGAGCAAACAAGTGATGTCACTTCCGGGACACCGGATTACATGCACTAACATGGTGGGACATAGAGCTCATATTTTTAAAGGTATTTAATCAGTGGTAATATGCAGCAAGTGTGCGGCAGGCCTCCTAATTAATGTATAAAGGGTTTGCTAAAGATTAAGTTCATAACATGTAAAGATGGAAAATAATTGCTGTATTTGCACATTATATGCCACAGTGGAAGGTGTATGGCAAAGTTAGTGCACATTGTCTAGTTTTAGATTTTTGATGAAAATTGATTAATGATTGTATTGAAATGAGAGATGATGCATAAATATCTGGGTTGTGCCAGCTAGTGACTGCTGGGAAAAGGGTGTGTGGGCCTGAAAAGTAGTCATTTTGATCTCCAGGCCAGAAATAAAGGCATAAGATCTTCATCAACCATTGGAGTGCTGCAACTGCTTTCTTTTACCATATGTATAGGAGGCATTGAAGATTCCTTTGTTGATTGGCACCCATATTTGCTGTGCTGCTCTGTTTTTTCAGCATTTATCTATCTATCTATCTATCTATCTATCTATCTATCTATCTATGGCCTTGTTCACACACATGAGCTTTTTTGCCCATTTCTGCGTTTTTTGGGCTGTTAAAAAAAACGCAGGTGCGTTAACGCAGGGTGCACTTAAGTGTACATGCGTTTTTAGCTCAACTTGCGTTTTTCTCCCCCAGTCCAAAAAACGCTGCATGCAGCGTTTTTTGGGTGCTGGAAAAAAAACGCAGGGGTTGTTTCCAAAAACGCATGCATTTTTTTAACATGGGGCCCTATGGGAAACGCATGCGTTAACGCAGGGCACATATAGGCACCTGCGTTAACGCATGCATTAACGCTAGCGTTTTTAAAAGGCTCATTGAGGCACCCTGCGTTAACGCTTGCGTTTTTCCCTGCATTTTTGATGAAAAAATGACAAAGTCCAATAAGGATTCTAATCCTTTCAGACACACAAGGGACATTTTTTGGCACTCTTAAAAAAACTCATGTGGTTTTAGGAGTGCTAAAAAAAACGCAACTTGTTTGTGAACATGGCCCATCTCTAAAGAAATAAATCCAGGCAGCCCTCAAAAATAAAGCAAAAACGGACTTTAATAGCCCTTAAAGTGGCACAACATTTCGGCTTCTGGTAAGCCTTTCTCAACTATTTATATATATCTATGTATCTACTGTGAATGTTGGATATCTGTATCTATTGATGTACACACAATGTCATAATGTCTTGCCTATTCTTGTTTTTTTTTGCAAGTATTAAACTTTTCATGCAAAATGTACGTAAGACATTCAAAGTCTGTGTGGCCATATGACTCCCACATGACACGATAATAAATCACCCTATTGTGTCTTGCGGTTAGTGTGATATGTTGTTAAACCCCTTGTAAAGTTGTTTCCAATAAATGTATGAAAAATATACTTGCAGTTGTACATGTTCTTCTGCTTGTTGCCCAGACACTGTTCCGTTCATTTAGTTTTGTGTTCCTATGGATTCATCAATATTGCAAACAAATTTACTAATAGTAAAATCATTGAGTTATGACTTAAGGAGTTTATCCTAAATTTCTCGATTCATCTTACACTAGGCTAGAATCTATTTTGAAGATATGTTCTATAATCAATCTGTTGACTGAATCATAAAAGTATCCTTTTGTGAATGAATGAGAAGCATTTGTTCTATGAATGGATGTACTGTAGTATGTGTTTTTGGTTACATTTTACTGACTTAATATGTATGTTTTATCAGTGCAAATATGGGCAGCAAAAATGTGCAACTGCAAAAAGCAGCGCTATTACGCGGCGTGTGAACGTAGCCTCAGACTCAAAAATCACTGTGCATAGAGACGCTTGCAGCATTTTCTGTTCAACAGGTGAAATAAGCATTGATCATGTCACCAATTTTCTAAGTAAATATATTTCTAAAGGTGCTTTTGACATGAATTTCTCACCAGATGTCAGTAACAAGTCATCCAATCCACACAAAGAAATCAAGCCATAGATGTCGGCAAATTAAGTTATGTGTAATGGTACCTTTACACGCCGCTACAGAAGGTTGGAAACAACCGGGTGTCTCATGTGCACGAGCACGTAAAAACGGTTGAAAACGGTACCCGATACCGCCTTTACACGCCACTACAAAGTGCTCTACAGAAGGTTTAATCTATCTCTGGAGGCACCGCCGGGTGCCACAAGTTACCTTCTGTAGAGCACCTTCCCTCATTTACACGCCGCTACAGAAGATAATATGGGAGGACCTGGTGCAGCAGGGACAACACATAGGCGTGCCAGAATTGTGCATTAAGAGACGCTCGTACGATGATTGGACAATGCAATAGCATCATGATTGGCCAGCCAGCGCAGGAAGGCTGGCTAATACAGATGCTATTGCAATTGTTTAGTGTGACTGGTCAGCTCCTTAAATATGCCGCCCTATGCAGCGACAACCAGTCGTAACGCAGGAGCTTCCACCAATGATCGCTGAAGGGGGGCGGTTTCCCGGAGGCTGTGTCACGTCCTAAGGAGTTAACTAGGTGATGAAAAAACCTTCCTGTACCTCATTTAGACGCCGCTACCATCGGGTTGAAACCAACCTGTTTTAGAGCACTGCTCAAAAACAGGTGTCGACAGTGACGGGTGGCAACAACCTACTTTACACACCGCTACCTCGGGTTGATTTGACGGTGCAAGATACATTTGTCTCCGACACCCGGTTGTTTCCAACCTTCCGTAGCGGCGTGTAAAGGTACCATAATAATTAGAAATGACACCCTTCAGAAAACCCTGCCGAAATGCGTATACTGGGCGCTATATTATTAATTATGCACCTTTCTGATCATTATTATGACTATTATTTATGATAGATGCATTTTTACTCATCAGTACTGCAATGTTTTTTATGGTAATAGTCTTATTTACCTTGGCACACATATATAAGAGTTGGTTTGCTAAACTCATATTTTTTTGCATTAAGCACTTATTTTCATAGCAAATAATCTTATGTTGTTTTGTGTTTTATTAAGTGTGGGCTTTTTTTTATTACAAAAACAAATTACACTTACATTTTTTCACATATGTTTTGATTGCATTTTCACTTGTATACTTTACCTTTTTTTAATAATCAAAAAAAGTCCTGTTCACTGGGCACTGCTAAGTTAGGAGAAGTGCTTATTTTTTCATATGGGTATATGCGAGGTGGGGCATTGCTGGCCGCCTCTGGGTGCCCGCTATATATCACATCAATAATAGCATAAAAAGAAAAAAGATAGCGGCACTCACCGGGCGTGTTTCAAAGGTGCTCAGACATTGAGGTCCGTGGAAGGGGTAGGAGCCCCGAAACGGAGATCCGTCATCTCTGCTGTCTCTGCACCCCCTCCCTCCTGAGTGGGACCCTGGAATGAGGGTACCCAAATAAAGCACCTTTGAAACACGCCCGGTGAGTGCCGCTATCTTTTTTCTTTTTACCTTTTTTTACATATGCAATATATTTATTATGGAGTTCTAGCATTAATGATAGTATTTTATCAGATGATTTTTTTTATCCCATTCTATACATCCATTATTTATAAAAAAAATCATTTTGTTGATGAATTTGATGAATTAATACATTTTGCAAACATTATTCATGAATGTGTAGCTTATATTTTTACAGGTTTTGTATCTTTGCCAGATACGTTCAGACTACATTGGTATACATGTAATGTTTATATTATCCTGGGTGGCTCTGCGGTGGTCTGGCAACCATATATATAGGTTTTATAATCACCAGTATCAGTAAAAAACATTCAATCCACACAGGTAAAGAAATCAAACCGTAGATGTCCACAAATTAAGTTATGCATAATAATTAGAAATGACACAATGAAAAAGTATTGAACGCATGACGAAGGTGCGAAAAGACATGGAAAGTCGTGAAACCAACTAAAATCTATCAGTGTACACCGGACCCGTAGAAGCGGGACATCCTGCGAAGCGGTCACTGTCGGTCCTAGCACCTCCCTCCCTGTATCATGCGCCTGCTGCTGTAATTTTTTTATTAAATTAATCAGCTGCAAACTGGAATGCTGAGTGCCGCCATCTTTTTTTCTTTGGATATATGGTCTTGAACTCTGGCTGAGCAACAGGAGATTCCACAGCACGTCACCTCTACAGGAGTTTACAAGTAACACTGTTAACAGGTCAGTGCCCGGTTTTCATTTCTATGCTTGAATCTAAAATCTATCAGTAAATACAAAGAAATCCTGCCACTTAGTAAAAAATAATATCTGCAGGTTCAACTGATGGCCTATAAGTAAGTGTCTCATTATCAAGGTGCCACACAAGAAACATCTCATGATGGGTAAAACAAGTGAGCTGTCTCAACACCTTTGCAACCTTATTATATCAAAACATACTGATGGCATTGGTTACATAATCTCTAATCTCATGAGGTTTCCAGTGAGCACTGTTGGGGCCATAATCCAGAAGCGGAAAGAACATAGCTTCATCATAAACCAGCTACAACCAGGTGCTCTCTGCAAAATTTCAGACAGTGGAGCCATTATCAGCAGTTTTGTCCAAGAGCCAGTAACCTCCTGTGGAGAGCCACAGACCTGGAATCCAAAGGGTTAACAGAAAGTGCTGGGTTTCATAGATCCACCGCGCTGACCTCCAGTGAAGACAAACAGAGTGATGTATAAAACTCTGTTTAATGGGTAATTTGCCTACCGGTTTCGTGATTTCAGTTATCACTTCATCAGGGCATCAAGAGCAGCAGTATTAACAAGATGCCCATCTACAGCCGGATTACTGGTTCCGAAGCTTGGAGTCGTTTATCACTGCCATGCAAACCAGGAGTGGAGGGACCGCTCTACAGGAGCACCCCACCGCCGCCGCCGCAAACAGAGCCGTCTTGCCAGCAAGAGTACCCACCAAAAGGACCCAGACTACCCCTCACACCGGAACGTACACACCGGCAGGGCAATATAAGTAGTCCCTTGTACCCGACCATGGCACTCAAAGGCGACATCGGCAACTCACTCAGAATAAGTTAGAATGGAGGAACACCGCGGAGCTCTGAGAAACACTGGTCATTGCTGAGTCCACCCGGTCCGTTACCCGTTAACTGTATACCATGTATCACTTGCTGGTTGCAGTAAAGTACCCGTTACAGAGACTATCAGTGTCCGTACGTTTTTCAGAATTGTCCATCTCCGCATGCTAGAAGTACTGCAGCTGCCTCACAACATCTTGTGCAGCTCCTGGCTCCGGGGACTCCCGCTCGTCCTGTGGGGAGCGTTCCATCTTGCTGCATCCCATCCCCCGGAGGCCCAAGCAGCGCCAGTGGACATCACTGGAACTCTCACAGGTGGCGTCACGACAGAATTAACCCCTAAACTGTTCAGCCAACCCTTTTGGTTCTGGACCACTGGGCCCCACAGCCGCAGGCGCGGTTCCCGTGATAAGGAGGAGAAGAAATGCCTGCAACGTGTAGAACCCGGCCACGGTGAGTCAGAATTTTTGGCGTCACGAACAGGATACGAACAGGCCCGTTCCTTAACGGGTATAGTGTGCTTTAAAAGAACTTTATTTCATCAAAAAGGACTTTGCTCGTCCCAAAAGAACTTTTCCCGTCTTTTCACCATTGGGCCAAGATGGCGACCAAGATGGCGGTCCCCACCATGTGAACCACCACGTGCAGGCCCAGGGGTGAGCCACCGCTCCTCTTCGTGGGTGGGCCAAGGCAAAGGTGCCAAAACCATTGTCCGCCCCGAGTGCTGGAAACAACCACGGGGGTGGGCCAAAGACATTTTCCCACCTATGGACTACAAAACCCCCCAGAAAGTGGGAGTGTCAGAGGCTTTTTCCACCAGCTCTTCACAAGAACGGTTGCCGGTTTGGACGGGTGTGGTTCTCCTAACAAGGACAATGACCAGCATGAAGCTCCACCAGTTGATGCAGGAGGTCGAGGCGGAGGCCAGAGCAGCCATAGGCCATCCGGGCCCGGGTCCCGTCCTCACAATAGACGGAAACCCCGATTTCTGGCAAGAGGCGCTGCAAGACCTCTGGGTGAGACTTATGGAAACGACAGAGTGGACGATCCGCAGCTGGAGTGCGGGTCTGGCTAGCCGACTCCACCGTGCTATCCAGCAAGGACTTGCAAACGATCCCACTTCAGAACCGGAAAGCAGCTCCTGTTCCACCACCTCACCAGTGCCAACCACCTGTCCTGCCTCATCACCAGAGCCCGTGAACTGTGTTATCCCACTGGAGACCATGACCAACCCCATTCCAGGGTCAGAGACCACAACCGAACCCGTTCCAGAGCCGGAGCTTGAAAATTGCTCCACCACCAAAGCCGACACCTGTTTGGTTCCTGCAGAGGAACCCACTACCAGTCTCACCACCATAGAACCAGAGACTGTGACCTGTTTATTTCCAGACCCGGAGGCCCACTCTGAAACTACAGAGGCCTACCCGGTTACCGGAGCAGAAACAACGCTACCACTTGAAAGTGCTGAAGCTGCAGACGAGGAGGCATACAGCCTGGAAGCCCTGCAGGATGACCCCTGAGAGGACTCCGCAGCACCAGCGCCCATCTGTCCGGAAGAATCCGATCCAGCCTCTCTACCAGCAGTGCAGCCCGATGTGATCGTCGAAGGAGTGGAGGAAGAGGATGACGAGACTCAGAGCATCCATGAGGACCTCTATCACACCGGTTGTGCGTGGGGAGATACCGAGGAACCTCTGGCCGAGCAATCAGCTCGGGTACACTGGTCGGGTGCAGCCGCGGCGCCTTCCCCTGTGCCGTTTACCCGGGTGCCCATCCAGACTTCCCGCCAAGGTCAAGCTTACCAGCAGCCCCTGCATCGCAATGACTACGTCCATACCCCGGTTCGTACAGACGACGATGTACGTCGGCTCCGCCGCGCGGAGTGGCGAGCTCATGAGCGGGCTAACATGGAAACCAGTGCCGAGGCTCGTCGTCAACCCCCGTTACCTGATGAACTTCGCAAGGAAGGTAGAGTGACCTCGTTCAACCTATCTACCGGGTGGGGTTTTGCCAGGGAGGAGGGTGTGCATGAAGAGGTGTTTGTGGGGCGGCGCGATGTGGAACCACATTTACCGAAGGGACATCCTGACCGCGACTTGTATAGAGGAGACATTATCACTTATGAGCGACATGCCTGCTATGATGGTTGGTTTGCTATACGAGTGCGTAATTGTTCTCTCCATAAGTAACTTTGTGTGAATTTTAAAAGTGACTCTTCCCCGTTTAACCGCCAGAAGCGCGGCCTGGCGGCAAAAGCCCTGGACTTGCATTAAGGACAGTAGACCGCCCGCCGGGTCCGCAGTGGTTAACCCGTTCATATCGGTTTTGTTTATATGCAACTGCTTAAACAAAAATGCATACCTGTTATTAATAAAAGTGTTTCTTTTGTTTCTGTTATAAAAATAATAAAAATATCTCTGTAATGTTGGGTTGCGTGACACTTGGGGACAAGCGTAATTCACCAAGGGGAGTGTGGCGCCCCGCAACAAGTGCATCACAGGAGTGTATTGCAGCCCAGACAGCAGCAGCAATATTCTCTGACTAAGCAATGACATGGATAAAACTCAGAGCTCCATACCCTACATGCACATCAGAATAGAGGGCTAATAAGGTCCTGGTGGGCGGAGTGTAGGTGTAGTGTGTTAGTGGAACAAGTTAGTGCAGAAAGTTAGTAAGAACGAGATCTGCAATGTAGGAGAAGGAGGAAGCAGACGGTGGCCAGGAAGAACATAGGAGAGGGGGCCCTGCACAGTTCCGTGCAGCCCCTAGGCCACCACCACCCCCGGTTAGGCGTCATTACCCCGGTGCCTCAACAACCGGACCCTGGGCGAATGCATACGGGTCAAACACCACCCATGCCCATCTACAGCCGGATTACTGGTTCCGAAGCTGGGAGTCGTTTATCACTGCCATGCAAACCAGGAGTGGAGGGACCGCTCTACAGGAGCACCCCATCGCCGCCGCAAACAGAGCCGTCTTGCCAGTTGAGTACCCACATAAAGACCCAGACTACCCCTCACACCGGAACGTACACACCGGCAGGGCAATATAAGTAGTCCCTTGTACCCGACCTTGGCACTCAAAGGCGACATCGGCAACTCACTCAGAATAAGTTAGAATGGAGGAACACAGCGTGGCTCTGAGAAACACTGGTCATTGCTGAGTCCACCCGGTCCATTACCCGTTAACTGTATACCATGTATCACTTGTTGGTTGCAGTAAAGTACCCGTTACAGAGACTATCAGTGTCCGTGCCTTTTTCAGAACTGTCCATCTCCGCATGCTAGAAGTACTGCAGCTGCCTCACAATATTTTGTGCAGCTCCTGGCTCTGGGGACTCCCGCTCGTCTTGTGGGGAGCGTTCCATCTTGCTGCATCCCATCCCCCGGAGGCCCAAGCAGCGCCGGTGGACATCACCGGAACTCTCACAGGTGGCGTCACGACAGAATTAACCCCTAAACTGTTCAGCCAACCCTTTTGGTTCTGGACCACCGGGCCCCACAGCCGCAGGCGCGGTTCCCGTGACAAGGAGGAGAAGAAAGGCCTGCAATGTGTAGCACCCGGCCACGGTGAGTCATATGTATGCTCACCAAGCAAGACAACATTGCTGAACAAAAAGCATGTTCAAGTGTGTTTTAAAGTTTACTCAACAACATTTAGACAATCCTGTGAAATACTGGGAGAATAAAGTTTGTTAAGATGAGACGAATTTAGAGATTTGCAAGTATGGGACCTTGACATGGGTTGTGAGCTTGCATATTTGGCCAAAATATGTACCAATACCTCAAATAATTTATACATCATTTTCATCTTTTTATAGCACTTTATTAATTTGTTTTTCATTTTTATGCAAGATACAGCCATGCTTGTTACTGTTGTTTGTTTGAATTGGGGTGTCGATCATGTGGGGTGTACTTTAATAGTTTTGGGAAGTCCGCCTGATGTAATAGCATAGGTATCATCAATAACCTGTAAGTCGGACACTCGGCATCACATGTACCTGTGTTAGGGCCCTTTCACATCAGCGGTAATCGCTGATCACGGCAGTTGCGGTGAAAATAACGCAACTGCCGCGGTTCACCTGCAGCAAGCCCCATGCAATGTCTATGGGGCTTGCGGTAGGTGCGGCAAGTGAGGTATAGTTGTGGTTTCGGCAATTGTGGCAGATGCGGCTGTGAAAAAAAAACGCGGTTAGCCACGTTTTTTTTCGCGGCTTCATCTGGCGCAAGTGCCGAAACCGCACTTGCCGCACCTGCCGTACACTTACCCCAAGCCCCATAGACATTGCATGGGGCTTGCCGCAAGTGAACCGCAAGTGCAGCCGTTATGTGGTAAATGCAGCAGTTGCATTTTTTTCAATGCAACTGCTGCGATCAGCGATTACCGCTGATGTGAAAAGGCCCTTACTGGCACACCATGCAAGCCTCTTCTCTGTGCATGTTTAATACTAGCCTCCTCCATTAATTGATAGGTTGTGAGTGGTCATTTAAATTTCAAAGCTCGTTTAGACTAGCAGGAATACATGGCTAAGTGTACATAAGATGGGTATGTAGTAGAGCCCCCAGCCCCTGTGCTCCTGAGGGAGTTGGACTATGAAACATGTGTAGGGGCTGAGGCATACTGGCTCTGTTTCATATCCATCAAATGCACTCCTGCCATTTTAAAGGTAGATACTATAATAATAATAATAATATTAAATTTTATTCTTATATAGCACCAATAATTCCACAGTGCTTTAAAAACATCAACAACACTGTCCCTATTGGGGCTCACTATCTAAATATCCTTTCACTATCTATTTGGAGTTTGGGAGGAAACTGGAGAACCCAGAAGAAACCTATGCAAAGAGGAGAACATACAAACTCCTTGCAGATGTTAATCACCTTATTATTGGTTGAATATTAGCGAACATTTCTATGTATCTGTACACGTGTGTCACTGGGCTGTATCTCCCTACTTTAGATAGTTATTGTGCCATAATATTCATTCGTCTATGATTACTAAATATCTATAGCAACCAATTGTGCTGTTGTCAGTCCAATATTAGACCCGGCCACTATGAATTTCTAGTAAACATAAAAAACCTCCAGACAGAGAAAAACATTTTTATTAGAAATAAATACATTTAGGGATTCCATCATTAATTACAAAAAAAAACCTCCCTCCGACATAATCCAAATACGAACATCTTCAGCTCTGCTTCATCTCTGCAAAAAGACACACACACATACACACTGACAGCTGGGTGCCATGGGAAAGGTAAGCTGAGTTCACTGCGGAGCCCCGTCAACAGTGAACTCAGGTAACCCTATGAACAGCATCACACGGCACACCAATCATCGACTTAAATTGGTTGCTTCTAAAGCTAAGCCCCTAAGGGTACCGTCACACGTGGAGATCTCCCGGGCGATGCCGTAGGCGACGCACGTGCACGCGCACGCATTTGCTTGTCGCCTGAGGTCGCCGTCGCTCATTTACACTAGGCGACGCTCGGGCGACAACTTAGGCAACGCTCGGGCGACAACCCGACCGGAAATTGCCTGAGCGTCGCCCAAGGCCCACGGGCGATCAAATCGCTGGTCGCCGCTTCTGCGTCACACAGAGCCACCATATTAGCGATGTGAGCGTAAATTTAAGCTGCATTTCGGAGATAGGTGTTAACATAATGTTGTGTGACGCTTTGAAGACGTGTGATTGGTCATTATTTTAATGTCCTTCCTTGTTCGCCGCACCACAATAGACAACTCTCGTGTGATGTGTCGCGGATTATTGCTATATGCATTGGCGTTGCCAAGAAGGCAAAGCATTACGCTCGTGTGACGTTTTAAATTGTACAGTAAATATGTACAGCGCTTTTGTTAAGTCTGTTGTGCTATTGCGTTGTCTAATAAAATCGCTCTTGCTTTCTTGGTCTGGATAATATTGCAGCCTTGAAAGTATGTGTGTGCACAGATATTTTTGTGTTTGCAGTTATGGGATGTATATATCACCTATCATTTCCCTCTCCATGCAGACTAAGGCTACGTTCACACACTGCGTATTTTTACGCAGCTGCGCTTTTTTACGCGCGTATTTTGTGAAATATGCAGCTCCTTTCACACACTGCGTTTTTTTCTGCATTTTTCTCTGCGTTTTTTCAGAGCCCATTTATCATGTGGGCAATGGAAAAACGCAGAGTAAAACTGCAGAAAGAATTGACATGGTGATTCTTTTTATGCGCGCATTTTTGCAGTGAAAACGCGCGCGTAAAAAAAAGCACAAATACGCAGTGTGTGAATGGATTGTGTCAAAACCCATAGGTTTGGCTGGGCTGCTTATCCAGAATTGCGTTTTCACTGCAAAAAGCGTGTGTAAAAGAACCCAGCAAAAAACGCAGGTAAATACAGAAAACGCAGCAAAAAACGCAGAGAAGCAGCAAAATACGCAATGTGTGAACGTAGCCTTAATTTGGGATTTAATGACATTTGTGTTTCTGTTAAAGCACACATTTGTGGCACATCTCTCCTCACTTTTGAACACAGCCGCAAACAGAGGCGACATCAATGCGCTACTGTACAGTATGTACGCTCCTGGGTAATACACCTTTGGACGCACACATCATCAAATATGGCGCCGAGGAACAAGACAACCAATCATAACTCTCGAGCTGCCACCAATCCACGCAGACCGGCAGAGGTAGTAAATACGCCCTGAAACGCCTACAGGAATGGTATAGGCAATGTGTGCTGTCGCCTTTGACATCACTCATGAGATGTTACACAGGGCGATCAGCACACATCGCCCAAGAATGGTCGCCTGGTTTCACAGCTCTGATGTGAAACCAGGCGACCACTGCAGACGTGTCGCCGTTGCCCATTTACATTAGGCGACGCATTCGCGATATCGCCACGACAGGCCACGCCCGAGCGTCGCCTATGGCATCGCCCGGGAGATCGCCACGTGTGACGGTACCCTTAGTGTGTTGTGTTTTATTTCCAATAAAACATTTTTTCTCTGTCTTGTATTTTCTTTTTAAATGTTTACCAAAAATTAATGGAGGCTGGGTCTAATGGCCTGACACCATGAATTTCGGGCTAAGTTCTAGCTGACAATACAAAGCTGTCATTAACCCCATTATTACCCAGCATGCCACCGCCACCAGAGCCACTGGAAGACCTAGGTAAAGTGCCTGGAAATGATACTGCGGTTTTCAGTGTGAGGACCCAGAACGCTTAGGCTTTACCACGCCGAGAATCCCAGCCCTCAGCTGCCTGGATTTACCTTGGCTGGCGATCAAAAATAGGGTGAAGGTCACACATTTTTTTAAAATGATTTATTTCAATAATTTAAAAAATAGGCTTCCCAGTATTTTCATTGCCAGCCAAGGTAAAACCAGTCAGCTGGGGGTGGCAGCCCATAGCTGTCCACTTTATCTGCACTGAGAATCAAAAATACTGCGAAGCACTAAACTAACTTTTTCAATTATTTATTTATTTTTACAGTACTAAGATTTCAGTCAGTGGCTGAGGGACCCAACAGCCAATCATAGATGCTGTCACAGAGAATGGGCTGCTGGAGTAACCTCAAACTAGCCCATACATTCTAGCATCTAGAATGTATGGGTTTATTACAAATTACTCCAACAGCCAATCACAGACGCCCATTCTCTGTGACAGCTTCTGTGACATTCCCTGAGGAAGGAGTTGGGAGATAACTCCGAAACATGTTGGACTAATAAAGAAGAATCCTGTTTAATCCAGACATTCCCATGTGTCTGGTTTTTATCTCCATTAATTGAAGTGGCAGCGCGGACCCACGGTACTTTGTCCTACAAGCAGCTTCTGTGATTGGCTTTTCCAAACTCTGCAAAGAATATCCTGGAATTAAGGAGCGGTACATGCAGCTGGACAGCAGGACGTCAGGACGCAGGATGGCAGGACAGCAGTAATTATAATAATGATATTTGATAACTATGCGGTTTATATTACAGCCCCCTTGCCTTGTCCCAGAACTTTAAATTCCAAGTTCAGGGCTTGGACTCAAATTTGGCCCCAAACCTCGACTTTTAAAAAAGTCCGGGTGAGTCCACCGAACCCAAACATCGGCGGGTTCGCCCATCACTATTGGTGATTAGAGATGAGCGGTGTTCGACTCAAATTGTTCGCCAATCTGAAATTCGAGCTGTTTTTGGCGATGTTCGAGTCGTTCGTCGAATTAGAACAATTTGCTCTAAATTTGGCAGTTCGAGGTCATGTTCGATTTCAGTTCGATTTCAGTTCCGCAAGGTATATACATACATTGCGGAACTGAAATGAAGTAAACTCAAGGGTTAAAAATAAAAAAAATCAATACTCTAATCCATCCAGCGACGCTTCCAGCACTGCGTACCTGTCGGAGATGTGATCCCGGCAGTGTTTCCCCGTGAAATGACGAGTTCTCACGATAACTCGTCATGTGACTGGAAACCGCTGCCGAGATTATGACTTCACCACAGGTCCTACAAATCCTCATTACTATTCACTACTAGTGAGGATCTGGAGGACTTGCGGTGACGTCTTAATCCTGATAGCGGTTTCCGGTCACATGAGGAGTTCTCGCGATAACTCGTCATGTGACCGGAAACCACTGTCGGGATTATGACGTCACCGCTGCTCCTACAGATCCTCACTACTATTCACTACTCATGAGGGCCTGTAGGACCTGCGGTGACATCATAATCTCGGTAGCGGTTTCCGGTCACATGATGAGTTATCGCGAGAACTCGTCATTTCACCGGGAAACGCTGACGGGATCACATCTCCAACAGGTTGGCAGTGCTCGAAGCGTCGCTGGATGGATTAGAGAGGTGAGTATCGATTTTTTTTATTTTTAACCCTTGGTTTTCCTTCATTTCAGTTCGGAACTGAAATTGACCACCACTCTAGTGTTTTAGTGTGCTTGAGGGTGTTCGACGAACATTCGATGAACATTCGACAAACAAAATCTAATTCGAACACTAGGGTGGTGGCTCATCTCTATTGGTGATGTGTTCAGTGCTTATTTCACCCACTGTACATGAAGAGACGTCTGGGAACAAGATAAACAGTGCCAGAAAGAATAAAAAAATAATAAAAATGACACTAGGTATTTCAACTATCTATTTTATTTTATGGTGAGGTGGAGAGTGACTTTAAGGCATATTATATTTTAAATATAAGATGTCTCTAAGTAAGACTACTTGCTAAATAGGTGTTTGTTGAACATATTTGTTCAGCCTCACTAGCTACAGTATGTGACTATATAAAATGTTCTTTAGAGATAAATTTGCCAAAATATTACGAGTATTAAAATTACATGGTAATCTCTAATCGGGCTCTATTCTAGACCTAAATTTGTGGTGTTCTCCTGAACTTGGTGCTCTGTACAGTTTACAAATGAAGCTGAGCCAAGAAGGAGCCAAGCCTGTGAAAATATTCTGTGAACACTTCCTTGTTGTCATAGTGATGTTGTATTTCACAGTTGGGATTTATTCATATACATTCAACTTTAAAGATTCGGATTAGCTGTTGACTGGCATCGCTGAGTTAGATCATTTATTTGGCACTCAGTATAATGAGCATTTGGCTGGGTCTATTAAGAGGTCAATATAGCAGGTGAGGACAGCAACTTTCCAGCTTTCAGCAGATCGCATTCAAATTAAGAGTTGGGTGGAATCTCAACACCAACCTTAGTAAGTCGTAAAGATCATCCAGATGAATATGGTAAAACTGTTTAAGAACAAATATTTGCTCATAAGAGTAGAATCATTTCACCAAGAGATTTGTGGTTGATGCTCTTTTTGGAGATGTGTCAATGAAATAAAAAAGTGTACATATTGCCATATGGATAGAAATTTGACTCACCGGTTCAATATTCTTAATTAATTAGGATGAATTAAAAAAAAAAGATTTTTGAAAGGTTTAAGAAAATCTTTCTGGTTGGCAAAACATGATTTAATCATTTGATTATGACATATGTAGAAGTTACAAATTATATTTAATCATATTAAATATATAAATAATAGTAACTCCTTCTGAAGTGTGTTCTTTAACATTATAGGTATTGTCCGATCCATGCAATATTTATTCGTGTTAGGAAGGGATTTAAAACAATAAAATGAAGCATACTCTCCATGTCTAGCCACCTTGGATTCAGAGTTGACTGCTCTGCACTCTGAACAAGAAGTTAAGTCTTTCTACTGGTCATCGGACTCATTATATCTGATGTAGTTAGTAGAGATCAGCAAACTTTCCCTGAATGTTTGCCAATTTCATACTTGGCACGAACATTGCAGATTTTGTTCGTGATCGGAAACCATTCAATTTACCAAAAAATTGATGAATGCGGCTTTGTACGGGAAAAAAGTTTGAAATTTAAAATCGCCTTAAAACTTCCCTGATTGTTTGGGGCCAAAACGCTCACAGGAAGACCCGCTGGCTGGTAACAACACCTAACTATTATAGTTTTGGAGTGTTCCCAGCTATCGGATCTACTTTTTTTTCAATCTGTTGAATTTCTTGCAGCTTTAAAATAATTTTTTAAAGCTTCCAGGAGTTTGCAAATGTTTTCGACACTTGCGGTATGTGAACTTCGGAAACAGTGCCATATGTGGCAGCAACTGTGAAGTCCAGGAAATTTACAATGTCCTTAAAAAATCTGTTTAAGGCCCCTTTCACATCAGCGGTATAAGAAAAATGTGGCAGTTGCGGTGGAAAAACCGCACTGCCGCATTTACCGCATAACGGCCGCACTTGCGGTTCACTTGCAGCAAATCCCCATTCATTGCCTAGGGGGCTTGCGGCAGATGCGGCAGGTGTAGTATAGTTGCGATTTCGGCACTTGCGGCAGATGTGGCCATGAAAAAACCACGGTCAGCCGCGTTATTTTTGCGACTGCATCTGCCGCAAGTGCCGAAACCGCACTTGCCGCACCTGCGCACACTTACCGCAAGCCGCATAGACAATGAATGGGGCTTGCTGCAAGTGAACCGCAAGTGCGGCCGTTATGCGGTAAATGCGGCAGATGCATTTTTTTCACCGCAACTGCCACATTTTTCTAATACCGCTGATGTGAAAGGGGCCTAAGAGAGCTAAATATGTATTATGGAATTTTTTATTATGTATTTATTTATTATTATTTTTTTTTTTTTTTTTTAATTATTATTATTTTATTTTATTTTTTTGGACAGCAGAATACCATGTGGAAACCCCTACCCCTTCCAAGCAACTCTCCGATATGGTATGAACCACCCAGTCCTGACTCTTTTCTTGAAGAGATTAGGCTTGCGGATGCCATCACCCAAGCATGGTTGAATGGGCCTAAGGTCAATCATCTCTATGACCAATGTACCCGAGGCAAGGTGATGGCATTCTTTCATGATAGGTGGTTTGGCTTCCTTGCCGATCAGGGTATTGGGCTTTGGTGCTACGTCAACCAGTCCACCGTACTGAATGACCATCTTCCCAAAAGACTCTGCACTATCTATGTTGGGTAGGAGGTCACCTTCATGAAAGTGATGGCAGCAAAGGGTGGATCGCAATTGGCATAAATTGGTTTTCCAACCCCGACAACTTTGAAAAGTGGCAACAGGAGTCCGACTGGGAAGAATGTGGTGTCAAGAGGAGGCGAGGGCTTTCTTGGTTAGCCAGACAGCTGTACCCAGGCCTACAGGGCCTGTCAGTGTTCCCTAGGTTGGTCCCATTTCTCCTAGAGGGAAAGTTCATCCCCTAATTCCTCCATTGTCTTCTCCAGCCATGATGAAGTGTGCTGGGGGTCAATGGAGACAGAGCATGACCCTTGAAGAGTAGCCCCTGTGAATCCCTGAACCATCCAGCAGCACAGTACCAAGTAGAACGACAGTGACCTTCAACCTGGGCAGTGTTCAAAAAGCTGATGAATCTTTTTACAATGAATAAATAGAAGACTGACCTAAAAAAGGTGTGTTGTTGGGTTGCCAACCTGTGCCTTAGTTGGCATTTTGCCAGAAAAAGGATTTTTTTTTCATTTGTTTTTCAGTCCTTTGAACAGCGAGGTCTTTTTTTTTGTTTTATTTTATGTTTCCCCTTACCAAGTTTAGTGCCAGTTGTGCTTTTCCCTGATGGATTAGCAGGACTGCAGCCTTTGGGCTACACCTCAAAGTCTTTAATGGACTCTGCCCTTAATAAACTTTGCACCATTGTAATTGAGTCTGCTGATGCCTGTAGGACTTTTTGCTTATATATACTGTGTATATTCATATATGTGTCTTTGAGACTTATTATAGTTTGTGCTAAGTTTGTATTTTAATTTATGACTCTTTGGATCTGGTAAATGTTACTAATACATCATGTACCACCATGATCTTTTTTCAAACTTTGCCACAGAAAGTTTTTTTACTTCACTCCTTGTGTACTGGACTTTCTGCAGAGAGGTGCTTTGATACTGCCCTACAGAGACTGGCAAACAAGCCGCATACCTCTGGCCTGACGGTCTGACATATGGAAATACAAGGCGCTAGCATACTCCTGTACAACAGGGCAGGACAAGTGCAATTCTCAAGGCAGCAAACAGTGCATGTGTTCAGGATTTTCTTAGCATTGCACAAGGAGCTGGAATCATCATCTCTGCAGATGGTGAAATTATCACCTGTGCAATGATAAGGAAATCCTGAAAACCTGCGCGTTTTCAGACATTGTTTAGGACTGTATTTGGCCACCCCTGCCCTAGAAGTCTCTGTGGAAGTAGCCAAGGGCAAGAGGAATCCTCTAGCCCTTTCACGAAAACTGCAGCTCTCCCTAGACTCTCTTAGGCTCTGTGCCCACAGAGCATTGTTTGATGATTTTTTATGGAGATTTTGAGAATGTGCATCAAAATCTGCATTTTCTATCCTGAGGCCAGCAAGCTTATGACAAGTGCTGTGCCCACGTTGCTTTTTTTTTTTAAAAGAAGCATCAAACAACGTACCGTGGGCATGGGGCAATACAACAATATGGTGGGTCATGTTCACAGAAAGCATCTCCTATATGCTGTGAGTGTAGGCACGCGTGAGAGTCTAGCATAGTGGTGCCATTACAAACACTACTGCAGCTCAGACTCGAGGGTCTCACAGGGACTATCCCACAAGTTTGAACTGTGCTGGACTTCCTGATGTCACCTCTCGGCACTGTCTCCCGATACCGTTGATCTATATATACTTCGTATCACACAATATCATGGGTGTCACGAGACAGCTAGTGTTATGAATACTGACGCCACTGAGGTTAGCTCAGGTCACACAGTGGGATTCCCTGCTGCATGATACCCACACTGTAATCTGAGACAATCTCAAGGAAGTCATGAGGATGTCTGAGGTTAATGAGCGGGTTTGAAGCATGGTGACAGCGGCACTGAATCTTGCTAAATCAAAGTGTAGGAAGATAATGTCTGAGCCAAAAGAGCAGGACTCCACTGTAAACCAATTTGAGCAGTGTTTGACAGCTTTTGTGCCCCTTTGAAAGTGATTTCTAAGCCCTTGAATTTACTCCCCATTCATTTGAATGGTGTTGGCAGCCTTGGAATTGTTCCAGACAATGAAGAGAGACTGTATGCCTGTTTGGCGAAGTGAACTGAATACAAATTGTAAAAGGTTCACTCATCTTTAATAGTTAGTTGACTGTTATTTGAAATTTTGACTTTCAGTGACATCCAGCTCCATTCGCCTGGACATCGGCACAAATAACAGGCTTCAGCAATCAGCTGACCAAATTAAAGTGAACACTGCCATTTCCTGTCCAGGTATAGACCACCAGAATAATCAGATGATCAACTTGGTAGTTACAGTTATGCTTAAAAGGGCTGGCACCCTTGGAATTGTTCCAGACAATGAAGGGAGAATTATATTGTGTCATGGTTGGCTATAACAGATGAAGGAAGTAGGATGGCAGTGACAGGCTAAAGGTGACCAGGCAAACTACTCTGACTCTTAGACTAGGGGACCCTTGCTGACCCTTTTCCCAGACGTACCTCTAAAGGTGAGGATCTCTGGGCTGCCACCCCTGCCTTGCTGCTGACAAGCCCTAGCTATAACCCCCTCACCTCCACTCAGTGCACTAGGATAGTTACAGCAACTCCACACCACATGGATTGGGATAGGATCAGCAAATCCAAGGAAACAACAGCTTCGAAACCTACAACTGTACACAGCATAACACAGCTCTCAGGTCAAAGAGTGAATTAACTTTTTCAGAAACACCAGCTGATAGGTAATGGAATTATTTAAAGGCTGCCAATGTGAAAAAGTGCATCACCTGACACACACAGCAGCAGCTCACCTGGAAATCACAGCCTGCTAAGGCTGGTTTCACACTGGCGTTTCGGCCGCATCAGGCCGAAGATGCCTACATCTGCATCAGGTGACGCATTGTAAGATGGAGGCAATGCATGCACTGCAGAGTTTGTTTGCCTTATGGGTTAGCCAGAGATAGAGAGAGAGAACTCTGTTCTGAGTATGTTCAGAATGAAATCCTGATCCGGCTTGGCCGCATTCACCAGTGGCCAAATGCGGTTTCATAGACAGCAATGCGTCATTTTGAGGCATTGTGTAGTGTAGCGCCCCCTAGTCAGCACGCTACAAAAGGGAACTGCACCCCTAACAGAAGGTGCGTATGCTTTGTTCTGGTAAGGAGTAGTAGAAGCCTGAAGCTCCAGCACCACACACACACACACCTAGTGATAGGGGACCAATCAGATGCCCATTACTAGGGTAACCGGTCCTGGTGGGAGGAGAGCTAGGTAATATAGTGAGTGGGGAAAGAAGAACAGAGCAGAAGAAGGAGAACAGAACACGGAAGAGTGCAGAAGTTGGAGAGAGAACAGCACAGTGAACAGAACCACAGAGGAGAAGTAACGGGGAGGACACCTTAACCTGGTGACCCAGAAGAGAAAGGGGCAGATAGAGGGTAACCAAATACCCTGGCCCAGTCCGAAGTGGGGTACCTGTTACGATGTGGATCAGAGGTCCATCCCTGAACCGCAAATTACCAGCGTGGTCGATGTCTTCTTAGGAGCACAATCCAACCGCCCTACACCAAGCACAGTCTCCACCAGAAGCATTAAACAGGGTTGGGTTCCCTTTAGGCGAGATAAAGGGTTCCCATATCACCCGATGGGCCCGGTTCAAGAAGTGGGATTGTGCAGGGCACCACAGGAAAGGACAGAGAAAGTGATAGAGAAGGAACATCAACAGATCTTCAGAGGGACATTACTCACTTCCAAGACCACCCGGTCCAGTACCCTGACTGAAACAACTGTTTACCCTGTAAGCCTGCAGATTACCCGTTCAGAGTGAGCAATGTCTCTGTGTTCCTTACGGATGAACTGTGATTTACTTCCTTGCACCACACCTCAGAAGCTGCGCAGCCCCATTCCAACAGCGCTGCCCTATTCCATCATTATCAACCACCTGAGGAGACGATAAGCCTTCGGAAACATGTTGGTGAATAAAGAGGATTCTTGATCCATAACTCCCTGCCTTATCTGTGCCTGCGCTCGCTATAGAATAACCTTATTTGAATCATTATCAACCTTACAGCCCAGGTACCCACTCTTTCTGTAGAGAGCCAACACCTTGCTGCCGCCCATCACCCTGGAGATCCCAGCAGCATCGGTGCCATCACCGGACCTACAGGTGGCGTTACGATTGACAACTTCATTTATTTTCATTTCTCCTTTTTATTGTCTGACTAAGGGTACAGACTTGGTCACTGACCACCCGTGACATCCCCGTACCAGTACACCTGAGATCCGAGTACCCCAGTCCCTTGGCACGAGACAGTCGCATCCGGACAGATCAGGATTTGTCAGTCGATGCCATATCGCAACTAGATGCGGCCGTGGGTGCAGACAACACACCGTACTCATCTGAATCTGGTGAAATACTGATGCCACTGATATCAATGAATCTCCATGGTAAATATAGGGACACATGCCTGAACAGGAGGCATGAGGATTTCACCTGACACTGACGGAAGAAGAAAAAATGCCAGTGTGAAACCATTCTAATACCATGGGCAGCTAATATACACTTCTTAACTACTGCAGAGCAGTTCATAGAGACTGCAGAGCAGACTACACGTGACATATTGCAATTACACATGTTTTTACATATGCTATGTGTAGTCTGCTCTGCATTTCCATAGATTCCGATGTTCCTTTGTCCTCAGTGTGCAATCTAATCAAGAAGTTTACAACCCATGCCACTGTAGCTAATCTACCTGGATGTGGATGGCAGTGAAAAATTGATGAACTGTTGCAACAAAGGATAGACTGGATTTGAATAAGCAGACCCAATCAAGTTCTAAAGAAATTCAAGCTATCCTGCAGGCTTAAGCTGCATCAGTGTTAGCGCGAACTATCTGTTGACATTTGAATAAAATGGAACACTAGGATAGGAAACCCAAGAGGACTCCACTGCTGACACAGAAAAGCTAGACTGCAGTACGTAAGCCAAAATCCTTCTTGTAAAGAGTTTTGTGGAGAAATGAGACCAAGATAGAGCTTTTTAGTAAAGTATATAATTCTACTGTTTACTGAAAGTGAAAATGAGGCCTTCAAAGAAAAAAACACAATACCTACAGACAAATATGGTGGAGATTTAAAGATGTTTTCAGAATGTTTTGCTGCCTCTTGCACTGGATACCTTTACTATATGCAAGGCATCATGAAATCTGAAGATTACCAAAAGATTTTGGGTCACAATGTAATGCCCAGTGTCTGAAAGCTGGGCTTATATCCTAGGTCATGTGCCTTTCAGCAGGACAATGACCCCAACATACTTCAAGAAGCACCTAGAAATGGATGGAAAAAAAGTGGCTGGAGAGTTTTGAAATGGCTAGCAATGAGTCTGGATCTAATCCCATTGAACACCTGTGGAGAGATCTTAAAATTGCTGTTGGTCATTGGCACCTTCCAATATGAGAGATCAGGAGCAATTTGCAAAAGAAGGGTGGTCCAAAATCCCAGCTGAGAGGGGTAAGAAGCTTGTTGATACTTATAGGAAGCACTTGATTGCAGTTATTTATTCCAAAGGGTGTGCAACCAAATATTAAGTTGATCCATGAAAAAGACCAGAGAAAGATCACGCTTTAGTGATCCGCACTGCCGTCCCACCGTACCTGAATAAATGCCAGCGAAGCCAAGAGTATGCAAGCTTCTTCTTTATTCCATCCAACGCGTTTCGGTACAGACCTTGTACCTTCCTCAGAGCATATCCCGGAGGAAGGTACAAGGCCTGTACTGAAATGCGTTGGATGGAATAAAGGAGCAGCTTGCATACTCTTGGCTTCAATCACCACTGTTACATGGGAGTGCGGATCCAGCAGCAGTTTACCAGTTGTGGGGAAACACAACTGGTTCAGGTGAGCACATACACCTATGACGGTACTACCTTATCCGTAAAACGATAAAACCCATTTTCGCCTGTTTGTCTCCCCCTTTTTTCTTTGTATAAATATTAAGTTGAGGATGCTAAAAATTTTAACTGGCCCTTTTTGGAGTTTTGTGTGAAATAGTGTCCAATTTGCCTTTTTTCTCAGTTTTTTTTGTGATATGTTGTTCCAATATGCATTAATCAAATAAACTTCTGTATAACAAAACATCTGTAATTACAATAATGTTCTGGGCGAAATACTTCATATTGTGGAACAATAGTATACGGTGTCATAACTTGTTTTGCTTTGGAGGTTTGTTTTCCTTTCAAATCATGTACTTGTACTTGAAAAACTGTGAGCTTTAATGTCAGTAAAGTCTCAAGGTTACAACTAAAACATGACAATTTGAGACTGATAAACACATGAAAGCAGAAGCTCTAGCAGCGGGAAAGTCAAAGTTGAAATATTTCACTTAGTAAACAGTAAGTTGTTCGCTGATTACCAAGTTTTTGTCACAGGGAAACTTCAATTGATTGGCATTTGAGGAGTTGACATAGTAAAACATGAAATGTAAATACAGTTCAAATGCCTACATAAAAGGAGGGTTGGCATTCGCAATGCGCTACATGGTTGCTTACTATTACTTTACCATATCATTGTTCACCATTTTATTTTCCATACTGTCTGTATACGTTATTATGAAAGGAATTACATGCTTAATGAAATAACATAAAATATGACTGATTCAAGTTGAGAAGCACGCGATTAGTAAAGGAGCCTTGGGTTCAAATACCCCGAAAGTCAACATCTACAAAGGTTGCGTAGGTTTCCTTTGGATACTCTGGTTTTATCCCACACTCATAATTGTTAGATTGTGAGCCCCAATGGGGACAATCGGGATTCCCAGCATATGGGCGTCATTGCATTCTTTTCCTGATAAGAGAAGAGCTGGCAGAATCATGTAGCCATGAATTATATGGTTGCCCACTCACATTTTCTGCAGGGAAGATGTGAAGCCACCTGGAGCTGACTTAGGCTGGCTTCAGACTTGCAGATGCATCTGCAGCGTTTTGCAGATGCATCTGCAAGCATCTGCATGCAGACCGCGGCCCCTATGTTTATAATGGAGCGCACGGCGGTCTGCAGATGCTTGCAGACCGCCGTGCGCTCTCATTGCCAGCCATTAGTGATCTGTGCGCACGCGGATGCCTGCGCACAAATCACACACTCCCACCCGCACCATGGACGCGAGATGTTGCGTCCCTGGTGCGGGCGGGTGTGTGTGATTTGTACGCAGGCATCCGCGTGCACACAGATCACTAATGGCGGGCAATGAGAGCGCACGGCGGTCTGCAAGCATCTGCAGACCGCCGTGCGCTCCATTATAAACATAGGGGCCGCGGTCTGCATGCAGATGCTTGCAGATGCATCTGCAAAACGCTGCAGATGCATCTGCAAGTCTGAAGGCAGCCTTAGAGAGTAGAGAAGCTGATAACGTTTGTGATCATTTGGTCGCCACATAAGTGTCATTCCAGTTCATTTTAGGTCACAATTTTCAAATATATAAAAATATAAAAATAAATAATAATAATAAAATAGTAATAAAAAATAATATTATAACACTTTTTTTCAGATTTGTGAAGAACAAATACAATTGGTCACTGACTTCTAACTTCTTAAGGTCACTCATAAATATATTTATACCGACTTATTAAAGAAACTGGTGAACATCACTCTTTGCTAGTCCCCAGTCTCTAAAGATTAATTTGATAAATTCAAGAGTTTTTTTTTATAATAAGTCACAATTTAAATAAAATGTATCTTCTTTAAATTAATAGAACAAACAAATACTCCTATGAATAACAGGGTAATGTTATAAATAGTTTAGAATGTATTTCAATAGAAAGATTCTCTGCACAAAGAATTTTAATTAAAAAGATTTATCGTCAGGATAGCAAGGGTTAAATCAATTAAACCAATGCTATACGCAATGGGAACAATTTAAGAAAATTAATGAGAAGGTGATATCTTTACAAGATCACATTATGGATCCGAGATTGGTCTTCTTTCCCGCTGAATATTAATTCTGTATGACAAATCTGCCCCTTCTGATAACACATATCTGCTTCCTAAATGTTCATTTGTATTATTTCTCCACTTGTTTTGAGATTACTAGGAGCAGTTTACATTAAAACCTTAACTCATTGTGCCAAGAACTGCTGCAAACAATCGCTGCAGCCCCTAATAAAGACCCTTTGTTTCTATTATAATGTAAAATGTCTGTTTGAAAACTCATTTAATCGAAACTGGACTCTCAACATTTTTTAAACTACGGATAAAACCTTAATGTGATCATAATGAGATTTCATTTATTTGTTTTTCACCAGTTAGTCAATAGATGAGCTGCTTAAGAAATGGCAAGTATAAAGATGGAGTCATTAATTACTACGATTTTATATATAATATTTTTGTGTTCTCATTGTTCAGATTTCAAATAAAATAATGTTTAGCGCTCATTAATACTGTGGTCGCAAAATGCCTATAGTTACAACAATTGAAGCATTCTGAACAGTTTCTATAGTATATATATATATATATATATATATATATATATATATATATATATATATATATATATATACCGTTTTCTAGTAAGGGGAAAATTCTATAGATCTTTAAGAAACAGCAATAGTAAATAGGCTAAATTATTGGTCTTGGTTTTTGCTTTTTATCAATCTATCTATCTATCTATCTATCTATTATTTATCTATCTATCTAAGGCTGGTTTCACACTGCGGTTTTTCACTGATCATGTTCGATCAGGTTTGTGTGCCAAAACCAGGAGAGGAACTTGCAGAGAAAAACTATAATTGAAAGATTGACACCTGTTCTAGGTTTTGGAGACACTCCTGGTTTTGAAACACAAAACCTGATCGAACCTGACCTGATCTGACCGCAGTGTGAAACCAGCCTAAGGGTGCCTTCACACTGCGGTCAGGTCCGATCCAGGGCTGTCAGGGAAGAATCCGGGAGAAGTGGGATCGTGTCCGGGGAGACCAATCTGCACCTAATTGGTGTCTCCCGGATTCCCCCGGATTCTTCCGGGGCAATCTGGTGCTCCCTTAACATGGGAGCCTATGGGGCCGGATTGCCGCAATCCGGGAGGATCCGGGAACCGGATACCGGCAGCTACACGCCACTGTTATAATTCAGGACCGCGGCTAGCTCCCTGCAAGCCGCGGTCCTGAATAATCAGCAGCGGCAGCTGCGGCAGGATGCACACCGGACCGGAGGGCATATTAGCCCTCTGGTTCTGTGTGCTGATCCGGTCCGGGGATGTCAGGTTCACCCTTGACAGCCACGGACTGGACCTGACCACAGTGTGAAGGCACCCTAATGGATCAGTAGAGTCCACACTTTCACCTTATTTGGGAGTGTTAGGCTGGGGTCACAGTTGACATGCATTTTTTTAGTGCCTTTTAAAAACGCATGCTTTTTTACATGCGTTTTTCATGTCAGCATGAGTTTTTTAAGGTCTCTGATGGCTCCCTGCGTTTTTGGCTGCGTTTTTGAATCTGCACATAAAAATAGTGCTTGTAGTATTTTTTGGAGCGTTTTGAAAAACGCATGCGT
Organism: Allobates femoralis; assembly: GCA_033576535.1. Classification (NCBI taxonomy): domain Eukaryota; kingdom Metazoa; phylum Chordata; class Amphibia; order Anura; family Aromobatidae; genus Allobates; species Allobates femoralis. Next base: position 174,964,168 of record JARQOC010000001.1, read on the forward strand.
TTTTGTAGAAAACGCATGCGTTTTTATAACATGGGTTCCTATGGAAAACGCATGCAAAAACGCATGTACAGTTAGCACCTTTTAGTGCCATTCAAAAACGCATGCGTTTCCCATAGGAGCCCATGTTAAAAAAACGCATGCGTTTCCGGAAAAACGCATGCGTTTTTTTAACATGGGCTCCTATGGGAAACGCATGCGTTTTTGAATGGCACTAAAAGGTACTAACTGTACATGCGTTTTTGCATGCGTTTTCCATAGGAACCCATGTTATAAAAACGCATGCGTTTTCTACAAAAAACGCATGCGTTTTCTACAAAAACGCATGCGTTTTTGGATATGCTCCAAAAACGCATGGGACAGTCACACATGCTTTTTGGCTATTAGGGCATGCGTTTTTTAACATGGGGGCCTATGGGTGCGTTTTTTACATGCGTTTTTGAAAACGCAGGTCTCCAAAAATGCATGTGAAAATTGGTACTGTGACCCCAGCCTTACTTGTTTTTAGTGTTATATATCTACAAAAAGTTTGGACATTACCTTAGCAGGTTTTTTGCCCCCGGTTTATTATTATCTTTCTATTTATTTATCAATAAATATCTATCAATATCTCTCTATTATCTATTTATCATCTCTGTTTCTATCTATCTATCTATCTATCTATTTTTTTCTGTTTATATCTTTATATTATCTATAGGGGCCGTCACACACTACGATATCAGTAACTATATTGCTGAAATGTTACAGATTTTCAGTCACTCTAACGACGTCGTTGTGTGTGACACATCAATATTACAAGCGATAAGTGGTCTGATCATACATCGCAGATATGAGATCCGGACCCCAAATCAGACAATGTCGATCATGTAATCTGCTTGCATCGTTCTGTGTGACACCGTGATAACGATCTTCTTTATGATTTCGCCTATTCACAACAATGACACGCATCGATGGCTGGGTTGTGCAAACGATACCTGCACGCAACATCGTTGCTGCGTCGTGAACGATATCTACACGTGTGACATCTCACAAATGTCCATGTGCACGCAGCCTGTGACCGTAGGTGACACCGTTCACAAAATCGTAGCGTGTGATGGCCCCTTATCTATCTATCTATCTATCTATAGGGGTTGTCACACGCTACGATTTTGTGAACGGTCTCACCTACGATCTCAGGGGTGCATGCGCGTGGACAACATCGTTGGTGAGGTGTCACACATATAGATATTGTTCATGATGCAGCAATGATTTTGCGTTCAGGTATCATTCACACAACCCAGTGAACGATACTTGCCAATGTTGTAAATAGGCAAAATCATAAAGGAGATCGTTATCGCGGTGTCACACAGAATGATGCAAGCAGATTGTATGATCGACATCGTCTGATTTGGGGTCCGGTTCTCAAATCTGCGATGTATGGTCAGACCACTTATCGCTTGTAATATTGACGTGTCACACGCAACAATGTCATTAGAGCAACTGAAAACCCCTGACGTTTCAACGACATCGTTAATGATATCGTAGCGGGTGACGGCCCCTTAACAAAACAGAAAAACAGAAGAGCACAGGTATACTTACGGTGGCTTCACACCATGGTAAGATCTGATCCGGGGCTGTCCGGTGTAAACCAAACAGCCCCGGACCGGATTTTGGCCCCATGGTATCCTATGGGGCCGTATGGAGCTAGATGGCAGCTCTCTGCCATCCGGTTTCCATCTCTCCGGAAGAATCCGGGAGAATTCAGATTTTTCTCACCGGAGACAAAAATGTTGCTTGCAACGTTTTTGTGTTGGGGGACAAAAATCTCCCCAAATTGCCGAATCCGGTGCAATCCAGCGCTCCCTACCATGGGAGCCTATAGGGCCGGATTGTCCCGGTCCGGGAGGATCCGGGAACAGAACACCTGCGGCTGCACACCGCAGTTGTTTCAGGACCGTGGCTAGCTCCCTGCAAGCCGCGGTCCTGATTCATCAGCAGCAGCAGCTGCGTCCAGCTGCACACCGGACCGGAGGGCATATTTGCCCTCCAGTTCTGTGTGCTGATCCGGTCTGGGGCTTTCAGGGTCATCCCTGACAGCCCCGGATTGGATCTTGCTGCGGTGTGAAGCCAGCCTTAGCAGATTTGGTGCAAAATTCTTGAAATCACAGTGTCTAGCTGTGAGTGGGATCCAGGGAGCAGAAATCCAGGCAGCACACAAAGTTCAATGCAAAAAACAGGCTTTAATGAGCCCAAGCAGTGGTACAACATTTCGGTGCTAGGAAGTGCACCTTTCTCAAATGCACAGTGTTCAACAAAATGTGGGTTTATAACATGTTCAGGTGAATATTCCAATTAACAATCATTACATCAATTACAATAAAAACAATGCATCATATACAGTACATCATTGTAATCTCCATCTCATAAAGTGCATCAAAAACATTTCCAAAGTGCTATAGTGCAGAAATCATATATAATGTACTTCCATGTGCTTAAAATCCATAATTGTGTTCAATAGGTGATTCATAACACCTGTGAATAGGTAAACAATGCATTTAAAATCATCATACCATGTAAGCACCTCTCCTGTCGCCACTCCCATAGCCGCAATCACGACTTTTCCGGGTCAGCCAGTGCGCAGGTGCAGTATTGCACTATAGCACTTTGGAAAAGTTTTTGATGCACTTTATGAGATGGAGAGTACAATGATGTACTGTATATGATGCATTGTTTTTATTGTAATTGATGTATTGATTGTTAATTGGAGTATTCACCTGAACATGTTATAAATCCAAACTTTGTTGAACACTGTGTACTTGAGAAAGGTGCAATTCCTAGCACCAAAACGTTGTACCACTGCTTTGGCTCATTAAAGCCTGTTTTTTGCATTGAACTGTCTGGATTTCTGATCTATCTATCTATCTAGCGGTATATGAGGAAAAAATTTAAAAACTTAAGTTTTTTTCAAAAAACTCAATATTCTTATTTTATTATTTTCTGAGGTTCTTGGTACATACATTGGCCAATGTCTGTTTGCTCATCAACCACGACACGGTGACCTCAGGTCTGATGAGTCCTAAGCTGACATCCCTGTCCTCCTTGTCCTCCCAGTTCCACTTCTAAGTGGGTAGACACCATCTCAACCTCAGACCACCTGTGGGCGATGAGGGTGCTAAGTGCAGTCTCTGCATTCTGCACTTAGCACCCTCATCGCCCACAGGTGGTCTGAGGTTGAGATAGTGTCCACCCACTTAGAAGGATGTCAGCTTAGGACTCATCAGACCTGAGGTCACCGTGTCGTGGTTGATGAGCAAACAAACATTGGCCAATGTATGTACCAAGAACCTCAGAAAATAAAAAAAATAAGAATACTGAGTTTTTTGAAAAAAAACATAAGTTTTTACATTTTTTCCTCATATATCGCTTGTTAGCATGTGTGCATTATTGGTAGTAGCAGAGTGCTGCAGAGAACTTTTTTCTGGTTGTTTGATCCAGCGTCCCTGCTGGCACCAGTTCACACTGTGTCTTTGAGTGCTGTGCAGTTTTTCTGTTTGTATCTATCTATCTATCTATCTATCTATCTATCTATCTATCTATCTATTTATCTATCTGTCTATCTATATGTCTGTCTGTCTTTCTATTCCTCCTATCTATCTACAGTATCTATCTATCTATCTCAAATCCAAATTTCAAATTCAAAGGAGCTTTATTGGCAGGACTATATACACATCAGTTCTGCCAAAGCAAGTGTACAATAGGGAATAGGGACTGTAGGGAAGTTGTATGGGGGCACATCAAGTGTGGGGGCTGTAGGAGCACTGTATGCGGACAGATCCAGGGTTGGGGCTATAAGAACAATGGATGGGGCAGATTCAGGGTGAGGGCTATAAGAATAATGGATGGGGCAGATCCAGGGGGGTCTATGGAAGTCCATGGCATATCATCGTTCTCTTTCTCGCAGTCTATGACATTCGCTCACATACCATGCTGCTATCTCCGCTGCGCTCTCTTCTTCCCCCAGCAGGATACATGTTTTCTCTTCCTCCTTCACGGTTATGAAATCCGGGAAGAGATATGAGAGTCTTTTGAAGTGAGTGTCCCTCACTGCTGCATATTTGGAGCAGTGTAGCAGTAAGTGAGTTTCGTCCTCTATTGCTTCCTGATCACAGTGTTGGTACAGTCTTTCCTCCCTGGGCTTGTAGCTCTGCCTGTGTCAGCCAGATTCGATGGCTACACTGTGGGCACTGAGTCTATATCATTTTAGGATCTTGCGGTCTCTGGAGTCCGGGAGTTTCTCCAGATATGGGGCCAGTCTGTAGTCTATCTGTAGACTCCGGAACATGGTCAGTGTCTTTGAGGTGTTTATATCGTTCTTCCAGTCACTGACATACCTCTTCTCGCCCTCGTCTACTATCTTCCTGATTTCGGCTTTTGTCAGGTTGTTGTATTTTATGTTCTAGTCCGGTTGGATGTGGGTGTCCTGGATTTTTGGTTCCACCTATATGTATAAGGGCTTTAAGGTGATGGGAGCTTGGATTGCTCCTGTGTAGGTGAGCCTGGAATGACAGCACCCTCTTCAGAACCGTGTAGAGGGAATCTGCCCAGCTCGGACCGACATGCACTGTTGGAGGTGCTCCAATGGACCTGGAGAAGGTGCTTACAGAATTCCAGGTGGAATATTTCTGTTGGGCTGGAATCCCACCTTGACCAGTCTGGACCCCAGACTTTGCTGCCATACAGGAGGATTGGAGTGATGATAGAGTTCTGCTGGAAATAAGCCGTTCTTCTACCGTTCACACTCACACTGCAGAGGTTCTCGGTGTAGGAGCTTTTGATGACATCATAGGCTAGGGTCACATCTGCGTTTTTTTTTTTTTTTTAAAACCTGATACGGTTTTGAGCTTTCAAAAAACTCAAAACAGGATCAGGAAATGCTCCTCATAGGAGCCTATGCTATGCTACGGCTCTGCAGCCTGCGTGAAAAATCATGCAGGCTGCAGTTTTTGGAGCGGTTTTAACATCCGCAATGCGGGAACCAGATTGCTCAGGATGTGTAATCCTGAGCACTGCGGTTCCCGCATATATTTTGTTTATCCCGGCTGAGCAAAGTGCTCTGTTGTTTGTAAAACTATTTATTTTATTAATAAATGCTTGTACAATGTCTCTAGGGGGTGCCCAGTCCCCCTAGAGACCTCACACCCACTCAGGTGGGCGTATACTGCTATAATGTATTATGTACAACAGCTGACTCCTGTTTCCCTGTCCGCTCGGCTTAAGCGGACACTAGGCAGCCTTATGTGTGACCTGGTTACCACGATCAACATCAGGTAACCTGGGGCTGCGTCTGCAGAAAGCACGGCGGCGCTCACGCATCTCCGCTCCACTGAAAAAAGCTAAGTATTTAGCGGAGACCAGCTAAATACTAGCAGCGGAAATGTGTGAACATGGCCTAAGTCCAAAAACTTGCCAAAAACGTTCAGGACCTCAGGGGACACTATTGGCACCCTAGAAAAACGGAATCCGATTTTCTAAGGGCTAAAAAACGGATTGGTATGTGTGAACAAGGCCCATGATGCATTTTTTGGTGCTGAGCCAAAAACTCATGGAAAAAACTCATGGCACTTTAGCCATGCTTTTTTGGCATTGGGGCATGCGTTTTTTGTATTGGGCCTATGGATGAGTTTTTGCATGCATTTTCACAAAATACAAATGTGAAAAACTCATGGGAAAAACTCATCCACAACGCAAGTTTGACCGTAACCTGTCAAAAACAACTTAAAAAAAGCGCAAGTGTGACCCTAGCCTAAGCCCGGTTGTCACACCGAATTAAAAACCTTTTTAAAGTCCACAAACAGGCATATATCTTCCCATTCTTTGTGTTGTGGACGTGTCTCTGAGTGAGGTTTGCCGGGTGGTGCGGTGGTTCAATGTGAACCCTGCATGGCTCTTGCTGAGGACGTTATGTTTGGTGAGGAAGGTGAGTATCCTCTTGTTCAGGATGTTGTTGAACAGTTTTCCCAGGTTGCTGCTGACACATATGCCTCTGTAGTTATCAGGGTCATCCCTGTTCCCACTCTTGTGGATGGGTGTAATGAGGCCTTGGTTCCGGGTACGAGGGAAGTAGCTGGCACTAAGCACAATATTGAACAGTTTAACCGTTGGAGCCTATATGTTTGGTGGTCTGTATTTCAGCATTTCTGGTAGGATCCCATCCAGGCCACTGGATTTTCTGCACCTTATGGTAGAGATTCTCTCTGCTACTTCCTGTAATGTAATAGGTGTATCCACTGGATTTTGGAAACTTATTTTTTCCTCCATTGCTTTTAGTTTTGCCATTATGTTTTCCTCTTCTTGGCTTAGTTCTTCCTTTGGGATGTCTTTATAGATGTCTCTGAAGTACTGGAGCCAGTTGTTGCCATTTTGGATATGGATGTTGTTTTTCTTGTCTTTTGTGCCCATGTGGTTCCATAGTTCCCAGAATGGAGTTGTCTTGGAGGGCATCTTGGAATTGGTTAAGCTTGGTAGAGATGTAACTCTGCTTCTTCCTCCTGAGGATGGTTTTTGTACTGCCTTTGCAAGGTTTCATAGGCTTGCCTCAGACCTGGGTGGTTGGGGTCTCTGTGTTTCTTGTTTGAGGCTGTTCTCAGGGTGTTCTGTACGGTTTACATTCAAACCAATTCAAACCAACTGTTGATCTGTTTTTCTTTTGGTCTCTTGTAGTTGACTTTTTTAAGGTCAGAAAGTCTGGCCAATGCATAGAATATATTGTTGAGGTCTTTTGCAGCTTTAGTTGTAAAAGTTTTGGAGCATCCTCTGTATTTTGGGTCTGTTGGGAGCCTCTTTTTATATTTTATTGCTGACATCTTGGACCGTTTATAGGATGGAGGCCGGCTGAAGAGACCGCTCTGCTGTGGCATTTGAGTGGACGGTTTCTCCCATAGATTTTATATACCGAAGAAGTCAGCTGTGGTCTGATAAGTGCATTTGTGAGGTGACTATGAAGGCACCGATATTTGCCAGGTTCATATCTGTAATGGCATAATTTACTACACTTCTTCCTACATGAAAGTTTGTGTACACCTTCCTAAAGAGTCTCCTTTGGTTTGTCTGTTAAGAATATGAAGTCCTTAACTTCTGCATACGTTCAGGAGTTTTCTGCCACTTTTGTTGACTGTACTGTCATAGCTGTTTCTCTGCGTGTAAACTGAGTCTTGGCAGTCATTCTCTGCTCCAAGTATGTAGATGTTTCCATCGATGGTCAGGAAGTCTTTTTCTCTCCCTTTTCTTGCATTGAGGTCTCCAAGGATGAGAACTTTGCCCAGGGCCTGATAGTGGGCGACTTCTCCTTGTAAGATCTTGAAGCAGTCTGGATTGAAGTAGGGGGACTCTGGCAGTGGTATATAGGTGGCGCAGAGGTAGACATCAGACTGAGAGAGGTGAGGGTGGAGTTGCTGATTCTGATCCATATGTGGCTGCCTCCTCTCTTCACCAGTTTGATGTACTGATGAAGCTCCTCTTTATACCAGATCAATATTCCTCTTGAGCAGTGGCCCTGTTTGATGTTTGAAATTTTTAGGGCAGGTACAGCGATTTCCCTGTATCCTATGGGCATCAGAGATTCATTTTCAGCTCTGGTCCATGTTTCCAGGTGGCTTTGAATGTCTATATTTTTCAGTCTTTGTATAAAGTTGGGGTCATTTGTTTTACATCCAAAGGTCGAGGCATTGAGACCCTGAATATTCCAGCTACTGATTGTAAGTGAAGTCATTTTTCTATATATCTTGTGTGTTTATATCTTGTAATGAGTTAGGCTGTGTAGGACAAACTGGATTTATGACTGTTTTGTAGACGTGCTTGGTTCCATCCAGTCACATGTAGCATGTGTATCATGTAGCAATTTCAGATATCCAGTGGCATTGAGGTTTCCATTGATGAAGAATGGCCCCACTATCTTTCTACCCCATATACTACACCATACCATCAATTTTTGTGTTCCAGCTGTCTTGGAGGGATCTATCGACTGTGGGTTAGTGCCATTTACAAAAAAGTTTGCCTCATCACTCATCTGAAGGCAATTGTCCATGCTGTGAAGATACGAGATGTGCAGCATCAGAAACAATGGATACTGGAAGCCTGTGCTAGCATTTCTTCTGCGGTGTTGCTATCAGTGTGTCAAGAGTGGGAGAAGAGGGTTGCATTGACAATCCAACACAATGGGCAGCACTTTGAACACATTTTATGAGAGTGGTCATAAACTTGTAAACAACTCATGAAAGAATAAAATTAAGTTAAAACCAAGCACACCACTGTTTTTCTTATGAAATTCTCAATATGTTTGATGTGTCACATGACCCTCTTCCATTAAAAAAATAAAATTGGATCCAAAATAGCTTCAAAATGGCCACCATGGTTTACCACCCATCTGGAAAAGTTTTCCCCTCTCATATACTAATGTGCCACAAACAGGAAGTTGATTTCACCAACCATTCCCATTTTATTTAGGTGCATCCATATAAATGGCCCACCCAGTATATACTTATCAATAACTATTTATCTATATCTATCTATCTATCTATCTATCTATCTATCTATCTATCTATCTATCTATCTATCTATCTATCAACTAGCTATCTATCCACAACAAGTTCCAGGGCACTATTATTAGAGTAAATTCATGTAGGTGGATTGTGGGTATACTATATGATTGATATAGCATTATTGTGAGAGTTTTCTAAAATCCTATTAATGTGCTTTGGAAAAAAAAGACTTACAGATTCCATTTTCAAATTGACTTGAAGCACTGATTATTTATCTGCAGTATGCCAATTTAATTTATGGGTTTTTTTTTTGCCAGGAAATGCACTCTTTTCAATGCAATGGATTGCATCTACTAGACATCCACAGCCATATCTGCATGTAATACATTCAATTCCTTTGAAAATGTGCCTGTACGAACATTTTGCAATAACAAGTCTAGAAAACAAAATAGCAAAATTCGATTTCCACAGCTTCTTCTAAAGAGACCAAAGGAGGGAGAAAAGGAGTCAAAAGAAACACAGTTTATGGCTGAGTTCACACACAGCGTATTTCCTGTGCTTTTGAGGCACGTGTTTTTTGCTGTGTTTTGCGGCCACGCTATTTAGCGCAGGTAAACTACGCAGGTAAACTACAGGTGGCGTCACGATTTAATTTAACAAAAACTGTCTTTCCCTTTTTATTGATTCGTCCGGGACCACGGAGCTGGGTCACGACACCGTGACATCATGCAGCCTCAGACGACGACGAGAGGGCCCGGTTCCGAGTACCCCATGGCCCTGGTGGGCGTCACAAGCAGGACCTACAAACCCGGTAAAACCGGGTCTTGTGTGCCAAAAGACTGTGCTTTTGGGCCCAAAGCAATGGCAGTCCTGAAAGACTGAGAACATGTGCTGGCAGAGGGGAGTGCCGCAGCCCCTCATCATGAGCCAGGCCAGCACCAGGCGCGAAAAGATGCCCACACCACCTCCATTTTCCAACAATTGGGAGGGAGGCTCCAGAAACTGTATAACCCCGCCTGAGGGTGTGATGGCTGACGATGACCAAGAACGGCGACGCTCACAAAGGGAGAGAGGGAGAAGGAACAACAACACGAAGAGCCAAGAAGGTGGCTGCAAAAGAAGAAGGAGTGAGAGCCCGGCGATAGCGGAACGTGGGTTGCTATGCGAGGACTCCCCTGGTTCAGCAGAGGCCGGCCGTCTGCAGGAGGAAGCCGCTGTCTTGCTGGAGGTGGAGGAGCTGAGCCACCGGCTGGAGCAGGCTCACTTGCTGATTGAAAATTAAAAACAGTTGAGTCCTGCACACAGCGAACAAGTCTGTAAGAACATGTTCACACCGCCAACATATGGAAACAAAAGCTAAATGCGACCAAAACAACAGTACACTGCAGTAAAAATATTAAATGCGAGTGCAGTATAAAAAATTAATGTAACAAATACAGGGTACTTAGTCCATCCGTTTTTTTGCGCAATAAAAGTTATTTCAAGCCACGTGACTAACTTCAAAGTGTACCCATCTCTGACGCAGTCCTAACTGTTGTATTCAAAAACCTGACTAGTGTGAATGCTTACCAGTGAGCAGGAGCCAGCAGGACCAGTGTCTGACATGGACTGAAGGCGACGACAGCTATATGTGTGCAAGGCCCAAGAGAGGGGCGGGGAACTCCATCTCTTGCAGGGCAAGAAGCAACTTAATTAAAAACAGTTGAGTCCTGCACACAGCGAACAAGTCTGTAAGAACATGTTCACATTGCCAACATATGGAAACAAAAGCTAAATGCGACCAAAACAACAGTACACTGCAGTAAAAATATAAATGCGAGTGCAGTATAAAAAATTAATGTAACAAATACAGAGAACAAGAAGGTGGCTGCAAAAGAAGAAGGAGTGAGAGCCCGGCAATAGCGGAACGTGGGTTGCTATGCGAGGACTCCCCTGGTTCAGCAGAGGCCGGCCGTCTGCAGGAGGAAGCCACTGTCTTGCTGGAGGTGGAGGAGCTGAGCCACCGGCTGGAACAGGCTCACTTGCTGATCGATTAGGACGAGATGGAGAACCATAGCGGAGCAGGTACCCTTGTCGCCATAGACCTGCCCATCCCCCTTAGCCCTGGTTCTGGAGATGCTAGTCTGGCCTGGGAGGTTAATATGCACCCTGTTTCGGGTCTTGCTAAGCTCCCCAGAGTCGCTGGGCAAAGAGCCCATGGGGAAGAGATGCAATGCTGGTGGGAGAACCCCAGAGAGGACTTGATAGGATTCTCGGGGGAGGTGGCTGCGGGCCGGGAGCAAGTGGAGGTCATCACCCAGAATGAGTTCCTGCGAAGGTGGGTTGCCCGGTGGGAGGCTTAAGAAGAGAAACAGGCGCAGAAGCAAGCCACCATCGAGAGGACCATAGAGGCCAAGGCACAGGCTCCACGCTGGGAGGGCGTTGTCACAGCGTTCCGTTCTGGGAAGGGATGAGGGTTCATCCAGGAGCCCGGATCCCATAGGGTCCTTTTTGTGTCCCAGACTGACGTTGAGGCCCACCTGCCCCTAGGACACCCTGGCAGGGACTTGAAAGTGGGAGACCAAGTGAACTTCATCCGCCAGGAGGGAGAACGGGGGCCCTACTTCCTCTATGTACAGCAAGGAGAGGAACCAGAGCCAGCCCCCATTCAGGAGCCCCCGGAAATACAAGACTTTGGGGTCCCAGATTCCGACTCTGGAGTATTCCGCACTGGCTATTCATGTGACCAACACAAGATGGGAGGTGTTGCCATGGAAGTAGCACTAAAGCCCCGGGCAGACTACGAACTAGTACATTGAACAGTGTTTTTCCCTTGTTTCCCCCAATTTGTCCATGAGTGCGTGTCCCTTTATTAAAAATGAACTTTGTGGTCATGGACTGCGTTTGACCCGGACTTGAATTGTATATAGTTAGCGCACCTCGGTGTGCTCCCTATTGGTTTTAGAGTATGCTTTTATAATGTGTATTTGAATTGTGTGAACATTTTGCGCTTGAAAGAACATTTAGCACTTGTGACCGCATCGCTTAAAAACCCACTAATGCGGCTGAAGAATCGTCAGTTCAGTCCCTGTTGCCGCGCCCAGGGCTTGCAATGGTTTTTTTTGTAGTGGGTTCCCGAAGACTAAAGAGACAGTAGTGAAGAGACAATCGCAGAACTGTGTGAACTTTGAACTGTTTTTGTACCTTTTCTATTTTTTTTCCCATCCCCATCCATAGAGATAAGTTGGTTTTTGTTACGTAACGTGTAAGCCACAAGCCTCCCATTCCAGGAAGAAAAAATATTCTTGTAACTTGTTAATGTTATTGTTATTGTTTGATGCATAAAAAAAATGTGTGAGCTTGTCTAACATTGTACCAGGTCCTAGCATGAGGACGTGCTTATTTTTCAGGAGGTGTGTGGCGCCCCTGCGGTCCGGTCGCCTCGAGATGGCGCGGCAGCTGGGATTGGTAAGTTGGTCACCCCACACACACCCAACACATCTCCAATTCCAAGTCCAAGTTACTCTATGTCTAGCAACGGAATAGCGGGAGGAGCCAGGTGAAGTGTGGAACATTAGGACAGAACCCGGTTAAGGATGGGAACAAAACACAACAACAAAAAGGAATGCACAACACCAAGTTCAAGTTAGTTAGTTAGTTAGTCTAGTGGAGAAGGAGAGAGAACAACAAAGACACCTGACAGCCAAGTAGTCAGAGAGACCAGACTGAAAGAACCAGGACCCGGCGGCCAGTGCCACCGTATGGCTAGCCCAGGTCCCAGGTTGAGAATCAAGGGAAGACAGATGGGGTCCAAGGGACACCAAGGGACCAGGCCAGAATCAGAGTGCTGGCTCTGCTGAAGTGGCAGGGAAGCTGCATGCCCCACCCACAAACTCCAGCGGGGTGCAGGGTCTTTATGTCCCGAGACCCAACTTCTAGCACAGCGAAAGGAAAGCCGTCGAACTAGGGCTAGGAAACCCGGAAGGGTGCCCACTGAGAGCCCATGACCGCTGGACCATAGCTAGTGTGCGGAATAGATGGAAGAGGCCGTAAGGAACATAAAAGGGTGTGTCGCAGACAAGCCATTCCAGCTGCTCAAATCAGACCAGAGCCGCTATTGCACTGAACTGTGTGTGTTGTAAAACCTGACGAGCAAGAAAGTAAACCTGGTAAAGCTCAGAACTGTGTAAGACTCTCATTGTGCGCCTGAGAGGTGATCAACTAATAGTGCAAGCTGGCAGCTGGAGGTTGACTGAGGGTACTGGGAATTCTACACTTCACCTACACTTTCTACACGGTTACCCTGGGGACCTGACCTACCCATGGAGGGCACAACATCTCTGCTCCAAACACCAAGAGGTCCCGACTGCAGCAGCAATGGCTACCTATGGCCACAAACTATGGGTGGTGTCACAATTTAATTTATTAAAACCTGTGTTTCCCCTTTTATTGACTCGCACGGGGCCACGGAGCCGGGTCACGATAACGTGACATCCTGCAGCCCCAGAAGACAACAACAAGTGGGCCCGGTTCCGAGTACCCCATGGCCCCAGTGGGTGACTCATCACTATTTTCAGGTGCTTTACCCAGTACTTCTAGCAGCCCTGGTGGCATTGGCATGCTGAGAAATAAAGAGGTTAATAACAGCTTTGTACTGGCATGCTGGCATTAAACCCGAGATTAATAATGTCGGGACAATGTTAGACCCACTCACTATGAATCTCTAGTGAACACTATAAAAAACACAACACAGAGAAAAAATATTTTATCGATAAATAAAGAGGAAAGGCGGCACTCACCGTTCACATCATACCTTGGGACTCGTCAAAGGAGCTAAGTCTCTGAAATGGTGTGCTGTCTTCCGCGCCTCTTGCACCCCCTCCCGACCTGATGCAATAAAGAAAAAGCTTCTGTGAACGGTGAGTGCCGCTTTTCATCTTTATTTATCGATTTGTATGGACTGTACTACAAGGCGCAGCAACACCGCCAACAGGGATTTACAGCGGTAACTCAAGGCTGTACAAGTGCTATATACTCCGTATCTATCCTGAAGGTGCCCGATTTCTTTCTATCTTACTGACCAAAGAAAAAATATTTTAGTTGCAATAAAACACAAAAGACATTTCTGGTTTCCATCTTTGATAACCCCAAACCAAACCCTCTGATGACAATCCACAGGCCTACACACAGGAACATCCAGTCACTGCACACACCACTGAAAAAATGACTTTGGATGTGCTTGCGGTGATGTCAGAGTTGGGTTCATCCGAGTTCTGAGCTGATGCATCAGCTGTGAACTCGGATGACCCAATGAACTGCATAATTACTCCTGTTTTACGGCCTTAAAGTGATCTCTTCTCTTGCTCACTTATGGCTGTTTACCGGGTGCCGTGATGCAGTACATCAGTGTCATCCGAGTTCACAGCTGATAAGTCAACTCTGAACTCAGGTGAGCCTGATATCACTGCAAGCATATCTAGAATCATTTTCTCGGTATTACTTATTACTCAGTATTTCTCCATAGAAGTCGTCTGAAATTGATGAATTTGAGTTTCCACAGACTTCTTGGTATTCTTGTACATAAACTATTTGGTGCAGTGAATTAGAAAGTGTTCATTCTTCATCATCTGTTCATTTTAACATGTCTGCTCATCTTGCTGTGAAGAGCCAGCTTCCTCCGCTGAATGACTTTCTTGTTATGCTGCGGATATGTCTTTGTCAACTTATCTACTTATCCTTTTCCTTTGGATCAGGCCAAGAGATTTATTCAGAAACCTCTGTCTACCGCGTTTTCCTGTGAGTTGCAAATAATGCATACTTTCAAACGCATGCCTATTTTGGCATGCGTTAGTATGCGTTTTTGTAATGCAAGTCTATGGATGCGTTAACACAGCTGGTACATTGCGTTTGTATGCTGATTTACAACAAAAAAAATGGACCTGTCACCAAACCAGGCATGGTGATCTAATTACAGCACTGGATACAGCATGTCTGCAGCATGCAGACAAGGGGTCCCCCAGCACTTGAGCAGCCCTGTACCCCGAGATAATACAGTTAGAAAACTTACATGCTACAGTCACTAAGGAGGTGGCTAGGGGCTGCAGCCAAGGGCAGATCCACACCCCCTGCATGTGTAATCTGCCCACGCTGCCAATCATTCTCTCCCTGTCTGCAGCATTTAAACTGAGTTTTTTTTTCTCTCCGTTTAGCCCCGCCCCCTGAGGGGCGGGCTAAACGGAGAGAAAAAAACCTCTGTTTAAGGGGCGAGGCTAAACGGAGAGAAAAAAAATCTCAGTTTAAATGCTGGAGACAGGGAGAGAATGATTGGCAGCGGTGGGCAGATTACACAGGCAGGGGGTGTGAATCTGCCCTTGGCTGCAGCCCTAGCCACCTCCTTAGTGCCTGGAACATGTAAGTTTTCTAAGTGTATTATCTCGGGGTACAGGGTGCTCAAGTGCTGGGGGTCCCTTGCTGCATGCTGCAGACATGCTGCATCCAGTGCTGTAATTAGATCACCATGCCTGGTTTGGTGACAGGTCCTCTTTAAAGTCTTCCTTCAACCTTAAAAACTATGTTACTATGTTACTAT